>JAYESA010000004.1:94171004-94526004 GCA_036927795.1 Iris macrosiphon | reverse complement strand
AAAATTATGACACTCAGAATCCTCGTTACGCCAGTAAGCATAGCTGCGATAAACAATAGATTCCATAACTTAGGTATGCACCTCTATAATCATGTCGTCTAGAATCCTCGCTGTGCCGACTAGTATAGCTACGAGAAATTCTAAATTTCATAACTTAGATATATACATCCAAAGTTAGGTCCCTACGTTTCTGCCATGCCAGCTAATATGGCTGCAATAAACTCTAGGCTCCATAACCAAAGCAGATATTTTACCTTTTTTACTGTCCTTATCAACATATGTCATCATATCATACCGTAATTTAGTCCATAAAATTTATCTCGATATAAAATCAAACTCAACAATGAACACCAAGAATTAAATTCAACAACCGATCACCAAGAATCAAATTCAATAACAACAAGTGAGAGCGGACGAAAATAAGGAAAATATTTGAATTATAATTTATAACAAGATTCTCAAGGGTCGTCCCAAGAATCTCTCAAAAAATTTATGATCGAGTATCCTCTCATCCTAATATCTTATATCCTATATTCTATTACAGGCTCGCAGTAGTACAACTAAGCCGTCGCACTACCATGATATCGCACAACTTGTGAAGCCTGACCTGCATAGGCCACCACTAAAAATGTGTCACGATCCGCACCCGATGAAGGGGCACGAATACGTGGGTACGTCCAGCCTATGCCGTAGCATCGGCGGTAGAACGCTGTCTTGGTCAATTATACTATCTAATTATCTCATAATAATGCATAATCCTCCAATAATATCTCAACTCCAAGAAGAGAGTAATTAACTTAATTTAACATAATACTCAATCACAATTCTATAGCACGATAAGATATCAAGAAAGTTTAACATAACTATACAATCTAAACAAATATAACAACAACAATAGAAATAACAACCAAAATCTCAAATATAAGCCGAAAACAAATTCGGTACCAAAATGCTAAAGATAACTAACTATGCTAATAAGTAATTCTAGCTAGATTTTTTGGCAGTCACTCCAGAACTAGTGGGTCCAAGTCTGCACCATCTATAGGTCGGGGTCCGTAGTATGTCGGACACCAATCTCTCGGATCCTCTAAAAAATATTTTCCAGTCAGAAATAGAGCAAAGTACAACCCAATAGCAGTTTCAATTAATTGATAATGACTATAAACAGAAATAGAGAATATAATATAAGACGAGAAATAATGAACAATATCATACCATGGTAGAAAAAACAGGTAAACAAGAACAATATTGTATACACTAATCACAATAAAATAGAACAAGACAATAGAATGAGACAATAAACTAGAATATTGTGAAGAACTGTAACTATTCTAAGTGGTTGAAATACTACTTAGATATGTGATCGGCTTGGGTGAACATTGTCTACTTTAACATTGGATAAACAATGTCGAAGTTAAACATTGAACATTGTCTAAGATTTGATCACATATCTAGCTAACACTTCCCCTTCCCCCGACTAGTATAATAGATCCAACCATGACACTTTATGATGCAAGATACTTAAGGCATTGTAAACATTAAATCTTAAATATTGAACATTGAATATTGAACATTGAACTTTAAACATTGAACATTGAACATTGTCTAATATTAAATATTGTCTATCATTAAACATTGTCTATTTAACCATATGAGAACACGAGGAATAATAAAATAATATATAACATCCCATGACTGATCCATGTGTATACTAGTTCGTGTACCAATGTGTCAAGAGTCATGTAAAATATTTTTAAGTACTTGCATTATAGTAATTATCAAATAATAAAAACTATCAGAGAATGTACTCGCCTGTGGTCCAGAGCAATAAATGTCAAACTGGTGTCACACAGACCTATACATGAAATATTGCATCAATACAAGGTTTTGGAATAAAATTAAGTTAAACTAGTTCAATTCTAGGTCATAAAGTTATTTCTAAGTCAAAACAGTCAAACTAGGTCAACTCTATACCAAACTAGTCAAACTAGCTATTTCTAAGTTGTATGAGTTTATCTCTAGGATACTAGGTCCACACACTATGAAACTAGGCCACACTAGCTATTCTAAGATACTAAAAAAACTAACAAGATACCGTATCATAAGATACACAAGTTATTGATATGAAAATACTATTTTTATATATATATATATATATATATATACAAGGCAATACATATTATAGCTTAGCTAACTAATGCAAATTGGATACCTTGGCTTTGAACCAATGCGTATCTTACTACCTACACACCCATCTCGATACTCAAACCCAATATTTTGAGTATCGACCAATACCTTGACATTACCTTGGTATCCCAAGGTAATTCAAATCCTCATTTATAGCTAATATATAGATAACTCCCAATACTAAACTATATGCTAACTCATTCTAACTATTAAATACTAACTACTAACATATGATACATATCAATACATACCTACTATCTTATCATATAATATATTTTAAAACATAGATACATATACCTACATAATAACTTACTACCACTACCCAAATACATAGATACATATAGCTACTAGGCTAACTATTACACATAACTAACTAACTATTAATTAACTAAAATAGCTAAAGAAACTAACTTATCAAATAACCAACTCACCTAGCTAGTTGATACTCTGCTGCCAATTGCTCCTATTGGAGACTGCTGCTGCTGCTCGGGCTATTTGCTGTTGCTGTTTACTGTTTGCTGTTTGCTATTTGCTGTTGGTGTTTGCTGTTTGCTGTTGTTGTTTACTGTTTGCTGTTTGCTATTTGCTGTCCGAACCTCCCCTTAGCACACATATAACCTCAAATCTCTCTCTCTCTCTCTCTCTCTCTCTCTCTCTATATATATATATATATATATATAAAACCACTTACACACATAACACCTATGCCACACATACATATATACGTATTTACAATCACATATATACATATATATATATATATATTATATATATATATATATATATATATATATTATATATATATATATATATATATATATATATATATATATATATATACTTTATAGACTAGTACATATCCATCTACATTCATATATCCATACATATATATAGATATCTACATACATATACATAATAATATATATATGTATATACAAATACATATATTACAAATAGCTAAGAACAATGGAAAATTGATCTAGAAATACAATGCAACAAACACGTGGAGTGTATCGCACCCGTATCACACTAAATATATGATACACTTGCGATACGAGTCCACCACACAATTAAACGTACTCCGAAGGACACGAGCAAGTCTAAAATAGTATATATGAACAATACGAAGAGTAAAATACACATCTACGTGTCCGTGTCAAAATGTGACATGCTCAACCCCCGTATCGGAAGAAACCACCAAATCAATCTGTATCTCCAAATTGATATGATACATCCTATACGTATCCAATTGTGGATACGATACTAGCCACAACAATCAAATACATGTCAATTTGGTCTGATTGACCAATTGACAAACACAACATGTGTCAATCTCGGAATTTTCCCAAAATTGACACAAGACACACCATAACTTCTTCCATAGGCCTTCTATAAATCTAATTTCAATTCCTATGGGTACCCTCATCATATGGGGTAGTTCCTAATAGTTAAACATAGATTTAGAACCTAATTAAAGAAAAAAAACTAAATTATACCTATTGGAAGATAAATTTCTAATAAAATTCCTAAATTGGATGAAATGAGCCTTCAACTTGTAGATCCTTGCTCCTCTTTGTAGATCCTTGCTTTCTTCTTATAGATCCTTTCTCTACTAGCCTCTAATGGTGATTTGGGAAGTAATTTGGGTAAAAATTTGGTAGAAATTTGATGAAATTTGGTTGAAAGAAAATCTAGATCTAGATTTGGAATTAAAAAAATGAAGAGAGAGAGAAAGTTTTTACCCCCTTATATAGGCCTCTCTTGCCCCCTCCCTTAAGCTACTATGTAAAGTCTAAAATATTCCTTGGGGCCTCTCATGAAGAACTTAATTAAGAAGGGAAGGTTCTAGTCTAATGGGTTTAACTTAATTAATTCATCCTCCTAATGAATAGGCTTACTATTGGGCTCAAATCTAACTAGAATTAAATGTTGGTCCATGGATCTAATCTAAACTAGTTAGGTCAACTAATACAAGTCCAAAATAAAATCTAACATGCTAACAATAAATAAATAATATAATAAATAAATATTCAACATGCACAATATTTAATTAATTACCAAATGACCAAAATACCCTTTCCTAGAAATGTGGTAGTGATACGTTCTCCCCGCGATCCAGAATCTCCACCGACTGCTTCGGATAGCTGAGACTCGGCCCCACCTCAATCTTCGAGTGGTCCAATACATGGCTAGGATCTGCCACGTACCATCTCAGCTGCGACACGTGGAACACGTTGTGAACTCCCTCCAGTGTAGGCTGCAAGTCTAGTCGGTTGGCTACGACACCGACCTTTTCAAGAATACCAAAAGGTCTGATGAACCTTGGACGATTTTTGCCTCCAGCAAAACGAATAGTGCCCCATGTCAAAATTTTTTTAGAAACACCAAATCGCCAACCTAGCACAAAATAAGCCTTAAGACACAAGCTATAAGCACAAACAATAAAAAATACAAGAAAAAATTATACCTAAAACTCTAACGGTCTCCGATGACTATCGACCCAATGCTTCTGTCTATCATGTGCCACACGAAGCCTCTCATGAATCTGCCTCTACAACATCCATAACAATCTCAGGCCCAACAAAGATCTCTCACCCACGTCATCCCAAGATAATGGGGTTGACATCTTCGACCATAAAGAGCCTCAAAAGGTGACATTTCGATGTTGGCTTGGTAGCTGTTGTTATATGCAAACTCTACCAAGTGCAGGTGATCCTCCAACGAGCCACCAAAATCTAGAACACAGGTACTGAGCATATCCTCAAGTGACTGAATAGTCGTTTCGACTGTCCATCCGTCCGAGGGTGGTAAGAGGTACTAAACTTGAATTGGGTACCCAAGCTAGCTTGCAAACTCCTCCAAAAGTAAGATATAAATCTGCTCTCCCGATCTAAAAGTATGCTCACTGGGACCCCGTGCAACCTGATGATCTGCCTCATATATATCTCGGCAAGCTTCTCCATAAACAAACCCACTTTGTATGTAAGAAGTGGGCCGATTTGGTCAACCTGTCAACGATGACCCAAATTGCGTATTTCTCTCCTGGAGAACGTAAAAGCCCAAAAACAAAATCCATAGCAATGTGTTCCTACTTCCACTCCGGAATAGGCAATGGCTGTAGCAATCCTCCTGGTCTCTACCTCTCTACCTTAACCTGCTGACACACCATGCATCTAGAAACAAAGTGTGCCACCTCCTGCTTTATGCCATACCACCACACATGTTCTCTCAGATCCTTATATATCTTATTGGCACCTGGATGCATAGAATACTGAGAACGATATAATTTTTGTAAAACCTTCTCACGTAGATCACTAATTGGCACACAGAACCTAGCACCGTGCCTCAAGGAACCATCCTCTGCAATAGTAAAATCATCGTACAACCTTGCTTGCATCTGAGCTCTGATACTCCTTAGAGTCATATCCTGATACTGTGCTGCCTTGATCCTGTCCATCAACTCTAACTGAATCTACAAACCTATCATCTACATCTCCATCCCTGGAACTACCACCTTAATGCCCAAATTCTCTAAATCAACCAATAAATATCTGTTTGTCGTCAAATACAAAGCTACCAGATACCTGCTCAAAGCATTGACAACTATGTTGGCTTTCCCTGGATGATATTGCAAGGATATATCAAAATCCTTCATCAATTCCATCCATCAACGCTGATCATATTCATCTCTTTCTATGTAAAAACATACTTCAAGATTTTATGGTCAGTGAAGATCTCCACACGCTCTCCGTACAAATAATGTTTCTGCAACTTCAGAGCAAATATGATCACCGTTGACTCCCAGTCATGAGTGGGATAATTCTTCTCATAAGGCCGCAACTGTATGGACGAATAAGCAATCACCTTCTTATTCTACTCAAGCACACATCCAAGACCCTTCCCTGAAGCATCACCGTAGATAGAAAAACCACCCGATCTTGATGGCAAGGTCAAGATAGGAGCTGTAGTCAACCTCTTATTTAGCTCATCAAACACTGCTTGACAATCTTTTGTCCACACGAACTCTACATCTTTTCGAGTTAGTCTGGTCATCGGCTCTGCTATCCGAGAAAAATTCTGCACAAACTTTCAAAATACCCACCAAACCCAAGAAACTTTGGATCTCTGCAACTGAACTGAACTCAGTGTAGCCCACGACTCTACCGCTACAATCTTCTTCGGATCCATCGAAATACCATCTCCCGTCACAACATACCCAAGAAACTCTACCTTGTCTAGGAAAAACTCATATTTTGATAGATTTTCGTAGAGCTTCTCCTTCATGAGAGTCTCCAATACAATCCTCAGGTGCTCCTCTGATGTCTTCAAGTAAATAAAAATGTCATCAATGAACACTACTACAAACTTGTTAAGGTACTTATGGAATACCTTGTTCATCAAGTTCATGAACATCGTCGTAGAATTAGTCAACCCAAATGGTATAACCATAAACTCGTACTTGCCATAACTAGTCCAGAAAGCAGTCTTCGAAATGTCTTCCTTTCTCACTTTTACTTGATGGTAGCCCGACCTCAGATTTATCTTGGAAAATACTTTTGTGCCGCTCAACTGATCAAAAAGATCATCAATCCTTGGTAACAGTTATTTTTTCTTGATAATAAGGTTATTTAAAGCTCTATAATCGATGCACATATGCACCGACCCATCCTTCTTGGGCCCAAACAACACCGGAGCTCCCAAAGGCAAAAAACTCGATCTGATGGATCTATTATCTTACAACTCATCCACCTGCTTCTTCAGTTCTGCCATCTCATTATTGTTGATCCTTTAGACATGTTGTGCACTGGCTTCACCCCTGGAACTAGGTCAATAGAGAATTCAATGTCTCTATTCGACGATAATCCTGACAACTCCTCCGAAAACACATCCAAGAACTCTGCTATAAGAGGATGCATCAACTTCTTCTCTTCTATCATATCTCCACAAAGAATGCCTTCACCTTGCTCTGCTGCTCCTCTGGCAAATTCAAACTCTGGCTCTCCTGGTGGACAAAATAATACTTGACCTCCGTGGCAGTTAATGCTAGCATGGTGCATACTCACCAATCCATCCCGAGTACAATATTGTAGCCCGAAAGTGGTATTACGAGTAAGCTAGCAGACAACTCTAGGCCTCCCAAAGTAATCCTATGCTCCTTTCAAATATCACTGACTAGGATAATGCCTCCTCCAGTCATGATCTTGCAAGTACTACCCAAAGGTTCTCCAACTAAGCTATGCCTAAGTATAAAAGATACAGATACAAAGCTATGAGTAGTACCATAATCGAACAAAGCTAAAGCTGGAATAGAATCAAGAAGTACATAACCTGCTATCACATCTTCGACAGGCTTGGTCTCCTCGACCATCATAGCAAACGCCCTGCCCTGAGGTGCACCCTTCTGCTGGTGCTGAGCAAAATATTGTTGCTAGGTTAGGAGTGGTCCTCTTTGCTTCTACTGCACCACCGGTGGTCGAACTGGTCCCATCTGAGTTGGTGCTTATTCCTAAGCTGTACGACGAGTAGATAAGAGACAATCTCTCATCTGATGTCCCGTATTGCCATAGTATAAGCCGACACCCAACCTCTTTCTACAGACCTCCTAAATGTGGCCCGACTTCTTGTAGAAGTGATAAGTGGGAGCCTGCTGAGTTTGTCTCTGGGCTGCTGTTAAACTTGCTGAACTGGAGCTCGAACCGGTACATGAAACTACTGTTGAAGCTAAAATATCTTTTGCTGGAACTGAGGATGCTTTGCCGGTCTCGCACTACCACCACCACTGAAAGCATCCCTGCTCCTCTTGGTCCTAAGGCCCAGGTTCACTTTGACCCTCTGAGCTTCTGCCAAGATATCAGCATAAGTCGTGTGGGATAAATAAATATAGACCTTGACCTCCTGGATCAAGCCCTCTCAGAACTTCCTTGTTCTATCCTCTGGATCTCTGACCATATACTCTATGAATTGGCTCAGCCTGCTGAACTCTGCAGCGTACTCATCTACAGACATCTCATTATGCTCCAAGTTCTGGAACTGCCACTCTAGAATCATTCTAGCTATTGCAGGGTAAAACTTTCTCTAGAAGAGATCCTTGAACTGCTCCCATGTCAGTCTCGGATCGGCAAACTTTAGCTCATTTATGAACCAGATACGAGCAATATCGATGAGCTGAAGTCCTATCCCCTAAACCCGCAAGTTCTGCAGGATACAAGCAACCCTTATAATGTGTTCGATATCCTTGAACTACTCATCAGCATATATGATGCTCTCGGTCCCCTTGAACTAGTGTTATTATACTTAATTCTTGACATGTTGGTACACGGAGTAGTATATTGGATCCCAGTAAGGAGACGTCATGATTTTGATCCATTGTATTAGTCGGGGGCAAAAAAGTATTAGTTGGTTATGTGATCATACCTTTATATACTTGTGCATAGCTCACCCAATACTTCACGTAGGGTGTAACATGATCTTATACTTGTGCATAAATCCCCATATATGGTTATGCCTGACCCTATTATCTTTACGTGCATAGCCAATCATATATGGTAGAGCCTGATCTTGTCCCAAGCCGATCACATAATGAACTAGTATTTTAAAACACCTAAATAGTTATTGTATTTCCTCTATTTCAGTTCATAATTGATCATACATGCCATGTTCCTATTTACTTACAAACTCATTAGTTGCTATTGATATGCTACCAGTCTTACCTTTCCATTATGATATCAGTCTTACTTCTCTATCATGTATTACATTTACTATTATTGTTTTATAGTCATTGTCATTTAATTAGAACTGCTGTTGGAGTTATACTCGTTCCATCCTGACTGGATAATATTTTTAGGTATTGATTTGGAGGACTGGTGTCCAACTTATTACAGACCACATGAGGAAATAACAGCTGATTTGGACCCTGTTCAGTAGTAGCTTGGAGTGTTTGCCGGAAGGTCTAGTCGACTAGTTATCTTAAGTTCCTTTATTAGTATTTTGGTATCGAATCTGTCTCCAACAAGTATTTGAGCCTTGGGAGGTTAAATTTTGATTTTATAGACTTATGGTTATTGTTTATACTTGTAGCTTTGTGACTTGGACTTTTCTTCTCTTATATCATATCGTGCCTTTCTTCCTTAGCATGTGGTTGAGTATATTTTATTGATATATATCAATGTCTCTTCATAGAGTTGAATATTATTGTGTGAGCTTGATAGTTAGATATTGATAACCTAGACAATGTACTACCATCGATGCTACGACGTAGGATGGATGTACCACGTACTCGTGCCCCAATCATCCAGATGCAGTTTGTGACACATTTTTATGGTGGCCCATGCAGGACTCGTCTTCTCAACTGGTGCGATATTATAGTAGTACTTAAGTTAGCATTACTACTACAAGCTTGCAATAAGATGTGATTCATAGATTATAATAGAATATTAGGATGAGAGAATACTTAATCATAAATTAGGATTTCTTAAAAGATTCCTGGGATAACCGTTGTGAATCTAATTACAGACCCTATTTTGAATCTATTTCCACTTGCTTTGTTTCACCTTCACTTTTTCCCTTGTCCGTTGTTGAATTTAATCCTTGTATCGAGAGGAATTTTATGGACTATGTTGAGATATATTCTGATAATGTATTTGGATGAGAATAGTGAGAAAGGTAACCATCTGCCTTAGTGATAAAGTCTAGAGTTTATTGCAGCCATACTAGCTGGAGTGGCAAAAACGTAGAGACCTGATTTTGGATATACTTACTTTGGTTATAGAATTTAGAGTTCTCACAGCTATGCCAGCTGGAAAGGCGAGAATTCTTGATAATGTGATTATAGAAGTATATACCTTGATTATGGATTCTATAGTTTATCGCAGCTATGCTTACTAGCATGGCAAGGATTCTGGGTAATATGATTTCAGATAGACGTGTATGATTATCAGATTGTATCTTAAATTTGTTCTTAACATATCTTTTCTATCATTCAACCTTGTTCTCATTGAAATCTGTTCCATCACTCTTACTAGTTTAGGATAGAGATATCTCTAGTTCCACTAGTTCGGTTTCTTATAGAGATTTACCTTCATTAGTTTCTGAGGTAGGTATTGAGATAGTTTAGTAACTTACAGATAGGTTGGTGTCGAGTTTGAGTATCAATATGGATTATTGGAATTATAGATTGTGAGTCTGAAAGTGGTTCCTAGTTGGGTATGTGAGCATTATGTATCAGTGTAGGAGCTTAGGAATAACTCATAGTGTAATACCATTTGTAACAATAGATCTATAAAAGGTGTCATAGTGGGTAGGAAGTAATTATATACGTTTATATTGATACCAAGATATATGTGAGTATCCTAGAGTGATTGTTGAGTGTTGGAATATGGGTATGCAACCAAATATTAAGATAGGAGGAGTACCTTAGTATCAAGATCCAGGGTACCTCAAGTATTATGGAGGTTTAGGATACAAGTACCCTAGTGGCTAGTAGGTATAGATGAGAAATATGAGTAACCTAGTATGAGAGTATCACATAAGTGTCATACATAGGAGTTAGTGCCTCATGTAGATAGTGTTAAGACTTGGGTAGGCATTCTATAGAGAGTATTCTAGATTGGTAAGTGTGTGCCAATAGGGTACATGAGTGTGAGTGTATATAGGTATTCATCTGCAAGTGGAATGGTTAAGCAATATTTTTGTTTCTGCAAGAACTGTGACAAATATGCGACTTTATGCATATTAAGAGAGTGGGCTAGAATAAGCATTGACATACTAGTGAATGTGTTCTTGTGTCCCACATAGATGTATAGGAAGTCTGAGTGTTTGGTAGGGTATCTTACAGTACCAGTAAGAATAGTATCTTAGATTGTTAGTATAGTATCCTAAGTAGAGTGAAGCAGTAAGTTAAGTGTTCTAATATCCTAGAGCTATAGGGTATCATTAGTATTATAAGTAGTAACCCATTATAATAAGTATTATGGCTAGTGAATGCTTGGTGTAAGTATCCGATGTAGGTAAGGGGTCCAGCTAGGCCACCTGTGGCACAATAAATTGTCCAACACCCGCAGAGGAAGACACCCTAGCAGGGCAGGACTTTTACGATGACGATCGAGGGAACCGATGCTACAGATATTGGGTTAGCAGGTTCTGTACTTCTTTTTTCCTTCCTTCTATTTATTGATTTGTATGATTCTTTATATCTTATATTACTACACCAGAATTCATATTTATCGACGGACCAAAATCGTCAAAATATGCTCGTTTTGACGGTTTTGGACCGTCACATGGTCTGTAAAATGTAGTTTACTGTGAACGACGGTTTTCTTCCGTCGATAAATAACTAGGATAAATGACGGATATGGTCTGTCAAAGCATAAATGACAAACTTGATCCGTCAATTAACCCGCTAAATTAATTCTACATAACTACCCATTTTTGACAAATAATATCCGTCTAATTTCTGTAAAATATCCACAGTGACTATTTTAAATTAATCAAACCTGTTTTCAGTAAATAAGGACAAACTTATTGAATCTAAATATAATTCAAGAAACTCAATTAAAAATACATAAACAATTCAAAATGAATATAACCACCGATCATTTATGAACCTCAATTCATATTTGATATCACTAATTAGTCATTGTCTTTGTAGTATCAAAGTACTTACAATTGTTCTCACATAACGTCCAAATCAAAAAATAATAGAATTTTATAATACATGCGAAGTTTACTCCAAAAAATAAAAGAAAAATAAACTATTATTCAAATCCAAGTACTTGCAATTGACTTTGCAGTAGTAATTTTATGTTATAGTATAGTAGTATAAATCCTGTTAGGTACTGCAATATCATGACAAATAGAGACCATAACTATGCATGTTTGATACTAATGAATGAATTCTTTTTATAGAATTATATGTTGTAGGATTTTAGATGGATCTTTCTTAGACCATGACTAGATGGGGGTTGTAACTACAGTGAGGATTATGAAGATAATGTGAGTGATACCCTATCCATGAGATATTCTTTTATTTTATGCCTCATTTAGTTTTGAGGGCAAATTATTTTTAAGGGGGGGGGGGTGGATTTGTAACTACTACTTTCACTCGTAGAAATATTTTTGTCATTTCATAATTGATTGTAATTACATAGCTATACATTTAATTTGTGTTATTTGTAATTATATTGGTGTAGTTAGTATGGTAGCAAATTAAATTTATTAAGTGTTAGTTAATGCTAATTATTGTTAGTCATGACTTTAGTTAATTATAATTTATTTAGTTAGTTACATGGATAGAATATTCCCCTACTAGTTAGCTAAGATACTTTTTTTTAACTAATTAGATTCTTTTCATGACATTTCTAAAATCTAATTAGAGAATGGAGAGGGACAAACTTGGCATTATAGCATCACCCTAACCCTACTATAATAAATATGCCCTAATTAGGGTTTTATTCATTTCATTTGTTCATACCATTAGCCTCATTCTTTCCCAAATTTCCCTCACCCCCAAATCTAATCCCTACCAATTTCCAATCAAACCACCCAATCCCTATTCATTAGCCTCCAATAGAGGACTAAAAGTATTAGAGTACAAGAAGGACCACTGGAAAGGAGCTAGCTAGGAGTCTGTGTCCATTTCAACTCCTTTATGTCAATTTGGTGGAGTTTTATTATGATCCGACTCCCAATAGGTGAAAATTCCTATCTTTTATCAATTTCTATGGTAGAATATTATTTTGAGCCTCTAGGAACCCACCCAGGGCTAGGTACAATCTGATAGGTGACGAATTAGGTAGTAGATGCCTCTATTTTGGTATATCTAGGTGGTTTTATGGCCAATTTGGGAGAACTCTGAATTATGTCCACACAATATTTGGTTTGTATCCTTAATAGGACTATTAGTGTTTAATTGATTATGTGATAGTGTCATTGTGTCCACAAATGGATACGTAGAGTCCGTATCATGATATGCCATGATACATATAGGTCGATTTGGTATTTTGGAGGTTTTAAACCAATTATTGTTAATTCTTTTTAAATTATATTATAATTAGCTATCCTAAATATATATATGTCATAATTTATATATATTATGTGTTCTATGTGTTTTAGGGGTGAGTATCATGTTGGCATTGATGTAGGAGGGGTGTATCATAGAGTACCATGGTACATGGTGTTGTGACACTAGGTTTTGCACACCAAATGTTTGATATTGGTATCATGAGTGTTTGTACACTTGGTATGCACACTTGGGTGTCTTGTGTTAGTGATATTTCATGGGCACTTGGTATGAGGTATAGGGTTGTAGTTGAGAGTATGCTTTGGAGTGGTGAGTGTGATGTGTAGTATCATGCTTGTGGTTAGTGTGGGGGCCATGAGTGTTCAGCACCTGCATTGCAAAAGGGGGAACTGAGGTGCATTTGTGCACTGCCTTAGAGGAATACTGTAGTAAGGAGAGAGCCTACACTGCATAGGCCTTGGGGAGGGTTCTGCAGTCTTGAGGAACTGCTGTATAGATGGGTCACTACAGTGGAAGTAAGGTGCTGTAGGTATCGGGTGTCTTGAAATGCATCAGTGGGATATCTAAAGTTAGTTTAGTATTGTTGGGAGGGAAATTTGAGTCCAACCCAACTGCAGTAGTCACTATAATAGATACACTATACTAGACAGTTTAGAAAGGATTGTAAGTGTGTACAGGATGAGTAGGCACTTTGTACAGTGTATGAGATTAGGTATTGCTGTCAGAACAGTTGGAGGCAGTGGGTTAGTACTATGGTCTATAGTTTAAGGGGGATCGTGTAATGCCCCCCACCCGTATGGTGTATTACGCTGAGTCAGATTTAAATGAGACAAATGTTTGGTTGCATTTCAAAGAGTTAGATTTGGGAGCAATATCGATTTGAGTTAGGTTCATGTGCAGATCGTGTATGGAGTTCAGTGGGATAAGAGTATCGCCTCGGACCAGGATGAGACATGGGCGTCGTTGATGGAATCAGTATGTTCATTTTGAGCAATGCATGAATAGCGGGATTAGAGCGATAATTCTGTCTTTCTTAGTCCGATCAAGTCGGATGATTTGGAAAGCACAACCTGCTCACACGTGTAACACCCTGTTCCGCTCAAGCGGACTGCCATCTCAAACGGCAATAGTGCAGCTGTCCCGACCCGATTTGCCTCAATCAAGAAGCAAAGGATATCCAGACTTGTCCCTACAGGAATCCGGCTGGGACTTTCAGAGGCTCGCTCAGACGTATCGCTCTACCGAGGCGAATCATCGCTAAGGTGGGTGGCTACGGTGAACTTGTCTTTGCTTAGCCAGCACACATAAAATCTGGAATATTTATGCTAGTCGCTAGGTGAATCACCCCCTGCATGCTAATAAATCCAACGCATCTAGCTAAGGGAATAATCCCAACTTGTATTGCTTGCTAGAACATGGAAAAAGGAAATACTGCTTATATTCAGACCCTCGCATGCTAAGTCCCTTAACGGTTTCATCTCTCGGACTACCTTCGGGCCCGAGCAACGTGCCTGCTTATGTTCCTAGAACGCATGCTTGTCTGCTTGTAATGTTACCGTGTTTTCATCCAAACCCCGGAAGACTACTAAGTAGTCGTTCCGTGCCTAAATGTTCCTGCAAGTATCCGGGACCGCTAGGTCACCCAAGGCATCCCCGAACCAGGGGAATGCATCAAGACAAGTAATCACTGTACAAAATCATGATTCAAGCACCTCCTGTAATCGTGCACTACTGTACTACTGTTCAACTGTTCTACTGTACCACTGTACCACTGTACTCCTGTTCTACAGTACTCGAGTATCTAGTGAAGGGAAAACTGACCCTGACCCTGACCTGCATGTCGCGGACAACTCGAAAACGAGGTATAGTTCCACGGACGGTCTTCGGGGCACTGGGGCCGCTCCGATCCGGATGGAACTCCACTGTTTCAGCCAACTGTACATGGACGAGATAGTATGCAGCGCCCACCGTTCTTTCGCTGCACACCATCCGCTCCATGGCTGAACTTACTGTATAGTCTACTGTACTGGACGAGATGGCTTGTGGCACCACTGTACATTGGCTGCAAACCATTTTCGTTTAAGACTAGTGTCCACAATGGCTTTGCCAGCGACCGTGTTCATATAGATAAGTCATCCTCGCTTAGCGGCTATCCGCGTACGAGTCACTGCATCGCATCAAGAACAACTAAACACCTGAACGATCATGTTAAAATGACCCTCCTGTTTGCATATGCTTGCCTCCTGAATGCTTATACATGCCCGTGCTTGAATTATTCATGTTTGCCTTGGACAGGGAAGGATAAATGATAAGTTGGTAAGTCTCGCCGTGTTCCCTCAAACATCGCACGGCGCGCTGCCCGACATGTTAAGCTATTCAATGTTTGCATGAAACTGATCCTAAGGCAACTAGAAAGACAACTTAATAGTTGTGCACAGAACCTGTATTACGTGTTTGGATTTGTCGAGCGGGCGAGTAGCTTCCCCACCAGTGCATTCAATGTACTGATAATCCACCAGTTTGATATGCAGGGTGCGAGAGAATCTCGTACGGTGCGGACGCCTCCTTCGTGCGTGCTAAGGCGTGGACAACACTCCGAAGCAACGGTGCGTCCGGGACTGAAGCACATATACAAGACATAAGTTGTGAACATCGCCTGACCATCGCCTGTACATTCATTCCACAGTTGTAGCCGCTTGGCACGCTTTTACTGTTTCAGAGAGAGAGGCTTGAGCGACTTGTAATCTCGGCTATACGCCGCCTGTAATACTTGTTTATATCAATAAAGAGATTACTTTACTTGTTTCAATGCTTCCGCTATATTTGTCGACTCAGTGAACCTGTTACCGATCGCCTATGCGTTCATGACTCTGCTGCACTCGGACAATCTGTGCGACTCTGTTGCTTAGAACTCTTGCCGCCAGCCAATGAATCACGGTCTTGCACTGGCGCGGTTCACGCTCGTACGGCATCACGCCCGGATGGGTCAAGCGATCATTCCGCGGGAGCGCTGGCGAGGGTGATTCCTGCCTAGCGGGAACGGCCGATTAGCCTGCGGGAGATCGGGGCGTGACAACACGACCATACCAATTAAGTATATCGTGCTTCACATTAGACCACAAATTCAAAAAATTGGTCATATCGACAAAGCAGAGTGCTAGATAGAGTATCGAGCAGATTCAGACTTGGTGAGTAGGCTCTGTCCCTTCTCTTATACTCCTTCATGTCTAACAATTAGAATGCAAATAATGTCTTGGACACTTAGAATAGAACATGGAAAACAGCGCACTGTGGCGTGCATAGAGTGTGTTACATTTTGATGAATATAATTTATGGCTTTGAGTTAAACTTTACGATTTGGACCAGTGAGAACAATTTATCGAGCGAACGTGCATTGCGCACGAGTATTAGGTTGGGATACTTCATCAAGCGAAGCGTGCAGTTGTGGTTCAAAACTGGGCAACTACATCGGAGAGGGCATTGTACCACAAACCCTATCGGAATAGGGTGTTGCACCAATTAGAGCACTGTGTCGAGAAGAGGCATGATGCCTTGTGATAATTTAAGAAAGGTCACAGTGAATCAGATGGATGGTGCGAGTATAGTTTTGGTGGAACGAGAAGGATCGATTCCTCGTTGTACCTATATTATCGAAGAATTGTATGGTCACGGACAACCTGTGCTCGCAGGGTTTTATTTCCTCAAACATGATAGGCACCGGGGTACCAAGGTCGTTCAACCGTGGAGGAAATATTAGAATATTCTTTGGACACACGGGTATTACGAACCCACTGTTGGGGATTACTACCCCGGACATATCGGACAACTCGGAATACTTGCAGTTCGAGACCACCATGCGGGCTTGCAACTCAGTGCTGGCTTTGGTTAAAATATCATGAAATAGTCCTTTATGGCTTGGCCAGTGACCTTCATATAGATAAAAATTGGTTTGAGATTGTGCATTTGAGTAGGTGGCGGGCGGCTACCTTGCCTCGAGCAAGAGTGTACACATCAAGGACGATAACAAGGCTTGGATTATGATATGATTCGATAGGTTTACACTTAACTTATGGGGTTTGAGTAGAACAGATTGTATACTTAGTTTCTTTGAGTTTGGATATAACTACTAGTGTGTTTACTTATTTTTCAATGCTTGCATGCTTAACCTATTTTACTGCTTTTAATACTACCATGCCATGAAATTAATCTAGGCTTAAGGTAGAAAGATCACTTGGTAATAATTGTATGCTTCACATATTTATGTAATGTTTGTTTAGGCGAGTGGGTTACCCCGCTTACCAGTATAGCTGTGTACTGACCCACGTTTATGGGCATATTTTTCAGGTACGCAGGTGTAGTGGCTCAACTTAAATTTACGGGACAAGATGCATGGAACAGTAAGTACCTTGTGGGAAAGAGAGAGCAAGAGCGTTGTAAGCCTTCGTGGCATCTTGACTTGGACTCTTTGAGAGCTTCGTTTCGTATACTCTGATGTGTACTTATTATATCAATACTTTTCCTTTACTATAATATGGTCATTTCGATGATAACCATGACGTTTGATATTATTGTCTTGTGCGAGGGCAATTCCAGGCTCGTATGGTATCATGTCCCGATAAGATAGATTGTCCTGCTGGAGCATTGGCAGGTGATCTCACGTCCAGCGTAGATGATCGAACATGTGGGAGATTGGGGCTTGACATTTTGGTATCAGAGTGCCTGGTTCATTTCTTCGGACTTTTTTTTATTTCATCACAAACTGTAATTATCTTCCGCGAATCGAATGGCTCTTGCCTTTACTCGGTGCCACATTAGAAGTTTCATGCAATAAGTCTATATATTTGTTGGTTGTGTGTGCTTGTAGTTTATTACGTTCATTTTTGTAGTATTTTGATATAATCGAGTAACATCGCTAGACATTATTGCATTTGTGCAGCAAGTTGTGTGGTGTTATTGCATCCGTACAGTAAGTCAAGAGGTGTTATTGCGTTTGTGTAGCTTATTGCTTTGGGTGATATTGGTTGCATCATGAGGGCAGTTGATTTGGCAGACAAGATAGGTATGTTGGCATATTATGAGTAGAGACATTGGAAGGATAGCGAATGTGTTGGACGGAGTTTAAATTTAGGTTGGGAATATCAGAGAGAACATTGCACGAGTTGCTCGTGCAGCGAAGGTGTCAAACGGTTTGAGAAATAGTTGGGAGTATTGAGAATGGAAAATGGCATCGGACACAATGGACTCGTGATCAATGAGAATAGAAGTGTGTGTATTGGCTGAGTTTTCTGTCATACTTTGAGCAAACGATTAAGTTGTGTTCGGCAGGATCACCACATAATAGATAGCTCGAACGGATGTAGGATCAGAGAAAAGTATGATATGAGAAGTGACTTGATTCAAAGTGGTATAAGTTATACTACGTAGTGATCATGACATTAGAATGTTTGGATAGACATTAGTGGAATTGCAGCAACGGACGCAAATAGCAGAAATGTAAGTCATTTGTGCGCATAGACTGAGTTATATTTTGGAACATGGAGCAAGCAAATGTTAAGTTGTGATCAACAGGATCACCGCAAAAAAATTAGTTTGGAGTAGCCATTTTTTTATGACCCATACCCGGATGTTCGGGCACGAGTACGTAGCAACGTCCATCCTATGCCGCAACATCGGCAGTAGAACACTGTCTAGACCTCAAGATCAATATAAGTCTTGTCACGACCGGAACCCAGAATAAGGGTATGAGTGGTGAACAACGCCTAGCCTACGTCGTAAGAATGACATAGAATGCTATCTAGGTCCTCGATACTATCTAATATCTCATACAATATATATAAGGTACCTGTCAATGTTATCTCAATTCCAAACAGAGGAACAAATATAATAATAAGATAATGATATCTATACTCAATCTCAATATCAAACTAAGGAAGATAAATCACGATATGGAATAAGGAAGATAAAATAGAAATCACCATACAATCACAAGTCAACAATATGAGTCTAGGTATAATACAACTCCAAAATAATATACATGCCAAATATCTCAATAAAAGTCTAATACAAGGCTAAACAATAAGTCTAAGCCTCCTCAGTATTTGGTACTAGGTTCTCCTGATCTAAGAAAGTATCCTCTAATGGTACGCTATCCCACGGCCCGTAGTAAGTAGGGTACTGCTCCACTAGCCAGTCATCTAAAAAATATATCCAATCAGGAAAGGAGTGAAGTACAAAACTCTGAAAGCAGTTCCAAAATATGATAGAGCATATATGACAGGTAATAGAAAAGAATACAAGATAACTAAAATAGAAAATGGAAATAAACTAAACCAAACATGTAATGAACTGAAAAATAAAGAACATGCAATATGGAATGACTGTAAGTATTGAAATAGATAACACTAACTAATGTATTTGGAATACAAGTTTGTTAGTGATCGACTTCGGTTGAACACTAATATAAAATATTAACTCGATTACATGTGTGATATGTAATCGACATGTATATTAATACACTGGGGCTTGATCACATAACCAACTCCTACTCCCCCATCCCCAACCAATACTTATGGATCCAATAACGACACATTACGAACACTATATGGGCACACTGAACACGAGCAGTGTGTGAAAACTAAGTACACGAAGTACACTAAAATTAATACCCGATACACACGATAAAATACATGTGAAGGAGTTCCTAGTAAATACGATAGGGATAACATCTCATGACAGGATCCATCTAGTATCAGTCCGTGTATCCACTATATCAGAATCAAGTATACACTTCTAGAGCAAGTGATATATACACTATTATGAAATAAAAGCTAACATAAAAATGTACTCGCTCTGGTCCTGAGCAAATGTGTCTCTCGATGCCCAAGCTGGTGTCACACAATCCTATTAGGAAACATAAAGTTAATTAGTGTAATAAATGAGAAATGGGTTAAAAATATACTAATGCATGCTTCTAGGCCAATATCTAATTTATTCTAGCTCAACTAAGCCATACAAGGTCCACACTAGGTTAAAACCTTAATTCTATGGTCAAACCTAGCTTCTAAGCTCAATACGAGGCTATACTAACTAATTCTATGTGATCCTACTGTGTCTCTAATTAATAACTGGTACTACTAACTAATACCCATGCAACTGATACTAGTATATACTCACTTACCCATATTTTATCATATGTGCTACTTAATTGTCACAGAAATACTGACATCTAATGATGTACTATCTATCCTACTATCTGCGGTACATAATGATAACTATTAACTTACCTTACAACTAACTGTCACTACCCCCCCTTTGGTATGATTAACTAATACCTGCCCTCTCAGTTATACCATCTGCTATTAAAATATATACCTTGGAATATGATAACTAATACCCAGTTGGCATCACACACATACACATAGTCACATTCTAGTTTAGGAGCACACCCCCCTCCTAACTCCAGGCAATCACTCATCTTTCCTACTATAAGAGCTTACAGTTGCTGTGCAATTACCCTTCCTTGTGTTCAGTATAAGATTAACACAGCCTGCACCTCATCATCCAACCTATGTCTGCTGTACTCGATACACCCACACTAGCAACAATATCAGTAGGTACCCAAGACCTATATTGCAATAAATCATAGTACACGTCCTTCTTACCATCAAAATACCCATCTTAACACTTGCAGTCAGGTGTTACCTGATGCCATCTCCAGGTGACTAATACATGGTACAACCCGATCCCCTTCCTTAACTATCAATCTACTACCATAACTAATCCTCCCCTTCACCGCTCGATAAATTAGGCTACCCAATACTGTGTATTCAGACATCAAGTATTCACACACAGGAACCACACTAAAAGCACCCAGCCCATATAATACCATTGAACATATACTGAGAACACAATGCACATTACCTTAGTCCCTGCAACTACTGTCCATAATTCTTAAGCTGCTGCACAACAGATGCAACATCTGCAACTTGAACTCCCAAGTCTCTAATACAACAGATATATGTAATTAACATACACACAGTTACTGTGTTGCCAAAACATAGATACTAATACATATATTATATATATATATATATATAAGAGAATTCTGAATATAATCTCTAGAGTAATTAACTAGGTATTTCATCAATCACTTGGTATACAACTATATGATACTCATGATAGTGTCCAAGTGAAGAGCCAAAACCTAATTTCTACTATAATTCTCATTCCTACTAATCAATTAAACCATTATATTATAATTATAACTTGATAGAAGAGAATTGAAGAGTAATTGTGCAAAACACCCAAAATAGAGCTCCGTATCACACGGTATCGTACCTTATCATGATACGACATACTTATTTCCAATTGCGGATACATATCTAGCATCCCAACCCCGATCTATGTCCAATTTGACTAAATTAGGCTCATGACACATACTTGATGTGTCAATCCTGAAATTCCCCCAAAATACACACAAATTACTATGTAACATTCACAATACACAATCAATTAGCCTAAAATTTGTTCCTATAGGTAGCCCTATGCCATTGGGGTGTTCCAAGGAGTCAAATGTATAATTTGGAAGCTACAATAAAGAGAAATTCATAAATTACCAATTGTGAGATGGATTCTCAATAAAAACTCAAGTAGACACGCTCCGGACACGATCTCTCCACCAAGATTCTTCTCCTTGTGCTCATTGCTTCTCCAAGCTCCAAAACTCCTTGAGGAATGAAATACGAGAGAATGGAAGTAAATTGAGTGAGAAAATAGAGGAGGAAAATGAAAGGAAATTGGGGATCTTGAATTTGAGATCCAATGAATGCAAATAAAGGAGAAGAGAGAAGAAGAGCCCCCTCTTATTGTGGCCGGCCCTATTCTTTCTGTTGAAATTAGTTAATACTTTTATTGATTGTCTCATTGGCATTATATAGCCTTACATTAATTAATACAATGATCTCAATCATTATGACAATAATCTCATAATGGAATATCCTGTGACATATTCTGGCATCCCAAATATGTCCTCAGGATATTCCCATGTGCTTATACTATACTTAAATATGACACCCAATATACCATATCAACACTCCCCCTCAAGATGGGTAAAAGATATTTATTAAGCCCATCTTGTCATATCTTCTAATCATGCTCACTGAGGCGAGTCCCTTGGTTAGTACATCTGCTACTTGATCCCTGGTTGGAACATGGCCAAGCTCCAGTAATCCACTATCCAACTTCTCTTTGATGAAGAATCTATCAATCTCGATATTTTTGGTCCTGTCATGCTGTACTGGATTGTTGGCGATACTAATAGCTGACTTATTGTCACACACAGCTTCATCTTGGCTCCTTGATCCAGCTTCAGCTCCACCAGCATATTCTTCAACCATAGCAGCTCTGCAACTCCCAAGGCCATAGCTCCGTACTCTGCTTCATCTGTCGATCTGGCCACCACAGACTGCTTCTTACTCCTCCAGGAGACCAAGTTACTTCCTATAAATATGCAATATCCCGAGGTAGACCTCCTGTCATCAGCACAACTAGCTCAGTCAGAATCACAGTAGCCCTCGATGCTCACGTAATTGTTCTTCCTGAATATTAGTCCCTTTCCGGGAGCACCTTTCAAGTACCTCAGAATCTGGTACACTGCATCCATATGACCCTTCCGTGGGTCATGCATGTAGCGGCTCACCATACTTACTGCAAAGCAGATATCAGGACGTGTGTGGCTCAAATAGATCAACTTGCCAACCAGTCTCTGGTATCTGTCCCGATCAACTGGTTCTCCAGTCTCAGCATCAATCTTGAACCTCTGATCTGTTGGTGTCGCTGCAGGTTTGCACCCCAACATCCCAGTTTCTGTGAGAAGGTCCAGTGCATACTTCCTTTGAGAGAGAATAATCCCCTCTGCTTCTCGAGCAATCTTAATCCCAAGGAAGTACCGAAGAAGGCCGAGATCCTTCACCTCGAATTCCTTGCCAAGCTTTTCTTTTAGTTAGGCTATCTCCTGCTCATCATCTCCTGTGATAATCATATCGTCTACATACACTGCAAGCATGGTGATGTGGCCTCCACTCCGACGGAAGAACACAGTATGATCAGCATTGATCTGCTGATATCCCATCCCTATCATCGCCCTTCTGAATCTGTCAAACCACGCTCGAGGAGACTGCTTCAGTCCATAGAGGGACTTCTTCAACCTCCAGACCTTGCCTACTGTCTGATTGGTGCCAAATCCTGGTGGTATCTCTATGTACACCTCCTCCACTAGATCTCCGTGAAGAAACACATTCTTCACATCCAGTTGGTGTAGCTTCCATCCACCATTCGCTGCCAGAGAAATCAGAGTCCTGATAGTGCTCATCTTTGCAACTGATACAAAGGTCTCGTCATAGTCGATGCCGTACGTCTGACTGTATCCTTTGGCTACTATTCGAGCTTTGTAGCGCTCAACCTGTCCATCTAGGTTCTGCTTTACGGTAAAGACCCACTTGCATCCAACTGCTCTCTTCCCCTCTGGCAGTCTCACAGGCTCCCAAGTGTGGTTCTTCTCCAGAGCTCCCAACTCCTCGTGCATTGCCGCTTTCCACTTTGGATCGTTCTTAGCAACCTGCCAATTGTTAGGTACAGTAATACTATCCAAAGATGCTATAAATGCTCCATGAGAAGAAGGGATATGGTCATAAGAAATAAACTGAGCAATATCCCAACCATATCTGTTTGGAGGATTTCCTGCATTGCTGCGAGTGGTCCTCCGTATAGATAGTGGTGTGGGAGGAGTAGAAGTAGGAGGAATGATATCTTATGAATGAGGGGGTATCACCTGAAGGGGGGTTGGTGTCCGTGCCTCAGGAGTTGGGACGAACGCAGGCAAGGGACTTGGCACTGGCACTGTCGATACTGGTCCTGCAGTTTGCTTCTCTTTCCTGCTGTAGGTAAGTAACTCTCCCTGAGCCGTAGGCCTAACACCTTCACCTTCTTGTCCCTTCTCCGTGCCTCCATGCCAAACTTGTCACTACCACTTTTCCATACAAGGGTATTTCTGTAATTTAGCTATTTTAAATAATTATGAATTTAATTATTTGCTGAGTTTTATAACTATTATATATTGTTAATAATATTTAGTTTTAGGTATAACCCTAGAAATCCATTAGGACAACCCTAATGAGTAAACCCTAGTTAGAAAACCCTATTTTAGCAAAGCCCTAGAATTTAAAATTTGGGTGAACCCTCAAAACCCTAGACTGACTTATCCTGAGTCTATTAGGTTCTACATGAGAGGGCCAAGGGGTTTAACCTAAAAACTAGGCATAGAAACCCTAAACCTAGGTTTAATATAAATAGGAAGCTTCTCACAAAGCTATTCTTCACGTAGAGAGAAAGGAAACCCTAGCCTCCACAAGAGAAACCATCTCCCCACTCCAAAAATTCGAAACCCTAACCCTAGGTTCCATTTTCTCCTCCTCCAAAGCAAGAGAAGCAAAGAACGTGGGTCAGGGAGCCTTGGAGAAGAAGAGCCTCGTTGAAGAAACCTTCCCTGCAGGTAAAACCCTAGTTTTACTCATTTAAATTCTGTTTTCAGATGATCATGGCCATTAGGAACCCCAAATCTGTGTGTAGTTCGATTTTAGGGTTTTTGGATTAGGTTTTGGTGACCAACATAGTTTTTCCCAATTATTAAGAACCCTAACCCTAGATTTTGGGTAGGTAGACTGATTTCATCCCATCTGTGTAAGTTGAACCCGACTTTAGGGTTTGGATTAGAGGAATTTTGGGTTCTTATGCAAAAGACCACTTTTCTATGCACCATGTGTTTGTAGAAATGTTCCAGTGAGGGAATACCTAAGTTTGACCTAGTTCCTAGGAACCTTGATTTGTATATATACATATATGTGTATGTGTAGTGTATACCTACGTATATGTGAACTGTGTATGCAAATCGATGGGGGGATTTACTGTACATTCGGGTATGTGCAATGGGGGTAGGCTCTGTTCAGTCGGGTTCTGGGAATTTCTGTGTGTGCAGAGCAGTCGGGTTGGGGGAGAAATACATGTATATGTATGTATGAGGGTTGTGGTTACTCCTTGCTGTGCAGATTTCAGTGGTGTACTGTGTGTTCAGTGAATACATTTGGGTGTGTTCCAGTTTAGAGTATCAGTAGGATTTGGGGGAAATTTATGAATCTGTGTGTATGTGTGTATCCAAGTATGGAGTTAAGGTGAGTGAATTGTGAGGGTGTAAGGTTATGTATCAGTGTTTTGATTGGGGAAAAATCTGTTAAACTGGTCAGTGAACTGTGTGCATATGCCTGTGTATCCCTATGTTTTCCTGTGTGTGTAGAGTGTTGTTTCAGTTTTTGTATTGTCAGTGTGTACCCAGACATATATCCCTGTGTGTAGGTATGCAGACTGAGGGAGAAATTCAGTGTGCAGTGGCTGTGCTGGGTACCTACTGGGGGAAAGGAAACAGAAATATATATATGTGTGTGTACACTAGCACTGAAGGTGTTCAGTATAAGTGCCTGTGTGTGTGTGTTGTTATAGAGGGGTGTGTGTGTATACTGTCAGAAATTGTAAATTGTGTGGTGTAGGTATTAGAACAGGGGTTATCAGTGTGTGTGAGATGACTGAAACCTAGTGTCTAGTTGATTATGTATATCAGTGTGTGGGTAGATGATACTTTGAGTATCCTAATAACTGTGGGTATATGTGTGTTCAGTATAGCAGTTTTGGGTATGTGCAAGTCTGAGAGCAGTATCAGACAGTTTTGGGGTCCTGTTAGTGTGGAGACTTAGGTGAGTGTTTTGTGTCAGTTTAAAAAAAAAACTGTGTGTGTGTGTGTGTAGTATACAAAGTGTAGCAGTACCAGTAAATTGGGTGTGAGTGTCTAAGTGAATTCCTATATGTGTTGAGAGTAGTTCAGTGAGTTGAGGGCTAAGAGTAAATTACCTGTGTGAGAAGGGTAGGCCTATGTATTTGTGTAAACTGTACAGCTACTACATTGTGTAAAATTAGAGTTCTGTCAGTAGCTAGAGGGGGAAGTGCATTACCTGTATAAACAGAGCAGTGTGTGTGGGCAATATGCTGAGGTAGCAGTTTAGTTGTGAGTACCTATGAGGTTTTGAGTGTCAGTATGTGTATGAGTTAGAAGTTAGCATCAGTTAAGTTAAGTATTAGTTTATAGTTAAGTAAGGTTCACATAATTAAGTTGTATACTTGATACCAATATGTATATATGAGTTATACATATTAGTTGCACCTAGTGTTGCCTTATTAACTAAGTATTAATTAGTATAAGTCTAGTAATGACTAGATTGACCAGAAAACCTAGTTTTGACTAGTAAACCTTAGAATCAACCTAGTATAGACTGATCCATGACCTAGAAGCAAGGTATTAACTAGTTTTGACCAAACCTAGAGTTGACTTAGTAACACCTAGTTTAGACCTAGAAATGGCCTAACACCCCATTTCAAATTAGCTAATCGCTTTTATTATTCCAAACATCATTTTAATATTGTTATCTTATATATATAGGTCCTTGTGATCCTACTTTGGACCTCGATCCTCACATTTTGCTCAGGACCACAGGCGAGTACATTCTCTGACAGTTTTCATGGTTGATTACTTCTATAAATTGTAGTGTATTTCATACTTGATTCCGACACCATGGATACACGGGTTAGCACCCTAGATCCCCATCACGAGGAGTCGTGGTTGGAATCCATCGTGCTAGCTGGGGGATGGGGAACTATTAGTAAATTGTGTGATCATATCCAAACATTATATGTACCATAGCTCACCCCACTTCTCACGTCGGGTGCAGCCTGACCACTTATATGCTCCATAGCTGTTATATATGATTAGCCTGACCACTATATGCACCATAGCTAACCATGCGGTTAGCCTGACCTAAAAGAATCATAGCTAATCATATATAACCAGCCTGATCCAGACCCAAGCCGATCACATAATAAACTAATATTTCAACCACTTAGTTAGATGTTTTATCTTTATTCAGATTTACTGTTCTAGCATTCACTATTTATGGCTCATTGCTAGATGCTCTATTGTCTATTTTCATTTCTTCAGTACTTCACATGTTCAGCTTTTATTTCCATCATGTATCTCTTACACTGTTTATAGATTTTGTCAATTTAATAAAACTGCTGTTAGTGCTTGTGCTTCGCTCCAATCCTGACTGGATAACAACATTTTCAGAGAACCTGGAGGACTTTTGCCCTACTCATTACGGTCCAGAAATAGAGGAGGATTTCACCCCAGAAATCCCAGAGGAGGTGCCTATCCTAGAGGAGAACTTGCCTGCCCATGTTTAGATTATTTTTCTGAAATTTTTATTTTACATTGAGACTGAGACTGAGATGTATTTATTTCATTTGTGACTTTGAGAGGTTATTTAGACCCAGGATTTGAGTTGAACTTCTTGTGGTTGGTTTTAATAGAACTCTTTTCAATTCTCGTCGTGCCATTATGTTATAGTTGTGATTGAGTATTTTATAGAACTGTGATTTATTATCATTGTCCTCCGTACGGAGTTGAGACTATTGACAGGATATACTATATTTGTGACCTAGACAGCGTTCTACCGCCGATGCTGCGGCGTAGGCTGGACGTACCCACGACTCATGCCCAATTTCCGGGTGCGGGTCGTGACACGTTTTTAGTGGTGGCCCATGCAGGTCTAGTCTCCAGTCAGTAGTCTTAGAATCACATTAGAGCGATATTGTAGTAATAGGAATTAGGCCAAGGATATGCTCAATCACAATTAGGGAATTCTGATTCTTATGATACTACTCTTAATGATTTTCCTTTAGAAGTTTACTGTCCTTCCTTGATGATATCGTATTTATTGCCTTAATTAAATCTTTCGATCTGTCTTCAGGATGCCGCCAAGAAGGTCCCAGAGACTCGGAGCAGCAGATTCAGAGAGGTCTGCCACCTCTCGCGCTGCCGGACAGACATCAGCAGCACCTCCTACATCTCCAGTACATGTGGGAGTGTCTGCAGCATTCGGGGGTCCTCCACCACCAGTTCAGAGGGTCCCCACAGCTACGACGGCACCACCACCTCCACCACCACCAGCTCAGCATCCAGGAGGTGTGCCCGTAGATGGGGCACAGATGTTCGCTTTGATTCAGGGCATGGTCGATGCCCAGAGGACGTCGGCAGAGGCCCAGAGAGTGCAGACTGAGGCACATCAGGCCCAGACAGAGATGATGAGGGTGAACATGGAGAATGCTCACCAAGTGGCTCTCCAAGCTGTGGAGAGAGTCACTCAGCAGCAGCAACAACCTGGTCAGCAACAACAGAGGCCGGGCATCATTGTGGACTTCAAGAGGATGATGCCTCGGGAGTTCAAGGGGACAGAAGGGATACTCTACGCCGATGATTGGCTAGAGGACATCGAGAGGAACTTGCGTTTGGCGCAGCTTCCAGAGGCGCTCAAGATCGAGGCCGCTGGCAGCCAGATGTTCGACATTGCCTTGACGTGGTTTCGCACGGAGCCGAGACTCTTGCGCGGGGGACTCACTTGGGAGGCTTTCAAGGAGCTCTTCAAAGAAAAGTTCTTTCCTGATGTCGCCCTGGGAGCTTTGGAGAGTCAGTTCCATGACTTAGCCCAGGGGAGCTCGTCCGTCGACGAGTATGCCGCGGAGTTTAGCCGTCTGAGCCGCTTCGCGCCGTCGATGATTAGAGATCCGGGGGACAGGGCCCGGAAGTTCAGGAAGGGGCTGACAAGGGAGATCAAGTCTCGCACGTCGGGACGTCGCACTGCTACTTTCGAGAACATATTGATGGATGCCCAGGTAGCCGAGGACGACTTGGACCTCAGGCCCAAGAGGGGACGCGATGTTACCGGAGGGGCAAACAGCAGTGCGGGACCAGGCAAGCGTCCACACTTTCAGCAACAGCAGCAGAGGCCCATCCAGCAGCAGCACCAGGCACCAGCCCGAGGGCAGGTTCAGCAACAGCAGCAGAGGCAGACTCAGCCCGCCATCCAGTGTGCGTACTGCGGGAAGATGGGACATACTAGAGATATCTGCAGGCATAGATTGGGCTCATGTTTGTCCTGCGGATCGATGACACATCAGCTAAGGGATTGCCCTACCATACGGACTCGTCCAGGTCAGGGTGGAGCAGCCGCCCAGAGAGGACCAGGCAGGGTACCAGCAGCACCAGGAGGCCAACAGCAGAGGGGACCACTTCCACCGCAAAATCAGAGGTTTGCCCAGCATCAGCAGCAGAGAGGTGCACCCCAGGGGCGAGCGTACGCCATGGCAGTCGAGGAGATCGAGCCAGCAGGAGACTTGATCACAGGTTCGGTTCTTCTCGATTGTATTCCTTCATTTACCTTATTCGACTCTGGCGCTTCCCATAGTTTTGTGTCTGTATCATATGCACTTCGACATCATTTAGACACAGAACCATTAGCTAGGACTTGCAAGATCATGACTGGTGGAGGTATTATCCTAGTCCGTGATCACTGTAAGGACCGGAGAGTGTCAGTAGGAGGCCGAGACTTGAGCGTGAGCTTACTTGTCATGCCACTTCCGGGGTACGATATTGTACTCGGAATGGACTGGTTGAGTAGGCATCATGCTACGATAGATTGTTATAGAGGCAGAGTATTATTTAGACCACCAGGAGAGCCGGAGTTTGAGGTCGTCAGAGGAACCGCGGAACAGAGAGGGAGCACATTTTGCGGAGCCAGGACGGAAGAAGAGGAGTTGCCACATCCTCTGATAGCGGAATTCCTGGATGTATTTCCAGAGGAGTTGCCAGGCTTGCCGCCAGACAGAGACGTTGAGTTCTCTATAGACTTGGTTCCAGGAGCGGAGCCCATTTCACAACATGTCTATAGAGTCAACAACAGCGAGCTGGCAGAACTGAAGAAGCAAGTTGAGGAGCTACAGGACAAAGGCTTCATCAAATCCAGTTCATCACCATGGGGAGCTCCGGTATTGTTCGTACCGAAGAAGGACGGCACGGTGCGCATGTGCATTGATTATAGAGCTTTGAACAATATCACCATCAAGAACAAGTACCCGCTGCCGAGGATAGATGATCTTTTCGACCAGTTGAGCGGGGCGAGGGTGTTTTCAAAGATTGATTTGAGGTCAGGCTATCACCAGGTGAAGGTAAAGAAAGAAGACACGCCGAAGACAGCTTTTCGGACCAGATACGGCCAGTTTGAGTTCATGGTGATGCCATTTGGTTTAACCAATGCACCGGCAGTATTCATGAACTTGATGAACAAGGTGTTCCACCAGTACCTTGACAAGTTCGTGGTGGTGTTCATCGACGATATTCTTGTGTATTCCAAGACCCCGAAGGAGCACGAAGAGCACCTGAGATTGGTCTTAGAGACTCTCAGGAGGGAGAAGCTGTACGGGAAACTCTCTAAGTGTGAATTCTTCCTTGACAAGGTCGAATTTCTTGGGCATGTGGTATCGGGTGACGGAATCTCGGTTAACCCAAAGAAGATCGAGGCAGTAGAGTCGTGGGCTACCCCCAGTTCGGTAGCTGAGATCAGGAGTTTTCTCGGGCTAGCAGGATACTACAGGAGGTTTGTACAAGACTTCTCCAAGATTGCAGCGCCTATGACCAGACTGACTAGGAAGGATGTGGATTTTGTTTGGACGGAGGAGTGCCAGGCTGCATTTGATGAGCTGAAGAAAAGGTTGACGACAGCTCCAATTTTGACGTTGCCATCAGGGACAGGTGGTTTCACCATCTACAGTGATGCTTCAGGGAAGGGCCTGGGATGTGTTCTTCAACAGCACGGGAAGGTAATTGCCTATGCTTCCAGGCAGTTGCGCCCTCATGAAAAGAATTATCCCACCCACGATTTAGAGTTGGCAGCAGTTATCTTCGCTCTAAAGCTGTGGAAACATTACCTGTACGGAGAGCGTGTGGAGATCTTCACAGACCACAAGAGCTTGAAGTACGTATTCACACAGAAGGAGCTGAACATGAGGCAGAGGAGATGGTTGGAGTTGATGAAAGACTTTGACATCTCATTACAGTACCACCCAGGGAAGGCTAACGTAGTCGCCGATGCCTTGAGCAGGTATCCGATGGCTATGTACTTGACGACAGATAGGCATTTGTTGGCTGATCTGGAAAGCTTGGAGATTGAAGTGTTAGTTCCCGGTGCTGAGATTCAGATGTGGGGATTGCAGATACAGTCCGAGCTGATGGACAGGATCAGAGCTGCGCAGTACGATGATGAGACTCTGAGGAGTATCAGAGCACAGGTTCAGATGGGATTGTCGGACGACTTTACTATCGCAGATGATGGTTCCTTACGACACGGCACAAGGATATGTGTGCCTAGCGGGGAGCTGCGCGAGGAGGTTTTGCAGGAGGCACACCGCTCTCAGTACTCGATGCATCCCGGTGCCAACAAGATGTATCGAGACTTGAGGGAGCACGTATGGTGGTATGGAATGAAGCGCGAGGTAGCACGCTTCGTATCTCGGTGTCTAGTGTGCCAGCAGGTAAAGGCAGACCGGCAGAGGCCAGGAGGTTTGCTTCAACCTTTACCGATTCCAGAATGGAAATGGGAGCACGTGACCATGGATTTCGTTTCAGGGCTTCCCCGTTCTCCAGGAGGGAAGGACGCGATTTGGGTCATCGTGGACAGGTTGACCAAATCAGCCCATTTCTTACCTTTCAAGGTGGGCACGTCGACAGAGAGGCTCGCAGAGATGTACGTGCGACAGATTGTTAGGCTTCATGGAGTTCCTGTGAGCATCGTCTCAGATCGGGATAGTCGTTTCACTTCCCACTTCTGGAGGAGTCTGCAGGCTAGCTTGGGCACTCAGCTCAAGTTCAGTACCGCATATCACCCCCAGACAGACGGGCAGTCTGAAAGGACTATTCAGACTCTCGAGGATATGCTACGCACTTGCGTTCTAGATCTCGGAGGTTCTTGGGAGGATCATCTGCACCTGGTAGAGTTCGCTTACAACAACAGCTACCAGGCCAGCATCGAGATGTCACCATTTGAGGCTCTTTATGGACGGAGGTATCGTACACCGCTATCGTGGGACGACGTTGGAGAGAGAGCCTTGCTAGGACCAGAAATGGTCGTGGATGCAGCAGAAAAGGTGAAACTCATCAGAGACAGACTGCGAGTGGCGCAGGACAGACAGCGGCATTGGGCCGACAGCCACCGTAGACCCCTTGAGTTTCAGGTTGGCGATCTAGTGTTCCTACGGATTTCTCCGACGCGTGGAACGATTCATTTTGGCAGAGGCGGAAAGCTTAGCCCACGCTACATCGGACCCTTCGGTATTCTTGCAAGGGTAGGTGCAGTGGCATATAGACTGGACTTGCCGCCTGCATTGGAGGGAGTGCATAATGTGTTCCATGTGTCGCAGCTGAGACGGTACGTGGTCGACCCTAGTCACGTACTTGATCACTCGGAGATTGAGGTTGGTCCGACGCTCAGCTACCCTGAGCAGCCCGTAGAGATCTTGGACCGCAGAGAGAAGGTGTTGCGGAACCAAACTATTCCCTTGGTTCGCGTAGCGTGGAGACATCACTCTCCAGGGGAGTCGACCTGGGAGAGAGAAGACGAAATGCGCGAGCAATACCCTTATCTCTTCCAGACTTGAGGTATATTCCTTTTCTGATTTCATTCTTGTTGTAGTTCAGTCCAATTTCGAGGACGAAATTTCTTTTAGGAGGGTAGACTTGTCACTACCACTTTTCCATACAAGGGTATTTCTGTAATTTAGCTATTTTAAATGATTATGAATTTAATTATTTGCTGAGTTTTATAACTATTATATATTGTTAATAATATTTAGTTTTAGGTATAACCCTAGAAATCCATTAGGACAACCCTAATGAGTAAACCCTAGTTAGAAAACCCTATTTTAGCAAAGCCCTAGAATTTAAAATTTGGGTGAACCCTCAAAACCCTAGACTGACTTATCCTGAGTCTATTAGGTTCTATATGAGAGGGCCAAGGGGTTTAACCTAAAAACTAGGCATAGAAACCCTAAACCTAGGTTTAATATAAATAGGAAGCTTCTCACAAAGCTATTCTTCACGTAGAGAGAAAGGAAACCCTAGCCTCCACAAGAGAAACCATCTCCCCACTCCAAAAATTCGAAACCCTAACCCTAGGTTCCATTTTCTCCTCCTCCAAAGCAAGAGAAGCAAAGAACGTGGGTCAGGGAGCCTTGGAGAAGAAGAGCCTCGTTGAAGAAACCTTCCCTGCAGGTAAAACCCTAGTTTTACTCATTTAAATTCTGTTTTCAGATGATCATGGCCATTAGGAACCCCAAATTTGTGTGTAGTTCAATTTTAGGGTTTTTGGATTAGGTTTTGGTGACCAACATAGTTTTTCCCAATTATTAAGAACCCTAACCCTAGATTTTGGGTAGGTAGACTGATTTCATCCCATCTGTGTAAGTTGAACCCGACTTTAGGGTTTGGATTAGAGGAATTTTGGGTTCTTATGCAAAAGACCACTTTTCTATGCACCATGTGTTTGTAGAAATGTTCCAGTGAGGGAATACCTAAGTTTGACCTAGTTCCTAGGAACCTTGATTTGTATATATACATATATGTGTATGTGTAGTGTATACCTACGTATATGTGAACTGTGTATGCAAATCGATGGGGGGATTTACTGTACATTCGGGTATGTGCAATGGGGGTAGGCTCTGTTCAGTCGGGTTCTGGGAATTTCTGTGTGTGCAGAGCAGTCGGGTTGGGGGAGAAATACATGTATATGTATGTATGAGGGTTGTGGTTACTCCTTGCTGTGCAGATTTCAGTGGTGTACTGTGTGTTCAGTGAATACATTTGGGTGTGTTCCAGTTTAGAGTATCAGTAGGATTTGGGGGAAATTTATGAATCTGTGTGTATGTGTGTATCCAAGTATGGAGTTAAGGTGAGTGAATTGTGAGGGTGTAAGGTTATGTATCAGTGTTTTGATTGGGGAAAAATCTGTTAAACTGGTCAGTGAACTGTGTGCATATGCCTGTGTATCCCTATGTTTTCCTGTGTGTGTAGAGTGTTGTTTCAGTTTTTGTATTGTCAGTGTGTACCCAGACATATATCCCTGTGTGTAGGTATGCAGACTGAGGGAGAAATTCAGTGTGCAGTGGCTGTGCTGGGTACCTACTGGGGGAAAGGAAACAGAAACATATATATGTGTGTGTACACTAGCACTGAAGGTGTTCAGTATAAGTGCCTGTGTGTGTGTGTTGTTATAGAGGGGTGTGTGTGTATACTGTCAGAAATTGTAAATTGTGTGGTGTAGGTATTAGAACAGGGGTTATCAGTGTGTGTGAGATGACTGAAACCTAGTGTCTAGTTGATTATGTATATCAGTGTGTGGGTAGATGATACTTTGAGTATCCTAATAACTGTGGGTATATGTGTGTTCAGTATAGCAGTTTTGGGTATGTGCAAGTCTGAGAGCAGTATCAGACAGTTTTGGGGTCCTGTTAGTGTGGAGACTTAGGTGAGTGTTTTGTGTCAGTTTAAAAAAAAAACTGTGTGTGTGTGTGTGTAGTATACAAAGTGTAGCAGTACCAGTAAATTGGGTGTGAGTGTCTAAGTGAATTCCTATATGTGTTGAGAGTAGTTCAGTGAGTTGAGGGCTAAGAGTAAATTACCTGTGTGAGAAGGGTAGGCCTATGTATTTGTGTAAACTGTACAGCTACTACATTGTGTAAAATTAGAGTTCTGTCAGTAGCTAGAGGGGGAAGTGCATTACCTGTATAAACAGAGCAGTGTGTGTGGGCAATATGCTGAGGTAGCAGTTTAGTTGTGAGTACCTATGAGGTTTTGAGTGTCAGTATGTGTATGAGTTAGAAGTTAGCATCAGTTAAGTTAAGTATTAGTTTATAGTTAAGTAAGGTTCACATAATTAAGTTGTATACTTGATACCAATATGTATATATGAGTTATACATATTAGTTGCACCTAGTGTTGCCTTATTAACTAAGTATTAATTAGTATAAGTCTAGTAATGACTAGATTGACCAGAAAACCTAGTTTTGACTAGTAAACCTTAGAATCAACCTAGTATAGACTGATCCATGACCTAGAAGCAAGGTATTAACTAGTTTTGACCAAACCTAGAGTTGACTTAGTAACACCTAGTTTAGACCTAGAAATGGCCTAACACCCCATTTCAAATTAGCTAATCGCTTTTATTATTCCAAACATCATTTTAATATTGTTATCTTATATATATAGGTCCTTGTGATCCTACTTTGGACCTCGATCCTCACATTTTGCTCAGGACCACAGGCGAGTACATTCTCTGACAGTTTTCATGGTTGATTACTTCTATAAATTGTAGTGTATTTCATACTTGATTCCGACACCATGGATACACGGGTTAGCACCCTAGATCCCCATCACGAGGAGTCGTGGTTGGAATCCATCGTGCTAGCTGGGGGATGGGGAACTATTAGTAAATTGTGTGATCATATCCAAACATTATATGTACCATAGCTCACCCCACTTCTCACGTCGGGTGCAGCCTGACCACTTATATGCTCCATAGCTATTATATATGATTAGCCTGACCACTATATGCACCATAGCTAACCATGCGGTTAGCCTGACCTAAAAGAATCATAGCTAATCATATATAACCAGCCTGATCCAGACCCAAGCCGATCACATAATAAACTAATATTTCAACCACTTAGTTAGATGTTTTATCTTTATTCAGATTTACTGTTCTAGCATTCACTATTTATGGCTCATTGCTAGATGCTCTATTGTCTATTTTCATTTCTCCAGTACTTCACATGTTCAGCTTTTATTTCCATCATGTATCTCTTACACTGTTTATAGATTTTGTCAATTTAATGAAACTGCTGTTAGTGCTTGTGCTTCGCTCCAATCCTGACTGGATAACAACATTTTCAGAGAACCTGGAGGACTTTTGCCCTACTCATTACGGTCCAGAAATAGAGGAGGATTTCACCCCAGAAATCCCAAAGGAGGTGCCTATCCTAGAGGAGAACTTGCCTGCCCATGTTTAGATTATTTTTCTGAAATTTTTATTTTAGATTGAGACTGAGACTGAGATGTATTTATTTCATTTGTGACTTTGAGAGGTTATTTAGACCCAGGATTTGAGTTGAACTTCTTGTGGTTGGTTTTAATAGAACTCTTTTCAATTCTCGTCGTGCCATTATGTTATAGTTGTGATTGAGTATTTTATAGAACTGTGATTTATTATCATTGTCCTCCGTACGGAGTTGAGACTATTGACAGGATATACTATATTTGTGACCTAGACAGCGTTCTACCGCCGATGCTGCGGCGTAGGCTGGACGTACCCACGACTCATGCCCAATTTCCGGGTGCGGGTCGTGACAAAACTTCTAAATCGGTTACCACCAAGTTCTCCATCTCCCCCTCTCGCCTAATACTGGCAGTATTAGGCGTATTGTGTGAAGTTCCGTCCTGGCGGTAGTATGGCTCATGCTCCCGAAAGTGGACATCCATACTGACAAACTTCTTCTTCTCTACTGGACTCCAGCACACATACCCCTTCTGGGTCGCCGAGTAGCCTACGAAGATGCATTTGACCGCTCTAGGGTCAAGTTTCCCAACTGATGGCCTGTTGTCCTTCACAAAACACACACACCCAAACACCTTCAGTGGGAGTATCCCACTATTATTGTTTTGCAATACCTCATATGGGTACTTCCATCCGAGGATCTTCGAGGGCATCCTGTTGATGAGTTGAACTGCTGTCAATACTGCATGCCCCCACAGACTCTGTGGGATATTCATGTCGATCATTATACTCCTTGCAACCTCCAGAAGGTGTCTGTTTTTCTTTTCTGCAACTCCATTTTGTGCTGGTGTGTATGCACAGGTGGTCTGATGCTGTATTCTGTGTGCTGACAGATATTCTGCAAGCGTCCTGTTGGTATACTCCGTTCTATTGTCAGGCCTCAGTACCTTCATAACTGCTTTGTACTGAGTCTGGACATGCTCATGGAAATTCCGAAAACAAGCAGGTACATCATTCTTATTTTTTATCAAATATAACCAGGAAACACGAGAGGCATACTCAATGAAAGAAACAAAGTACTTATAACCATTCATAGTGTTAGTAGCACATGGACCCCAGACATCAGAATGTACTACCTTAAAAGCAAAAGTGCTCCTATGACCCGTGCCAACATATGAGCTCCTAGTAAGTTTTCCTAACTCGCACGCATCACATACTAATTTCTCTTTATTTGTTTTTACATAAATCTCTGGATACAACTTACTTAGAGTATCAAAGGAAGAATGTCCCATCCTCCGATGATGGAGTATTAAGGTATCCTCAGTCCTCTGCTGCAGTCCTTCCATGCCAGCCTTCTCTGCCATAGATACCAATGCTGAGTCCAGTCCTTCTCGATCTAGGTACCACAGTCCCTCATGCCAAGTGCCAGTCCCAAGTCTTCGTCCTGTCCCTTTCTTCTGGAAGGTCACCTTAGGAATATCAAAAGAAATATTGCATTTAAGTTGGAGGATTATAGAACTAATGGACAAGAGACTGACTGGAAAGGATGGAGCATGTAAAACATTGGATAATTTTACTGAACCTGTACAATTAACAGTACCCTTACCGACCACTGGTTGGAAAGTGCCATCAGCTGTCTGAATGCTGTCTGCTGATGCTAGGTGAGTGTAGGAAGAAAACTCACTAGCATTCTCCGTCACATGCCGAGATACTCCCGAGTCGATAATCCAGTCTGATGATTTAAGGAAAGAGATAGACGCAAGAGCAAGTGATTCGTCAGTACCTTCTGATGGATGGGCATACATGGCAGCGTTGCCCCTAACAAAGAATGAGGTGGATGCCTCCTCTGTTCTACTCCTCATGTCTCCCAGTGCCTGGTCCTCCACAGTAAAGGTGCCATCAGCTTCTCAGTTCCCTTCTGATATCAGGAGGTTCGCCCGATAACCTCCTCGGCCGCCTCGTCTACCCCCTCGACCACGACCACATCCTCCATTATATCCTCGTCCGCCGAACGATCCTCATCCACTACCTGAATTTCCCTCCCTAGGTGGTTTGGTACAAGCATACCGATGATGACCCATCTCTCCACAGTTGTAGCACTGCCGGTTATGCTGCCAGGGCTCTCCCTTAGATCTTGTATTTCCTGAGCTGGTGATCGCTAGTGCCGACTTTGCTTCGGGGGGACCACCTGTCCCGGCTTGCAGCCTGATGCGTGTCTCCTCCTGGATCATGGCTGAGATAGCCTCCTCAAGGCTAGGGATCTTTGGTTGGGCTAGAAGTAGGGCCATCCTCTATGCGAAAGCTGCAGTCAGCCCTTTGAGAAACTTTATCGTCCTCTCCTGCAGACACACCTGTCTCTCCTTACACTTAGGGTCCCCGCAGCTCGTCCGATCTGAGGAGTGATCATAATCCAACCACAGATGCTCCAACTCCGTGGCATACTCCTGCACCGTCTTCTCTCCCTGTACGGTGTCATCAATCTTCCCCTTTATCTGGAAGACCCGTAAGTTGTTCCCCACACCATCATAGGTCCTTCTCAACTTCTCCCACACATCTTTCAATATCTCGATACCGTCTACTGTGGTGGCAATAGACTGGACTAAGGAGTTGAGAAACCATATGTAGATCACCATATGAGTGGACTTCCACTCATCGCGTCCTGTCGAGCCCTCGTCCGGCTCTGTCGCCTCGCCCGTCAGGAACCCCTCCATGTTTTTTCCTGCGAGGGTTCTTCTCACCCGCCGTGACCAACTCAGATAGGTGGCTGGTCCATCTAATTTCAGATCGATAGAGGGAAGCTTCAACTCCGACGACGTTCGTGTCGTGTTCTCACCAGCCGACATCGTCAACAACTTCATCAACGTCGTCACCTCTGCAGAATCTAGCTTCTTGATGATCTCCTCCATCGATGCGTCGTCTATCCAATCACGTCACGTCCGCTCCATGACTCACGCTCGTCCTCGTCGTCCGCTCCTAGACCGAATATGTCTCCCCTTTTTTCAAATCTAGGCATCCCTATTAGGCACTGTCTCGTGCTGGTGCGGAGGAGACGACAACACGCATGTCACAGCCACCGTCGCAGCAGCAACAGCAGTCGCAGCAGCAGTAGTAGCCGCAGCAGTAGCGGGACGGGGTAGCAACAGCGAAGGGCGGCCTGCGAAGGACGGAGAAGGAAAGAAAGGGGGGAGGGGCGTGGAAGAGTTCGGTGGAGGAGATCTAGGAAATCCTCCTGTGGGTTTTCTGGAAGCTTGGTGATGGCTAGGGTTTGTGGAAACTTGGCTCTGATACCATGTTGAAATTAGTTGATACTTTTATTGATTGTCTCATTGGCATTATATAGCCTTACAGTCATTAATACAATAATCTCAATCATTATGACAATAATCTCATAATGGAATATCCTGTGACATATTCTGGCATCCCAAATATGTCCTCAGGATATTTCCATGTGCTTATACTATACTTAAATATGACACCCAACATACCATATCAACACTTTTCCCTCCAAGTCTCATTGAATTTCCAAATCACTCCTCTCCATCCAATTATTAATAGGAAGAAATTTTGGAAGGTCTCTAATTCAGTCAAATTAAGTTTAATCCTCCTAATAAATTAGTGGTAATGGGCTATTGGGCTTCGGTCCATGTTGGGCTCATTAGTTGTCATGACAAGTCTAATTGGTTCACAAGTGTCAAGTCTAACTAATAGGCTAGCCCACTAATTATAAATAATTAATACAAGGCACAAGTAAATATATAGCATACTAATAAATAATTAATACAAGCATCAATTAAATATTTATAGCATACTAATATTAATATTTATTCCTAAACTTAAATACCTATGCCAAATTACTAAACTATCCCTAGTTGGAAAAATGGGTGACAATCCTACCTACCTTAGAAAAATTTTGTCCTCGAAATTTATGGAAGAACCTATCTACAAAACAAACACAACAAGCAAGAAAGAATTATACCTCACGGCTCAAACATATAAGGATATCGCTCGCGTATCTTGGCCTCTCGCTCCCAGGTAGACTCCCCTGACGAGTGATGCCTCCACGCTACACGTACCAAAAGAATCGTCTGGTTCTGCAGCACCATCTAGCTGCGATCTAGAATCTCCACGGGCTGCTCTGGGTAGCTGAGAGTCGGACCAACCTCTATCTCCTAGTGATCCAATACATGGCTAAGATCTACCACATATCGTCTCTCAACTGCGACATGTGAAACACATTGTACACTCCCTCTAGTGTAGGTAATAAGTCTATTCTATAGGACACTGCACCGACCCTCTCAAGAATACTGAAGGGTCCGATGTACCTTGGACTAAGCTTTCTGCCTCTACCAAAGCAAATCGTGCCCCATGTCAGAGAAATCTTCAAGAATATCAGATTTCCAACCTAGCACAAAACACAGCCTTAGCACTCTAACTATAATAAGTAATCACAAACAAAATAAAATAAAATCTATACCTCAAACTCCAATGGTCTCCGATGGCTATCGGCCCAATGCCGCTGTCTGTCCTGCGCCATCCTAAGTCTAACCCTGATGAGCTTCACCTTCTCAGCTACATCCACGACTATCTTCGTTCCCAATAAGGCTCTCTCACCAACATTATCCTATGATAATGGAGTGCGACATCTTCGTCCATACAATGTCTCAAATGGTGATATCTCGATATTGGTCTGGTAGCTGTTGTTATAAGAAAACTCTACCAGGTGTAGATAATTCTTCCAAGAGCCTCCAAAATCCAAAACACAAGTGCGTATCATATCCTCGAGAGTCTGAATAGTCCTTTCTGACTGCCCGTCTGTCTGGGGGTGATATGCGGTACTAAACTTGATCTGGGTGCCCAAGCTAGCCTGTAAACTCCTCCATAAATGGGATATTAAGTGACTATCCCGATCCGAGACTATGCTCACAGGAACTCTATGCAATCTTACTATCTGACGCACAAACATCTTCGTGAGCTTCTCCGTAGATGTACCCACTTTGAATGTCAAGAAGTGGGCCAATTTAGTCAACCTGTCAACGATGGCCCAAATTGCGTCTTTACCTTCCAGAGAACGCGGAAGCCCCGAAATAAAGTCTAACGTCACATGCTTCCATTTCCATTCTGGAATGGGTAAAGGCTGAAGCAATCCACTTGGCCTCTATCTCTCTGCATTTACCTGCTGGCAAACCAAGCATCTGGATGCGAAGCTCGCCGCCTCCTATTTTATACTATACCACCAAACATGCTCTCTCATGTCCCTATACATATTATTGGCACCTGGATGGATAGAGTACTGAGATCAATGTGCCTCCTAAAGAATCTTCTCTCGTAATGCTCCACTTGGCACACACAATCTGGTATCGTACCGTAATGATCCGTCCTCCACAATAGTGAAGTCCTCTGCCAATCCCATCCGGACCTGCAATCTGACGCACCTCAGAGTCTCATCCTCGTACTGTGCGACTCTAATCGGTCCATCAACTCTGACTGTACCTAAAGTCCCTATATCTGTATAATAACTCTAGGAACTAGCACCTCAATACCCAAGCTCTCCAGATCTGCCAATAAGTGCCGTCCCTCGTCAAGTACATAGCCACTGGATACCTACTCAAGGCATCAGCGACTATGTTGGCCTTTCCTGGATGATACTACAATGAGATATCAAAGTCCTTCATCAGCTCCAACCATCTCCTCTACCTCATATTAAGCTCATTCTGTGTAAACACATACTTCAAGCTCTTATGGTCTGTAATGATCTCCACATGCTCTCCATATAAGTAGTGCTTCCACAACTTCAGAGCAAAGATAACCGCTGCCAGCTCCAAGTCATGGGTAGGGTAGTTCTTCTCATGAGGGCATAATTTCCTTGAAGCATAGGCAATCACCTTTCCGTTCTGCTGTAATACACAATCCAAACCCTTTACCGAAGCATAACTATAAATGGTAAAACCTCTTGTCCCTGATGGCAATGTCAATACTGAAGCTGTAGTCAACCTCTTCTTCAGCTCCTTAAATACGGCCTGATACTCCTCCGTCCAAATGAACTCCATGTCCTTCCGGGTCAGCCTAGTCATCGGTTCCACAATTCTGGAAAAGTCCTGAACAAATCTCTGATAATAGCCTGCCAATCCAAGAAAAATCTCGATCTCTGCCACTGAACTCGGGGTAGACCATGACTCAACTGCTGATATCTTCTTCGGGTCTACTGAGATCCTGTCTCCTGTCACAACATGCCCGAGAAATTCAACCTTATCAAGGAAGAACTCATACTTCGAAAGCTTGCCATAAAGCTTCTCCTTCCTAAGGGTCTCCAGAACTATCCTCAGGTGCTTCTTATGCTCCTCCGGGTCTTCAATTATATCAGTATATCATCAATGTATACCACCATAAACTGATAAATATATTGATGGAACACTTTATTCATCAGGTTCATGAATACTGCTGGGGCATTAGTCAACCCAAACGGCATCACCAAGAACTCGAACTGTCCATACCGAGTCCTGAAAGCTGTCTTCGGAATGTCTTCCTTTTTCACTTTTACCTGGTGGTACCCCGACCTCAAGTTTATCTTCGAGAATACCTTTCCTCCGCTCAACTAATCAAATAAATTATCAATCCGTGGCAACATATATTTGTTCTTGATAGTGAGGTTGTTGAGAGCCCTGTAGTCGATATACATGTGTACCAATTGGTACAAACAATACCAGAGCATCCCTCGGTGCTGAACAGGACCAGATGAAGCCTTTCTCCTGCAACTCATCCACCTGCTTCTTCGACTATGCTAGTTTGCTATTGTTCACACTATATATGTACTATGATATTGGCTCTGCGCCAGGTACCAAATATATAGAGAACTTCACATCTCTTTCTGGTGGCAACCCCGACAACTCCTCCGAAAAAATATCCATGAACTCCGCTATCAAAGAATGTGGTGGCTTATTCTCTTCCTTCATAGCTCCATATAAAACTCCCTTACTCTGCTTCGCTGCTCCTCTGGCGAACTCAAACTTCGGCTTTCTCGACGGCTGAAAAAAACTCTGCCTCCATGACAGTCGACACTAGCATGGTGCCTACTCAACCAATCCATCCCGAGTACTATATCATAGCTCAGAAGTGGCATTACGAGTAAACACACACTCAACTCCTGGCCTCCCAATATGACTCTTCAATCCTTGCAAACATCACTAACCAGGATAATGCCACCCCCGATCATGATCTTGCAAGTCCTCGCCACGGTTCAACCTCAAGATTAAGCTTCAAAGCAAAAGATACTGATATAAAGCTATGTGAAGCACCGTAATCAAATAAAGCATGAGCTGGAAAAGAATCAAGTAAGACTGAACCTGAGATAACATCACCAACTGGTTCCTCTTTCTCGACGGTCAAGGCGAAAGCTCGCCCCTGCTGAGCACCTCTCTATTGCTGCTAGTGATGCGCGAGCCTCTGCTGCTGAGTCGGCAATTGAGGTCCTTTCTATTATCCCGCTAGTGGTCTCGAGGGTGCTCTCTGTGCCTAAGCTCTGCCCTGAGCTGGGCGAGATGGAGCTCTAGGATAAGTCCTCAACTGGTGGTCTCCTGATCTGCAGAATAAATACTGGCCCAATCTGATCCTGCACGCTTCCCATCCATGTCCCGGCTTCTTGCAGAAAGACAAGGAATAGACGGTTATGCCAGCCTCTGAAACTGGTGCGCTTGCTGTCCTGGTGCTCTAACTGGTGCGGGTAACTGCTGCCTTGGCTGCTGGAAATGCCTTTGCAGCTGCTGAAAGTGAGGCCGCTTTGCTGGCCCTGTACTACCGCTAGCTCCTGAGGGATCCCTCATCCTCTTGGAGCCAAGTACCAAATCATCCTTCGTCTGCTGTTCCTGGGCTAGGATCTCTTCAAATATAGTGGTACGATGACCACTAGTATGTTATTTGATCTCCCTGTTCAGACCCTTTCTGAACTTTCTGGCCTTTTCCTGAGGATTTTGTCCCTCCACAAAGCAGCCTAATCTGCAATACTCTGCCGCATAATCATCCACCGTCAAACTCCCTGAACGAGGTACTAAAATTAGCTTTCTAGAGATGTCAGAGCCAAATCTGGGAAAAACTTTTCTTTGAAAAGCTCCTTAAAAGCTTTCCAAGTGAGACCCGGCGCTGAGATCCTGGGGTTCATCCTGAACCAAGTCAATGCGATGTCAAACATCATGCTTCCTGCGGACTCTACCTGCAACCTCTCTAGAATCTGCGCCAGCTATAGGTTCCTCTCAGTATCTTCAATCCAATCATCAGCATAAAGAATCCCCTCGGTGCCTTTAAAGTCCTTCGACCCCATCCTCTTGAAATCTATGATAGCCCTCGGCCTCGGCGGCTGTGGGGTAAACTAAGGTAGAGCTACCTGTGGCTGGACCAAGGCTACTTTCTCGACTGCAGTGAGTGCAAGCTGGTAGGCATTCTCAATGCCCTGCCTTATTACCTCTAATTGGCACTACTGTACCTCTATCATCTGCTAAAAGAGCACAAACACCTACGTTGGATCAATTGCTGGTAGTGGAGGTGGAAGATCCTTTGAGACTGTCGACGCTATCCTCTGGACCGGAGGTAGAGTACCCCTAAAAGCTGCAGCAAAAATACCCACTTGGACCGGTGAAGCGGACCTCTGAACTGAAGCTGCTGGAACAGTGCCTGCTGGTACTGCCCTCAAAGGCGACGAAGTGACCGACCTTGCTGACACTGCGCCTGAGCTCTAGGAATGCATCTTCGGCGGCATCCTGAAGATAGATTGAAACAAAGAAATCAATATTGAGTATGATACAATATCATCAAAGAATGACAAAATTATTCAAATTAAAGCAAGCATTCAAATATATAAGGATAACAACACAGATATTTAGAAATGTTTTCTAGTTGTGATTGAGTATAGTCTCAGCCTATATTCTATATCCTAAAGCAGGCTCGTAACAGTACTCTAAGTCTGAGCATTACTATAATATCGCACTAATTGCGACTCTTGACCTATATAGGCTACCACTAAAAATGTGTCATGACCCGCACCTAGAATAAGGGCACGAGTAGTAAACAACGCCCAGCCTACATCGTAAAAATGACATAGAACGCTGTCTAGGTCCTCGATACTATCTAACATCTCATACAATATATAAGGTACCTGTCAATGTCATCTCAACTCCAAACGGAGGAACAAATATAATGCCATGATAATGATATCTATACTCAATCACAATATCAAACTAAGGAAGATAAAGTAAGATATGGAATAAGAAAGATGAAATAGGAATCACCATACAATTACAAGTCCACAATATGAGTCTAGGCACAATACAAATCCAAAATAATATACATGCCAAATGTCTCAATAAAAGTCTAATACAAGTCTAAACAATAAGTCTAAGCCTCCTCAGTATCTGGTACTAGGTCCTCCTGCTCTAAGTGAGTATGCTCTAATGGTACGCCGTCCTATGGCTAGTAGTAAGCGGGGCATTGCTCCACTATCCAGTCATCTGAAAAATATATCCAATTAGGAAACAAGCAAAGTACAAGACTCTGAAAGCAGTTCTAAAATATGGTAGAGCATATATGACAGGTAATAGAAAAGAATACAATATAACTATAATAGAAAATATAAATAAACTAAATCAAACATGTAATGAACTTAAAAATAAAGAACAATTAATATAAAATAACTGTAAGTAATAAAATAGATAACACTAACTAATGTGCTTTGGAATACAAGTTTTTTATGTGACTGGCTTGGGTTGAACACTAATATAAAATGATAACTCAATTACACGTGTGATATGTAATCGATATGTACACTAATACACTGAGACTTGATCACATAACCAACTCCTACTCCCCCATCCCCAACCAATACTTATGGATCCAATCACGGCATGTTACAAACACTAATATGGGCACACTGAACATGAGCAGTGTGTGAACACTAAGTACACGAAGTACACTAAAATTAATACCCGATACATACGATAAAATACATGTGAAGGAGTACCCGCTGAACACGGTAGGGGATAACTTCTCATGATAGGATCCATCTAGTATCAGTCCGTGTGTCCACTGTGTCAGAATCAAGTATACAGTTCTAGAGCAAGTGATATATATATATATCATGAAATAAAAACTAACAAAGAAATGTACTCACCTCTGGTCCTGAGCAAATGTGTCTCTTGATGCCCAAGTTGGTGTCACACAATCATATTAGGAAACATAAAGTTAATTGCTGTAATAAATGAGTTAAAAATATACTAATGCATGCTTCTAGGCCAATTTCTAATTCATTCTATCTCAACTAAGCCAAACAAGGTCCACACTAGGTTAAAACCTTAATTCCAGGGTCGAACCTAGCTTCTAAGCTCAATATGAGGCTATACTAACTAATTCTAAGTGATCCTACTGTGTCTCTAATTAATAACTGGTACTACTAACTAATACCCATGCAACTGATACTAGTATATACTCACTTACACATATTTCCTTATATGTATTACTTAACTGTCATAGCAATACTGACATCTAATGATATACTATCTACCCTACTATCTACTGTACATAATGCTAACGGTTAACTCGCCTTACAACTATCTGCCACTACCCCCCTTGGTATGACTAACTAATACCTGACCCTCTCAGTTATACCAACTGCTATTAAAATATATACCTTGGAACATGATAACTGATACCCAGTTGGTATCACACATATACACATAGACATTTTAGTTAAGGAGCACACACACCCCCCTCCTAACTCCAGGCAATCACTCATCATTCCTACTATAAGAGCTTACAGTTGCGGTACAATTATCCTTCGTTGTGTTCTGTATAACGTTAACACAACCTATACCTCATCATCCAACCCATGTCTGCTGTACCCGATACACCCATACTAGCAGTAACAACAGTAGGTGCCCAATACCTGCATTATAATAAATCATAGTACACGTCCTTCTTATCATCAAAATACCCATCTTAACACTTGCAGTCAGGTGTTACCTGATGCCATCTTCAGGTGACTGATACATGGTCTAACCCGATCCCCTTCCTTAACTATCAATCTACTACACTAACTAATCCTCCCCTTCATCGTTCGAGAAATCAGGCTACCCAATACTGTGTATTTAGACATCAAGTAATCACACACAGGAACCACACTGAATGCACCCAGCCCATGTAATACCATTGAATATATACTGAGAATACAATGCATATTATCTCAGCCCCTGCAACTGTCACGACCCGCACCCCCGACTGGTATAGTAGATCCAATCATGGTACGCTATGGCACGGGATTCCCTAGGAAGGTAGCAAATCTCCCCGGGAATCAGTGTCTGTACATGAACAAGATATCAAGGAAACAAGTCTTGTACAAGCTACACCATGAATAAGGAATAACATCTCATGACGAGATCCGTGTATACCAATCCGTGTAACCAACGTGTCAAGAGCATGGATATTTACACTAGATACAGTGAACATAGGAGATATCATAAATTAGAAACTAATCAGAGAATGTACTCGCCTTGGGTCCTTAGCTGGTAAAACCAATATCCTGTCCCAGAGTATCGTCTGGAGGATGCAACAGTCCTAAAATATATCAATACAACATTTGCATCAGGTGCTACACTAACACATCACAAATACATGAACTCAGGGCTCTGCCAGGTATGACACTAGTCAACTAGGGTCATCTAGTAGGGATACGTATATAAATACACATATTATTAATTATCATTAATACTTACAATATATATACATGCACCAATTTAAATGTATTTACAATATATATATCTTTTAAATACATATTTGATTTATACTAGTTGAACATTATATATGTATACTTATACATATACTAAAATACATTTTAAAATATATATATGTATATTGTCAATGTTATTATTAAAATATATACTAATACTAGTACATCACATTAAATACAAATACAATACATTAATCGTATGTACAAGATATATATATACATTTATACTAATTATACATATCTGAGAATATAATAAGTACATATATATATATACAAAATATATACATATACTAAACATTATATATTTTTATACCAAAATACCTACATATATATTAAAGGAATACACATATACATATTATACTATACCAATTAAACATATATCGTATATATATATATATATACTAGTTGAACCATACGTATCCTCATATATATACAAAAATACTGTTTAAAATATACATATATTTTGTCAACATCATTATTAGAATATACTAATATTAAATTACCAATTCAAATTTATACTATATATATATATATATATATATATATATATATATATATATATATATATATATACCGATGCCAATTAATTCATATATTAAAAATACGTTTTATTGCACTTATACTACATGAAATTATACCAATTAAATATATGTATAATTATACCAAAAATATACATACATATATACATGTATATATATATAAGTATATATATATATATACCAAAATAATTATATACATATACTAAAATATATATATACATAGATACCAAAATAATTACATATACTAGAATACGTATTTACATATATAAATCATTTCAAAATTATTTGAACAATAATTACAAGTACAAGTTTATTTGTAAAAAAATCTAGAATTTATGTAAAAGCCAATATATTTATGTCTATAGTAAAATTGGTCACCAGCCCAAATAACAAATTTTGATCTCATTTTCATTATTGAAACTATATTTCTAATTAATAATATAAACCCCCAAAATTATTATATTTTACATAATCAAAAATCCTTACATATATATATACTAATTTCACACATAATAAATAACTTAATTCATACATTAAAACAATAAACTAAGTATATTTTAATTACTAACAATTTACATGAAATTACTAAAATAATTATATAATAACTAACTGATTAATAATTAATTAATCATCTATTTACCTAATTGCATAAACTAACCTAATTGCATAACTAACCAATTTGCATAACTAACCAATTTGCATAACTTACAAATTTGCATAAATTACTAATTGCATAGACTAACTAATTTGCATAAACTAACTATTTAGATATACAGGACTGAAAAAAGAAAGAGGGAAGAGGGAGAAGGAAGAAGAGGGCTCACGATGGGGATTTTCCGTCGCCGGCGCGGTGGGGTCGACGCTCGACTCGGGGCGGCGGATCTGATCGGCGGCGGTCTGTTCGAGGAGCAGCGGCAGTCTGTTCGAGGAGCAGCGGCGGCTTCGAGGCGGTGCTCGGCTCGAGGGGAGGCGGCTTCGAGGCGGTGCTCGGCTCGAGGGGAGGCGGCTTCGAGGAGACGTCGGCGGAGCTCGGTTCGAGGGGAGGCGGCTTCGAGCTCGGCGGTGGCGGTGCTTGGTTCCAGCGGCGGTCTCGACGCGGGTGAGGCGGCGTCGACTGGCTCGAGGAGGGCTCGACGCGGTGGCGGCTCCCCTGCCTTCGAGGCTGAACTGGGAGGAGCGCTCGTCGGCTCCGACAGTCAATCGGCGGCGGCGATGGTCAGATCTAGGGTTAGGGTTTCTCTGTGTCAGGGTTTGGGTACGTGTCCGGGCTGGACACGAGGGTGGCGGTCTGTAAAGGGACGGACGTGTCCGGGTGTGTCGGACACAGGGTGATGCTGTGTACAGTTGGTGGATGTGGATGTGTCCGGGTGTGTCGGACACGAAGAATCTGATTGTAATATTGTAACCGGACACAGGAAGTGAATGGATACGGTGGGACACCCGGGGTCGGACCCGAGGCCATCACGGCTGACACGGTGATGCTGGACACACGGACACGAGCACACAAAAATGGTGGTGGCTTTGGCTTTGGAAATTTGTGGGGACTAGCTAATAATTTGGAGATTAGGGTTTCTTGGGAATTGTGAGAATGAGAACTTAAATAGGGAGAAAGGGTGTGTGGGATAAAGGGTGAGGGTTGGCCCAAATAACAATTGGCCCAAGATCATACATGAATAAATTCATGTGGGAATGAGGGTGAATGAAAGATGGTAACTTGTAAAAATAAAAATAAAGATTATAATTTCAGAAAATGTTTTTAGGAAAGCTAGCTAATTTCCAATTAGCTACTAATTAATACATTTTGCAAAATCTTAGAAAGTATGACATTTATTTATTTACTATCCCAATAAATAAAAATTTATTTTATTTTATCAACTAGTCTTTTAAATAAATATTTAGTTAAAACAATAATTTTTTTATGATTCAAGCCAATAAATATTGGAAACTAGAAATATATATATATTATTATTTATTTATTTATTTATAAGGAATCGTCATTTAGGAAAAAATGATTTTCATACAAGATTTTAAATTACCTTCTAAAATCAAACATTGTTCAAAATAAAATAAAAATTTCAAGGAGAAAATATTTTATAACTTGGTATTTAAAATAAATTAAAAAAAAAATCTAATTATTTCGAAAATTTGGAAATCGGAGGTTGCAGCAACCACTGTCCATAATTCCTAAGCTCATGCACAATAGATGCAACATCTGTAATTTGAACTCCCAAGTCTCTAATACAAGACATATATGTATTTAACATCTACACAGTTATTGTGTTGCCAAAACATAGAAACTAATATATATATATATATATATATATATATATATATATATATATATATATATATATATATATATATATATATATATATATATATATATATATATATATATATATTTATATATAAAAGAGAATTCTGAATATAATCTCTAGAGTAATTAACTAGGTATTTCATCAATCACTTGGTATGCAACTATAGGATACCCATGATAGTGTCCAAGTGAAGAGCCAAAACCCAATTTCTACTGCAATTCTTATTCCTACTAATCAATTAAACTATTATATAACAATTATAACTTGCTAGAAGAGAATTAAGGAGTATTTGTGCAAAATACCCAAAATAGAGCTCCGTATCATATGTTATTGTACCGTATCATGATACAGCCTACTCTTGTCCAATTATGGATACGTATCTAGCATCCCAACCCCGATCTAAATCCAATTTGACTAAATTAGGCTCATGACACACACTTGATGTGCCAATCCCAAAATTCTTCCAAAATACACACAAATCACTATGTAACATTTATAATACACAACCAATTAGCCTAGAACTTGTTCCTATAGGTAGCCCTATGCCATTGGGGTATTCCTAGGAGTCAAATGCATGATTTAGAAGCTACAATAAAGAAAAATTCAAGAATTACCAATTGGGAGATGGATTCTCAATAAAAACTCAAGTGGACACGCTCCGGACATGATCTCTCCACCAATCTCCTCCTCCTTGTGCTTCTTACTTCTCCAAGCTCTAAAACTTCTTGAGGAATGAAATGAGAGGGAATGAAAGTGAATTGAGTAAAAAATTAATGGAGAAAACTGAAGGGAATTGGGGATCTAGAATTTGAGATCTAATGAATGCAAATAAAGAAGGAGATAGAAGGAGAGCCCCCTCTTATTGTGGCCGGCCCTATTCCTTTCCCTCAAAGTCTCATTGAATGTCCAAATCACCCCTCTCCATCCAATTATGAATAGGATTAAGGATAGACAATTTTGGAAGGTCTCTAATTAAGTCAAATTAAGTCTAATCCTCCTAATAAATTAGTGATAATGGCTATTGGGCTTGGGTCCATGTTGAGCTCATTAGTTGTCATGATAAGTCTAATTGGTTCACAAGTGTCAAGTCTAACTAATATGCTAGTCCAGTAATTAATAAATAAATAATACAAGACATAAATAAATTTATAGCATACTAATAAATAATTATTACAAGCATCAATTAAATATTTATAGCACACTAATATTAATATTTATTCATAAAATTAAATACCCATGCCAAATTACCAAACTACCTCTAGTTGAAAAAGTGAGGGTGACAAGTCTAATTAATAACAATAAGTACTCAATAACAATTACTAAAGAAAGATTTGAATGAAGAAAATAATCCAACAATAATCTAAAAGAACTAAAACTAAGACATGACACTGAAATAGATGAATACTAGCCTAGATCTTACCAGAGGTCACTTCTAGGTCCACAGTGCAAAAGTAGTCTCGATCATAGCATCACTCTGAACTCAGGAACGTGGAGCACATCAAAGCCTAAAAATGTTATCCAGTCAGGATGGAACGAGTACAACTTCAACAATAGTTCCAATTAAATGATAGACTATAAAATAGTAATAGTGAGTACAGTACATGATGAGAATGAGGAACTAAATCATAACTGACAATAGAAATACAAGAAATAGATAAATATAACAATATGGCATAATAGGTAAAGGGCAGTAAGTAGACAGGGCAATAGATATACATCAAGAGTATAAATATAGACAAGAAAGAACTATACTAACTATGTATTTTAAAGTATTAGTGTTGATATGTGATCGGCTTAAAAACTTGCAAGTACGATAGGGCTTGGATAATAATACGCGAGGTGTATGATTAACACTCATAATAATTGCTTTTGCACAGTAAGGATATGATCGCACATCTAGCTAGTACTTTTTTTACCCCGACTAGTATAGTGGATCCAAACCATGACACGTCAAACAGGGATAAATTACACAGTAAGGGTAGAATAAAAGGCAATATCTCATGACGGAGATCCATAATATATTAATCCGTGTACCATCGTATTAGGAATCAAGTAGAACATCACTAAGTATATGAATCATAGAAAATATCAAATAATAAAAACTATCAGAGAATTTACTCACCCGTAGTCCTGAAAAATGAACACAAGTTATTGTCCTAACTGGAGTACAAATGAACTAAATATCAATTATCAATGTTAAAAAGTGTTTTAGAGTCATAAACATGCTTAACAAAGGTAATTCTAGGTTTTTAGGTCATTTCTAGGTCATTTGGGTGCAAACTAGTTAATACTTATATTTGGGTTTCAAATGAGTTACTATAGGTCCATACTAGCTAATACTAGGGTATTCTAGGTATACTAGGTCATACTAAGGTATACTAGCTAATACCAACCTTATACTATATATATATATATATATATATATATATATATATATATATATATATACTAGGACTTATTACTTAGCCCTTACCCTCATATCTAGGTAATACTTAGATTACCTTAACACATACTCATTACCTAGACAATTTACCCATTACCTCACAATACCTTACTATCTCTTTCTAATACCCTTTACCTTAACCTATTAGTATACCTATATACTTTAACTTATATAAGTATCTTGACTACAGTTAGTTACCTCTATGAAACTCACACCAAGGTACTATGGCACCATAACCAATACCTAATATCCTATACACTTACCTAAAAGATCTCTAACTTATCTTAACCTACCTTAATATATACATTCTTACCTATAGTATCTCAAATACCTATACTAATTACTCTATTATACTTAAACACATATCAACATACCCAATATTCCAACTGATACACACTCTTATCATACACCTAGACTAAATCCCATGCTATTCCCTTACTTGTTGCAACACCTCACTAGACACATATACTCTTATCTACACTTAAATCGAACATGCAACCTACAGTTGCACACTACACAGTACTCGACCTTCCTGAAGACACAACACCCTGCCTTTCCTCCTCCTTCTTACTGTGTGACCAACAATAGGTTGTAGCAGCCTGCACCTGAGTTGAACTCCCCCTTATGATCTCTAACCACCTATAACTGATACTGCTAAAACCCAACTTCCTCTTCATTGGCCTGAATACCCCATTACTGCACCATATACAAATGGCCTGCAGGCTTAATCCTCCTCAAACTAATACTAACCTGTACCCCCAACCTTGCACTTTTGATACTGTTACTGCATATCTGGGCAGAGATCCCCTCTATCATGTACTGCTAACACCCGAGCTCCCTATCACACTGCACCCTTGCCTGACTGATATACTGCCAGCATGAGTGCAGGTTCAACTGAGTTGAACCCAAACTCATCCTAACTCTACTCCCATCTGATACCTGAACACCCCAACTAATCATAAGTGATCACAACTGCACCTTAGTTTAGTGCTAACATCACTACTAGACTGAACCTGAGCCACCCCTTTTATCAATACCATACACCAAACACCACAACAACTGAGTAAAGGATCCCTCCCTCACTGCTACCACTGCCTGTATAAAATAATGAACTTAATCCCTCTCTCGACTATACCTAACCACAATACAACACAACACAAGAGCACACATATACCCACACTCCAAATATATCCCACTCAATACTAACATGAAGTAATTCATCAAACACCTAGTACACAAGCATGTGATTCTCATGGTACACAACACCTATAACAATGATACCAACCCCCCAATTTTTATCTAACACCACATATAATATAAAATCTATCTCAATATAACTAGAGTAGCTAATTAACATGTAATTAAGAGGAATTTACACTAATAGACTCAAAACCCCTAATTAACATTATGTATCATGGCGTACCATGATACAGATACCACGTACCTAATTTTGAACACATGGACACCAACACACAACCAATTGAACCCCATAGTCCTCATAAGAACACAAAAATCCAATTAGTGGACATAAATCAGGTTTTTTCCCTATTTGAGTCCCCAAAATCCATATTATACATAACACAAGTATAGATCTACCAATTAGAGGGCTCCTAGTGCCTAGATCTACCATTCGAAGGTCAAATTCAACCAAAGAAAAGTTTCTATAGGTCCAAGGGGTATTCCTAACCATGAATTTGATAAAAATAAAATAATATCTAGTGTTTGTGTAGCTCCCTTGAGGAATTCCAAATTTGGACACATTAGTGATGAGTCGGACACGATCCTCCCAAGCATTGACTCTTCTTCAACCTCCTCCTTATGCTCCAAGTTCCTTTCTCTCCAATAGAAGTGAAGATATGGAAATTGGAGAAGAAATTGATTGAAATTCAAATTCTAGATCTAGAATTTGAGAGAAAAATGAAATGAATTAATATGGAATTGCTTGGAGAAGAAGTATAGGAATAATTTGGAGATAAACTAAAATTGAATTGGTTCCATATGAAAGGCTCCTATTGGTCGGTTTAATCATGGTGCACATGACTAATGTCATCATTCCCTCTAAATTTAAATTTAAAATTTAAAGAGGGAAAGGAAAGGAATCTCTATAAACCAAAAGGAATATTCTATCCATGACACTTGTTATCACTAATTCTAATTAATTAGCTAACAACTAACACTAATAATTCTTGGCAACTCTAATTAATTCTAATCTAACCACTAATATAAAATAATATAGTACAATTTACAATCATGAAAAATTACTAAAATACCACTATATATAAAATTACTAAAATACACCTATGTTGGAAAATGGTGGTTACAAATCCTACCATCCTTAGAAAAATTTCGTCCTCAAAATTTAAAAATGATTGTACCCTCTCTAGATCAAAATCCCTAATCTATTTAAAATTATACAATCATACAAATTATTGAAAAGAAATAACTAATTATTATCAATGTACATGGTTATAGTCTCTACCTGTCATCATATTGCAGTCTCAATAAAGGATTTATTACTATTTATACTATAGCACAAAAATACTAAAGCAATCTATAAGGTACTAGGAATTAAATAAATCAATAGATATAAAAGTAAAGGAAGGAAAGAACATAACAGAACCTACTGGGGAAGAGCTTCTTCTCTAATGAGAAGCGGGTGACGCAATCCGAGGTGACCAATTTAGGTTCGACTCAGAGGATGTTGGTTGTTTGCTTCGACCAACAGGTGTTTGAAGATATGCTGGACAAACCGAACTCTCCAATGCAGTCCGTACGACCTCACAAGACTCACAGAACTCCGAACGTTAGTGCTGCTGTGCCAAGCCCGAAGTCTGTATTCGATGCATCGTCAACCCATGCCATAGTTGCACTAGCGGTTCATCGGTACTCCGCCGACAAGATGAGTCCCTTGCCGAGGCCAGGATGACCTTAAAAAGTTTGAAGGATGTGAGTTGCTATAGCTGCTATTCTAAACCTTAAATCCGCTCTAGAAGTGCCGCCAACCTTTTCCGCAGGTGCATATAAGGTTGGTGCGCATCCTGTCTCCGTTTCTGAAGCTGGACTCGAGAAGAGCCGCACCAAGTCCTATGATGAGCATGCGCAGCACCGTCTAGGCCAAAAAAGATGCGCTGATCATAGAGACATGAAACTTCATCAAAGCAAGGCTGCTGCTAACAAGGGCTCATGTATCCCTAACCTGGATTCCCTGTAGTATGCGTCCAAGGATGCTGGCACAAGGAAACCCAAAATATCCTAAGCCATATGCGCTCGAGGGGCTGCACCGTCAGCTCTCCAAAAGCATGTGCCATTATTTATGACATGCATTGCTAATGCAAGACTTTATAGGGTAGATCCAGGTGCTCATACACCGGAGGTGGGTCGACCCTTAGAGCCTTCTCGAACCCACTTGGATGTCGTAGTTGCACCAAAAGCAACTCGGGGAACAAATATTGAGATGAAAGACCCAAGCGCCGAGTCTACCTGTGCGTATGTAGTGGGTCTATCTCGCCTTAAGTCTTCCATTAATGATCCAGTTGCAGTTTCTGCGGAAGAACTGGGCCAGGGAGCAAAAATTTTACTCTCGCCACCATGCGCAAAGTTTGCCTGAGCGCATTAAATAGGGGTAAAGGTGAAGCTTCCATCATTTGATTTATGCAACATGATTAGTCACAAGCGTATGATGAGAGAGGCACCCTCGCACATGATGTATCCTCTCGCAGACACACTTATGCCAATATCATCATCAACTATTGTTGCTCCAAAGCACCAGTTCCTACAACTAGACAGTCGGTGTTCGAGGGGCTATATCTCGCAACATTGACCCGACAATGTTCCCAGAGACCTCTACGTGACGAGAAGAAACTTCCCGTCGCCTCGTATTGCTCAACATGAAGGTCTTCTCCCATGAAGAAGATCTCAAAGAAAAGCTCGCTTAATCTAAAGGCGTCGGTTAGCATACCGCGAAGCTGTCCGAGGAGTAGCAACAAAGTACCCACAATGGGGGTATTTTAAGGTACACGCTCAAGAACAGGGGCTAAAGGTAGCCGTGCCTCCTCGAATCAAGCTGCAACCAGAGCTGGGGGTATCAGTCCCCCAATGTTCCATAATAATTAATCCTTTCAAGAGGACAGTGAACCTCTACACACAAATGACAGCTCAACTGGGGGTAGCCATGCCTCCCAGAATCAAGCTTCAGCCAGAGCTGGGGGTAGCAGTCCCCCGATATTCTATGACAACCCATCCTTCTAAGAGAATAGTGAACCTCTAAACATGGATGACAGCTTAACTGGGGGTAGCCGTAAAATTCAGGACGAGCCCACAACTGAAACTGGGGGGTGGCAATCCCTCTAATAATAAAAGTGATGCAAGAGAAAGCCTCACCCATGCTACCAATATAGAGCCCTCACCGTCAGCACATCCTCAGAATGAAGCTTTTCACCAACGACCATGCGCATCATGCCAAGCAATACAGACAGTGGCAAGGATGGTATGAACGCACAGTGCCAAGAAAATATCCAAAGTGACCAAATAAGGAAGAAAGAAGAGTACAATTCCTACTCCTTACCTTCGCCGATGATCGAAGTATGGTCAACCATTAGAGGGAGAGTGTCGACGAACCGCTCAACTGACTTCCCCATGCCCAACTTTAACAGGGACATTGTGTGTGTGAGAGAGAGAGAGACACTATTCTCTTCCTCCATAGTCCTCTATTTATAGCAAGGAAGCCATTAATGGCTCACTAATTTCTAGACACTGAAACTGTGAGATAAATTAACAGTCAACATATGAATCTCCGCTATGGCTTGATGTGCCCAGAAGTCCTATGTGCCAAGTAGCCAGCTCCGCCTGGCTAATTACTTTCTCTATGCGCCCAACAGTCAAATGCACTAAACAGCTTACTACGCAAGGAAATACACCCCTTTACGCCAAATATAAGGGGGGTTAACACGTGTGCCAAAGTAATTTCGGCACCTATATCCTTCATGCTTCTGTTCAAAGTATTATAGACTTTAAAACTTACAAAGTTGAAGTTCAAAAACTTTGAAGGGGGTTTTGTAGAAGCATAGAAAATTAGCTCCATGTGCCTCAGTGACTCAGCTCCATGCGCCTCATGGGTCCAGCTTCATGCGCTTCAGTGTCCTCGCTCTATGCACCAACCATCCAAGAAGTATCTCATGTGCCCGCAGTGCCATGCGCCACTATGCATATTAGTGTCTTATATGTCCACAGTGCCATGCGCCACTACACATCTTAGTATCTCATGTGCCCGTAGTGCCATACGCTACTATGCATCTTAGTGTCTCTTGTACCCGCAGTGCCATGTGCTACTACTTATCTTAGTATCTCATGCGCCCACAGTGCCATGCGCCACTATGCATCTTAGTATGCGCCTGCAGTGTCATACGCCACTACCACTTAAGTGCTTTTCATGCGCCAAGTGGAAGTATTCCTGAGGTACAATCATAACTATCCAAATAAGGGCATAACATGTGTCACGAGTATTATGGGCGACAATAATCCCATATCTCGGCTTGACACATGGCAGCCTTAACGTTGTATGCACCTGCAGTGCCATGTGCCAACATGCAGCCCGCATACATATTTCTATGTAAAGCCTTCATAAGGATATAAATAGCGAGCATCTCCCACATGCAAGGAGCAAGCAGTGCGAGAAATAAAAGCCCAATTTGACGCCCTGAAGCATAAGGATCAGCTCAAGAAGTTGGGGATCAATCAGCCATACCCTGCTATCTGGGACGAGATCCCTTTCCTACCAAAATACAAACCACAGGCTATGGTTTTGTTCGAGGGAAAGACGTCACCAAGTCAATATATGAACTACTTCAGTATGATGATGGTATTGCTGCAAGGGAATAATGTCCTTCTCACTCGAGTATTCAAGGGCTGTCTGTCTGGAGTGGCCTATCAATAGTACCGTAGTCTGGCGGACAATTGCATTCCTTCCTTCGAAGACTTCAAGACACTTTTCTTTGCTCGATTCTACGAGGGAGGAATGGACATGTCTATGTCATCGCTCATCGAAGTGAAGTAGAAGGAGAAGGAGAACGTTCGTGCTTTTATTGAACGTTTTCGTTAGGCCACTTTGCAGATGCCTCCCGGAGTTCCAGATTCTGCCTTGGTGGACATTTGCCGGAAGAATCTTCTCCTATTAATCTCGATATTTACAAGACCATATCAGTTCCATGATTGGCCCTCGTTTATCATATCAGCGGTAGCCGCCGAAGACAACAGTCGGAAGGCGCGTGACAATGGAATCATGATCTCCACCTCTGACAAAGGGAAACAGTCATATTCCAATAGCGACCATCCCCATGGTTCCAAAGGAAAGGAAGATCTGGCGATTAACACATCCAGACAACCTACCCTGACAACTACACAGACGAAACCTGGGACTTCTAGTTCCATAGAAGAATATTCTTTTGATGATGATGACATTCCGAGCATCTTCGACTGTCTAGTCAAAAGTGGCAAGCTCACTCTCCCCGAAGTGAAGCGGCCAAATGAAGTCGGCAGTACTAATAATCCTAAGTACTGTATTTTTCATAGGTATATACATCACCCTACCAAGGCGTGTTATATACTAAAAAGGAAAATCCAGGAGTTGATCGATGCCAAGGCCATCACTCTGCGTAATAGCGAGAAGACGGTCACTGCCAACATGATCTCTCTCCAATTTGGCAATCTGCCTCCTCAAGAAGTCCCGGATGGTGTAGTACCTATCCCACGGACGATGATGAACATTGTTAATCTCCCTCCAACCAGGGGTCAAAATCATGACCTAGTACCCTTAACTACTAAGCGTGGGAAGATCATGTGGGTTTATCCTGATCTGGTGTCAGAGATTGAGGAAGAGACTCAAGCTGCTAAAGCTAAGTCTAAAAAGAACTTCAGGCACAAACCATGCCATATGGTTGCAATATCCCCGATATCAGATGAAGAGGATTTGGCTACCGGAACCCGGTCAGGGAAAGCCTACCTCAAGGACTATGGAGGAAATCAGGAAGAAGCAACGACAGACACTTCAGCTGACAAGCCTTCAGAGCCTGAACCTGTTATACAAGAGACAGGTCCTTCCAGACCAACTACTAGCGGAACCGGAAGACATCACCCGGGCGTTGTGAAGAATTAACCATCTCATCAAGTATAGGAATGGTAATTCCACCCTGGGAAAGCTTTCACGCTGTGTCTCATCAACGAGCAGCCCATCAGTAAGGGCCCTCAAACCTGCTTGTATTCTACATACCATAGCAGGAAGCAGACCTAGTCTGGCTCCGAACACCAAATGCACTACGGGCCATAAAGTGTTGCGATGGATGCGGTCCGCAGACGCAATGCTCGGTACTACCCAGCGGCGTAGCCAGATGGAGAGAAAGCCAGCCAATTGAGCTTCCTTTGACAGAGGCTTCCGGCAATGCCTCATATAACTGAAGGCTTTCATGCCTGCAGGGTAACCCCCTATCTCCTCCTCAAGAACATAATCCGGGGCCCTTGCATCTTCGATGAGGTCGTCGACCGTGTCAGCATTGAGCATGCTCAGGAGGTTGAAGGGCCTATCTCGGCTATCTACCACCTTGTCCGGCTTAGCATTTCTAGCCTGGTGGAAGAGGAGGTATGTTGCCCACTTGTTGGTGTGAGCCAAATCAGATGGCTCCTGGTAGAAAGTGGTGCAAGCAAGGTAGTGGCACATCAGCTCCTGATACACTGCCACTGCCCGAGGGTTTGTATCCCTCAACTCCCTGTTTGTAGGGACATACTCTTCATAAGGAGCGTCCCCCATTGGCAGCTTCGAAACCTCTGCCATCTCGTGAAGGGCTAAGCCCAACTCCCCCAGCGGAGTGGCAAAAGTCCCAGTGAGCGAATTGTATCGCTCCATCAAGGCTAAGAACAAATTAGAGTTGAAAGGCAACCCAATACTTGTGGCATTCACAACTGCGAACAAGCCAATTCTTTCCAGCTCTATCTGGAAGTGCTTCAGGGCCCAAGCAGTCAAACTGGCCCATCGAAGGTTCCCCAGGCTAAGCCATCCACTGGTCCGAGGATTGACTCTGGGGTACATTCCTCCCTGCCCCATGAAGTCGTTGCAGAAAGTCGATATCTGGACAGGCTGGACCAGCGAAGTATCCTCACTCGGGACACTACCCGGCAGCAATCCCCTAAAGGGCACAACAGGGCCTGTAGGACGGCTCATATAAGATCCCCGGTCGCCTCCCTTGTTGTATAAGATCTTCCCCGGTCGGCCGTGAAGATCTGGAGTCAGCACCCACACCATCTTCCTAGGATGTGTGGCATGAAAGAAGGCCGAAATAGGGTAATCCCTGGGCATCATCGGCAGATACATGACCGTGCCCTCGACAGTGAACACCCAGTCCTCTTTCTTGGGCTTGGTCTGGGATTGCTTGTCAATAGCATCCCCAAATAAGAAACCCGGTTTTCGATATTGTCCCGTCTATGTATGTCAGAGGCTTCCCACTGATCATACTCAGCAATATGCGCTCTCCTTGGGATGATATCAGGGTTCCCCTCTCTTCAGGGTAATTGGCTCCAGAAATAGGGAATTCACATGCGACAAATCCTTCAGATAATTCGAGTTCAGCATCCCAGCGGTGGATCCCATCACCTCAGCCAAAAGAGGGATCTGCAAGTCCACTACAAAATGCAAGAAAATAAATCAGTTTCTACACTAGACATTACACTCTTGCAATTTTCACCAAAGATTATCAGTCTGAGCTTTTTACGCCGAGACTGCAAAAACTTGATCTTTACGCCTGAACTTATGTCCGAGGCGTAAAATTCAAGGTTGGGAGTATACTCCAAAACTTAACAGTCGGAGCTTTTATGCCAGACTGCCAAAATTTGAGTTTTTTTGCCAGAATTTTCATCCAGCACGCAAAACTTAAAGTTTGTAGTATACGCCAAATTTTGACAGTTTAAGCTTTTTACGCCAGACTGCGAAAAGATGGTTTACGCTGACACATTAAAAATATGGGCGTATTGGTTCGCATACTCGTACAACGTGTGCGGAAAGTCCTCTATTCTCCCACGAAGTCCTTTTACCTATGACGTCCGGGGCACGGCTCGACGGAGGGGCTGCATTCTGATCGAGGCTCGTTCAGCCTAATGGGAGTTGCTCGTGCTTGAGCAGAGGATCGAGAAGGGGAAGAAGCCTTCTTTCCCTTAGTAGTGGAAGCTTGTTTAGGGGCCATGATGATTCTGAGTTCTCGAGAAAGAGACGAAGAAGAAAGGTTCTTGGAAAGCTAGGGTTTTGCGAAAGTAGATAAAAAAATTCTCTCTCAGGACCTTGGGCTATTTATAGAGTTCAGATAACTCTTCGAATTCCTAACCAAATCCAATATTTAATATTCGGTTATAATTTGGTGCCATGTCAGCCTATCATTGGAAAAAAGAAGACGAACAGTAAGTGCATATAGATTCTATGCGCAGAATAGATCTATAATTTTACGCTCAGGAGATTTTACGCTCAAGAGGCTACAAGTCTATGGTTTTACGCTCAGAGACTATTGATCTATAGTTTTATGCCCGGATGCTTTTATGCTCAGCAGCTTTTACGCTCGAGAGGCTACAAACATACGGTTTTACGCTCAGAGGCCACAAATTTATGACTTCACACTCAAAAGCTTTTTTCTATGATTTTATGCCCGGATGCTTTTATGCTCAGCAGCTTTTACGCTCGAGAGGCTAGAAACCTATGATTCTACGCTCAGAGGCTACAAATCTACGATTCTACGCTCGGAAGCTACAGATGGCCAATGGTAAGGATTTATGCAGAAAATGCTCCTTCTTGTCTACAAAATATTCCAAGTGTCCAAAATACACAGAGTTCAGCATTGAAGATGACTATTCTTCTTGGGTCGATTGAAAATTCATTCAAAGTCCAGTCAGAATCTTTTTTCTCAAAAAAGTTCAAGTATGGCTTATTTGACGGCCATTTCTCGCCCTCTTCAAGGGATTTTCGGAAAAACATTCTTGAAGATGACGGTCTGAACAGCAAATTCATCACACCAGAGAAATGACAGTTCAAAAATTCTATGCGACACTCGTCCAAAACAGCATGACAGTTTGGATCTTCAAAAATGACTTAATGCTAAGAAGCTTTTTTTTATGCGTCTTCAGTTACGCGTAAAAGACGGGACGAGATCAGATACTCTTTTTATCAGTGTTGGCGTAAAATTATTCAGATGTGCCGAAGCTGCACATATCCAGACTTCATCACAGCAAATATGGCAAATCATCAGATGCGTAAAAGAAGTCAATCTTATTAATCATGATTACATATGATGGAAATCCAGTTTACAAAGGGTTTTTCATCTTCATGATTACATATGATGGAGATACGTTTTCTACAAAGGGTTTCTCTTTTCATTTAAGATCACACCAAGAATCTTCTACGCCAGGTTATCATATTGGTGGAGATCTTTTTTTCTTCTTCTACGGTACTTCATCGGCTTCTGCAGCCGATGAACAAGAAAATGGCAAATGACGGGAGGATACACAACTGGGCTTGTATAAATTATTCAAGCCATCCTCTATACGCCATGGCAGGCATGCCCTAGAATTATGTTGGGGGTTCAGACCCAACTAAATACTGGAAGAGAGGGCCAGACGGCCTACCATCGTCCAACACCATGATGGGAGAAAATACAGCTTGCAAGCTGTGTGGCCAAATGAGACCCTTCATCTCTCCTGGACGAATCGCCATATGAAATTGTTGATCATCTCGAGCAAAGGAAGCTATAATATCCTTCCATGATCCATCGTTGCCGATGACATTTGTTCGAAGATGCCTCTTTTATGGCTCCTTACATGCTGGAAGAGCATGATCTTCTTCTTCCTCAAGTTGACCCGACGAACATTGGCAACCATCTCTGTGTGGTAAAGAAAATATGGGAAAAATAGGTTAACTCAGTCTCCTTTTTATAGGCAGAGGAGATCACACCGAATCCCAACAAATTCCTAAATATTTGCCGAGAAATCAATCTCACGGAATGAGTCAAACTTGACCGTTTCATGCTTCATTCAAAGTATTTCAAATTATGAGGAATTTAAAAACTTTGAAGGGGGTCTTGTAGAAGCATGAAAAATACGCTGAGGAATCATACGCGTAAAACCCTCAACATGTAGGAAGCCGCGTAAAACAGAGCTCCAGCACTAGGTGGCATAAGAATGACTTCAGAGCCATAGGCGTACAACAGAGCTTCAACGCTATTCAGCGTAAAATATAGCTCCAAAATAACCCGCATAATGCAGTATTTTCAGACTTCTTCAGCGCAAAAAGGTTGCTACATCGCCACTTTGGCGTAAAACCTATCTGCTTTTAATGCAGCGGGAAGATGTACGAGGAACTCTTCGTATTCCTCGAATGAACCTGTCAGACAGTACAATGAACCTGACTTCTGACAAAGAGTACTGCGCGACTATCCAAACGACGGCTGTAATGATGATTCTACACAGAACCCCAGACTGTCGTTTAGTGACAAAGCCTCGAATTAAGATATCGTTTACGCATTCAAGGAATACGCTGCCTAGTTTTACACAGGGAGATATGAGCTTTTACGCTCAGGATGAGACAAAGCCAACTGCCACGTCAAAAGCTGCTCTTCGTACAGAACCCGAGGCACGTCTCTGCAGTTAATGCACGAGATGGGGGCATATCTCTGCATTTAATGCACGAGATTTTGTTCTATTTCCAATGACTGGGTGAGCTATAATTAGGGCTAATACGTCCATATCACCATCCCTGCACATTATGCCACCATGCTATTTTCAGCTATAGGAGTACGCCGTATGCTATCTCCTCGAAATACGCCGACCTGGCTATTTTCAACTATAAGAGTACGCCGTATGCTATCTCCTCGAAATATGCCGACCTGGCTATTTTCAACTATAGGAGTACGCCGTATGCTATCTCCTCGAAATATGCCAACTCAGGCCATATTTGTAAAGGTGCGTGATAAGGCAATTTGGCCCAGAATACGCTCAAGACCCCAGTCAATATCAAGTATGACAGTTACCTGGCTTCTAGGCCAATATGACAGCTATTTGGCTTCTACGCCAACAGGACAGCTATTTGGCTTCTACGCCAACCTGACAGCTATTTGGCTTCTATGCTAACAAGATAGCTATTTGGCTTCTACGCCAACCTGACAGCTATTTGGCTTCTACGCCAACAGGACAGCTATTTGGCTTCTATGCCAATCTGACAGCTATTCGGCTTCTACGCCTAATTGGTTTCTACGCCAATCATCTCTACGTAAGGGGTAGTTACCTATGTGGCTTTCATGCCATGATCTTCACAGCAGTTATACGCGATACCTCATAATGGGACACGCATCACACGCAGATTCGAGAGATTATTCAGACGTGGGTAGCAGTTATCATATCCGCCACGTAAAGAGCGCCCCACTCTCCACTGTTCGTTTCTATGCCGACTGGACGGTTACGGCAATTGGACTCTATAAATAGAGACCTCTATTAACAGAGATCAGGGGATCAGATTTTATTTTTTGAGAGAGAAGAGCCTAGAGCACAGACAGAGGGTAGTGATTGACAACTTTGGCATCGTGTATCCAATCCCTCTTGCGATCTTCGAAGCTTCTCTTTCTTCTACAGCACTTCTTTGTCATCATGTGGTCCAAGGGACAAAGTGATCGACCGCAGATCAGACTCCTATAGCAATATCTACCCAGAATTAAATTTTTGTACTTAACATCCTCGTATAGGATTAATTGTACTTTTTTTTCGTGTTTGTAAACCAAAAAAAGGGTTTCGTACAAACCTAATTTTATTTCTTTTGTTTATTATCAAACACAAGATGGCGACTCTGCTGGGGAATTCTTTCTCTTCTGATGAGAAAATTATTGCTCAACACGATGCTGTATCCACCGGATCAACGAAGAAGACTCTGGTCGTCCAATTCGACCAATCTGCGTATGAAGACATGCTCTGCGCAGGGGGTAGCTCTCGTTCCCTCTTTGCCCAAGACAACAGGAAGTTGCGTAAAGTATGGATGCCCCGGACATCCTCTACCCTTCCTGCGGACTCTCTCTCTCTCTCTCTCTCTGATCAACAAGGTTGTGGCATCCCAACCTATACGCTCTGTGCGTAAAAAACTCGTCTTCCGTCGCTGACGTGGCTGACATAATTTCTGGCAAGGCCTCAGCGCCAAGTCAGAAATTTTAAACACGCCCTGCGCGTAAAACCCCGTCTCCCGTCGCTGACGTGGCTGACATAATTTCTGGCAAGGCCTCAGTGCCAAGTCAGAAATTTCAAACGCGCCCTGCGCGTAAAACTTTGTCTCCCGTCGCTGACGTGGCAGACATAGTTTCTGACAAGGCCTCAGCGTCAAGTCAGAAATTTTAAACGTGCCCCATGCGTAAGAATACATCTCTTGCCTATAAGGGGGCAGATGGTCCCTGCAACCTCCGCAAGGGAAAACAAGTGGCGAATTTCCTGACCTCTCGGCTTTTACGCCATCAAGAGAAGAATTTGCCCACTCTTCAGATTACGCGGAATGCTGATGGCCGGTTGAGAACTTCCTCAGCTTTACGTCAACCTGAGCAGAGTTCCAGATTACGCCAGGACAAGCCTCTCAGCGTAAAGAAGCCCTAGTTGGTGGATAGATACGCTCCTCATGGATCATGTGCTATTCACATGGCTGAACTGCTGTACTCGTATGGCAGGGAGAGAGTTATGATTCCCAATATCCGCGTACCAGCTAATGTAAAAAGGCAGAATAATCTTTCTTCTTCTTCTTCTTCTTTTGTTAATCGCCCTGATTTGTGCGATTTCTTGATCCAGAAACGCAAAGACAAGGGATCTTCAGATATGTCTATTATACCCCCTAGGGAACACTGTTGTAATAGTCAAAAAGTTGTAGTTAATTACTTCTGTTCTAAGGCAAAACAGTCAGTTTTTGACCGGTTGAACTACTCTTTGTCCTTACAGGAAGAAGAACCGATATTCGCGTCGGTAAACATGGCATCGCACATTCATAGAGGAAGGTCAAGTTCAAGACGTCATCCCTCTAGAACTCCGAGCCAAAAAAGATTCGACAGACTCCTTGAGAACATTGAAGTAGGTATTTTTCGAAATGCTCGCTCGAGGTCACGACAATCGGCTTCATATTCTTCCGATTCCGACACTGGGGGTCGCCAGTTTCCTGAAGGTGATACTGACAGCATAGACTCAATCTCCACAGAGGTCTATACTGATCCCTCAGTAGCACCCAGAGAAATGGGAGTTTATGCCATCGAGAGATGAACATGAAGAAGCTTCCCTATCAGGAAGTACGGAATAACGCATCGCTATTTTGGAAGCATCACTCAAAGAGATGCATACTATTATGTAGAGTATGCACCAAATATTGGTAACTCAACACACAGCTGCGCCTGTTCCTTCGACTCAACTATGGGTGAGGGTAGATATATCATCAAGTCAGGAGCCTATTCAAAATCAAGAATCAGCTGCTCCTCAACCTCTCAACCCGAAAAATGTATTACCTCCTGTTGGGGTCTCAATACAGCCGGTCTCTCACCTCTCTGCGGTCCCTTTCCCAACTGAAGTTCCGATGCAAGCAGTGCGGGAATTAAAAGCCCAATTTGACGCCCTGAAACATAAGGATCAGCTCAAGAAGTTGGGGATCAATCAGCCATACCCTGCTATCTGGGACGAGATCCCTTTTCCACCAAAATATAAACCACAGGCTATGGTTTTGTTTGAGGGAAAGACACCACCAAGTCAATACATGAACTACTTCTGTATGATGACGGTATTGCTGCAAGAAAATGATGCCCTTCTCACTCGAGTATTCAAGGACAGTCTGTCTGGAGTGGCCTATCAATGGTACCGTAGTCTGGCGGACAATTGCATTACTTCCTTCAAAGACTTCAAGACTCTTTTCTTCGCTTGATTCTACGAGGGAGGAATAGACATGTCTATGTCATCGCTCATCGAAGTGAAGTAGAAGGAGAAGGAGAACGTTCGTGCTTTTATTGAATGTTTTTGTCAGGCTACTTTGCAGATGCCTCTCGGAGTTCCAGATTCTGCCTTGGTGGACATTTGCCGGAAGAATCTTCTCCCATTGATTTTGGTATTTATGGGACCATATCAGTTCCATGATTGGCCCTCGTTTATCATATCAGCGGTAGCCGCCGAAGATAACAGTCGGAAGGCGCATGACAATGGAATCATGATCTCCACCTCTGACAAAGGGAAACGGTCATCTTCCAATAGCGACTATCCCCGTGGTTCCAAAGGAAAGAAAGCTCTGGCGATTAACACATCCATGCAACCTACCCCGGCAACTACACAGACAAAACGGAGAGAAAGCCAGCCAATTAAGCTTTCATTGACAGAGGCTTCCGGCAATGCCTCATATAACTGAAGGCTTTCGTGCCTGCAGGGTAACTCCCTATCTCCTCCTCAAGAACATAATCCGGGGCCCCTACATATTCGATGAGGTCGTCGACCGTGTCAGCATTGAGCATGCTCAGGAGGTTCAAGGGCCTATCTCGGCTATCTACCACCTTGTCCGGCTTAGCATTTCTAGCCTGGTGGAAGAAGAGGTATGTTGCCCACATGTTGGTATGAGCCAAATCAGACGGCTCCTGGTAGAAAGGGGTGCAAGCAAGGTAGTGGCACATCAGCTCCTGATATACTGCCACTGCCCGAGGGTTTGTATCCCTTAACTCCCTGTTTGTAGGGACATACTCTTCATAAGGAGCGTCCCCCGTTGGCAGCTTCGAAACCTCTGCCATCTCGTGAAGGGCTAAGCCTAACTCCTCCAGCGGAGTGGCAAAAGTCCCAGTGAGCGAATTATATCGCTCCATCAAGGCTAAGAACAAGTTAGGGTTGAGAGGCAACCCAATAATTGTGGCACTCACAGCCGCGAACAAGCCAATTCTTTCCATCTCTATCTGGAAGTGCTTCAGGGCTCAAGCAGTCAAACTGACCCATTGAAGGTTCCCCGGGCTAAGCCATCCACTGGTCCAAGGATTGACTCTGGGGTACATTCCTCCCTTCCCCATGAAGTCGTTGCAGAAAGTCGATATCTGGACAGGTTAGACCAGTGAAGTATCCTCACTCGGGACACTACCTGGCAGCAATCCCCTAAAGGGCACAACAGGGCCTGTAGGATGGCTCATATAAGATCCCCGGTCGCCTCCCTTGTTGTATGAGATCTTCCCCGGTCGGCCGTGAAGATATGGAGTCAGCACCCACACCATCTTTCTAGGATGTGTGGCATAAAAGAAGGCCGAGATAGGATAATCCCTGGGCATCATCGGCAGATACATGACCGTGCCCTCGATAGTGAACACCCAGTCCTCCTTCTTGGGCTTGGTCTGGGATTGCTTGTCAATAGCATCCCCAAATAAGAAACCCAGTTTTCGATACTCTGTCCCGTCTATGTATGTCAGGGGCTCCCCACTGATCATACTCAGCAGCATGCGCTCTCCTTGGGACGATATCAGGGTTCCCCTCTCTTCAGGGTAATTGGCTCCAGAAATGGGGAATATAACATGCGACAAATCCTCTAGATAATTCGAGTTCAGCATCCCGGCGGTGGATCCCATCACCTTAGCCAAAAGAGGGATCTGCAAGTCCACTACAAAATGCAAGAAAACAAATTAATTTCTACACTAGACATTACACTCTTGCAGTTTTCACCAAAGATTATCAGTCTGAGCTTTTTACGCCGAGACTGCAAAAACTTGATCTGTATGCCTGAACTTATGTCCGAGGCATAAAATTCAAGGTTGGCAGTATACTCCAAAACTTAACAGTCGGAGCTTTTACGCCAGACTGCCAAAATTTAAGATTTTACGCCGAAATTTTCATCCAGCGTGCAAAACTCAAAGTTTGTAGTATACGCCAAATTTCGACAGTCTAAGCTTTTTACGCCAGACTGCGAAAAGATGGTTTACGCTGACACATTAGAAATATGGGCGTATTGGTTCGCATACACGTACAACGTGTGCGAAAAGTCCTCTATTCTCCCACGAAGTCCTTTTACCTATGACGTCCGGGGCACGGCTCGATGGAGGGGCGCCGCGTTCCGATCGAGGCTCGTTCAGCCTAATAGGAGTTGCTCGCGCTTGAGCAGAGGATCGAGAAGAGGAAGAAGCCTTCTTTCCCTTAGCAGTGGAAGCTTGTTTAGGGGCCATAATAATTCTGAGTTCTCGAGAAAGAGACGAAGAAGAAAGGTTCTTGGAAAGCTAGGGTTTTGCGAAAGCAGATAAAAAGTTTCTCTCTTAGGATCTTGGGCTATTTATAGAGTTCAGATAACTCTTCGAATTCCTAACCAAATCCGATATTTAATATTCGGTTATAATTTGGTGCCACGTCAGCCTATCATTGGAAAAAAGAAGATGGACAATCAGTGCATATAGATTCTACGCGCAGAATAGATCTATAATTTTATGCTCAGGAGATTTTATGCTCAAGAGGCTACAAGTCTATGGTTTTATGCTCAGAGGCTATAGATCTATGGTTTTACGCCCGGATGCTTTTATGCTCAGCAGCTTTTACGCTCGAGAGGCTACAAACCTACGGTTTTACGCTCAGAGGCTACAAATCTATGACTTCACGCTCAGAAGCTTTTTTCTATGATTTTATGCCCGGATGCTTTTATGCTCAGCAGCTTTTACGCTCGAGAGGCTAGAAACCTACGATTCTACGCTCAGAGGCTACAAATCTACGATTCTACGCTCGGAAGCTACAAATGGCCAATTATAAGGATTTATGCAGAAAATGCTTCTTCTTGGCTACAAAATATTCCAAGTGCCCAAAACACACAGAGTTCAGCATTGAAGACGACTCTTCTTCTTGGGTCGATTGAAAATTTATTCAAAGTCCAGTCAGAATCTTTTTTCTCAAAAAAGTTCAAGTATGGCTTATTTGACGACCATTTCTCGCCCTCTTCAAGGGATTTTCGGGAAAACATTCTTGAAGATGACGGTCTGAACAATAAATTCTTCACACCAGAGAAATGACAGTTCAGAAATTCTACGCGACTCTCGTCCAAAACAGCATGACAGTTTGGATCTTCAAAAATGACTTAATGCTAAGAAGCTTTTTTTTACGCGTCTTCAGTTACGCATAAAAGACGGGACAAGATCAGATACTCTTTTTATCAGAGTCGGTGTAAAATTATTCAGATGTGTCGAAGCTACACATATCCAGACTTCATCACAGCAAATATGGCAAATCATCAGATGCGTAAAAGAAGACAATCTTATTAATCATGATTACATATGATAGAAATCTAGTTTACAAAGTGTTTTTCATCTTCATGATTACATATGATGGAGATCCTTTTTCTATAAAGGGTTTCTCTTTTCATTTAAGATCACACCAAGAATCTTCTACGCCAGGTTATCATATTGGTGGAGATCTTTTTTTTCTTCTACGGCACTTCATCGGCTTCTACAGCCGATGAAAAAGAAAATGGTAAATGGCGGAAGAATACACAACGGGGCTTGTATAAATTAATTAAGCCATCCTCCATACGCCATGGCAGGCATGCCCTAGAATTGTGTTGGGGGTTCAGACCCAACTCAATACTGGAAGACAGGGCCAGACTGCCTACCATCGTCCAACACCATGATGGGAGAAAATAAAGCTTGCAAGCTGTGTGGCCAAGTGAGACCCTTCCTCTCTCCTGGATGAATCGCCATATGAAATTGCTAATCATCCCGAGCAAAGGAAGCTATGATATCCTTCCATGATCCATCATTGCAGATGATATTTGCTCGAAGACGCATCTTTTTATGGCTCCTTACATGCTGGAAAAGCATGATCTTCTTCTTCCTCAAGTTGACCCGACGGACATCGGCAACCATCTTTGTGTGGTGAAGGAAATATGGGAAAAATAGGTTAACTCAGTCTCCTTTTTATAGGCAGAGAAGATCACACCGAATCCCAACAAATTCCTAAATATTTGCCGAGAAATCAGCCTCACGGAACGAGTCAAACTTGACCGTTTCATGCTTCATTCAAAGTATTTCAAATTACAAGGAATTTGAAAACTTTGAAGGGGGTCTAGTAGAAGCATAAAAAATACGCTGAGGAATCATACGCGTAAAACCCTCAACATACAGGAAGCCGCATAAAATAGAGCTCCAGCACTAGGTGGCGTAAGACATGACTTCAGAGCCATAGGCGTACAACAGAGCTTCAACGCTATTTAGCGTAAAATATAGCTCCAGAACAACCCGCATAACGTAGTATTTTCAGACTTCTTCAGCGCAAAAAGGTTGCTACATCGCCACTTTGGCGTAAAACCTATCTACTTTTAATGCAGCGGGAAGTTGTACCTGAAACTCTTCGTATCCCTCGAATGAACCTATCAGACAGTATAATGAACCTGACTCCTGACAAAGAGTACTGCACGACTATCCAGACGACGGCTGTAATGATGATTCTACACAGAATCCCAGACTGTCGTTTAGTGACAAAGCCTCAAATTAAGACGTCGTTTACGCATTCAAGGAATACGCTGCCTAGTTTTACACAGGGAGATATGAGCTTTTACGCTCAGGATGAGAAAAAGTCAACTGCCACGTCAAAAGCTGCTCTTCGTACAGAACCCGAGGCACGTCTCTGCAATTAATGCACGAGATGGGGGCAGATCTTTGCATTTAATGCACGAGATTTTGTTCTATTTCTAATGACTGGGTAAGCTATAATTAGGGCTAATACGTCCGCATCACCATCCCTGCACATTACGCCACCATTCTATTTTCAGCTATAGGAGTACGCCGTATGCTATCTCCTCGAAATATGCCGACCTGGCTATTTTCAACTATAGGAGTACGCCGTATGCTATCTCCTTGAAATATGCCGACCTGGCTATTTTCAACTATAGGAGTACGCCGTATGCTATCTTCTCGAAATACGCCAACTCAGGCCATATTTGTAAAGGTGCGTGATAAGGCGATTTGGCTCAAAATACGCTCAAGACCCCAGTCAACATCAAGTATGACAGTTACCTGGCTTCTAGGCCAATATGACAGCTATTTGGCTTCTACGCCAACAGGACAGCTATTTGGCTTCTACGCCAACCTGACAGCTATTTGGGTTCTACGCCAACAAGACAGCTATTTGGCTTCTACGCCAACCTGACAGCTATTTGGCTTCCACGCCAACATGACAGCTATTTGGTTTCTACGCCAATCTGACAGCTATTCGGCTTCTACGCCTAATTGGTTTCTACGCCAATCATCTCTACGTAAGGGGTAGTTACCTATGTGGCTTTCATGCCATGATCTTTACAGCAGTTATACGCGTTACCTCATAATGGGACACGCGTCACACGCAGATTCGAGAGATCATTCAGACGTGGGTAGCAGTTATCATAACCGCCACGTAAAGAGCGCCCCACTCTCCACTGTTCGTTTCTACGTCGACTGGACGGTTACGACAATTGGACTCTATAAATAGAGACCTCTATTAACAGAGATCAGGGGTTCAGATTTTATTTTTTGAGAGAGAAGAGCCTAGAGCACAGACAGAGGGTAGTGATTGACGACTTTGGCATCGTGTATCCAATCCCTTTTGCGATCTTCGAAGCTTCTCCTTATTCTACAGCACTTTTTCATCATCGTGTGGTCCAAGGGACAAAGTGATCGACCGCAGATCAGACTCCTATATCAATATCTACCTAGAATTAAATTTTTGTACTTAACATCCTCGTATAGGATTATTGTACTTCTTTTTCGTGTTTGTAAACCAAAGAAAGGGTTTCGTACAAACCTAGTTTCATTTCTTTCGTTTATTATCAAACAGTCCATATGTAAAAGAGGAGGAGAAGAATACATGAGCATCGCTATAAGCCTCGTCAACCTTCTTGGTCCCGGATCGTCAATAAAGTAAAGGAGATGATGTAGTGCTCGATCTCCACCGTCATACTTGTCCAGATTTTTTTTGTACTTAGATCCTCTTGTATAGGGATTCTCTTATATTCTTTGTCAATTCATAATAAATAAGAGTTTTATACCCTCTATCGAAAAACTCTATTTTTACGATGTCGATAATTGCCACTTCCACCACCAACAACATCCTAATCTCTCTTGGGCCTGAGGTCCAAGTCCTTCTCAGCTATCTGAGCCTCCACTAAGATATCAGCAAATATTACGGTACAACCCCCAGTAGTAAGTATTCAGATCTCCCTTGTCAGACCCTTCCTGAATCTTAGGGCTTGGTCCACTGGGTTCTGAACCATATACTCCATGAAGCAGCTCAGACGACTAAACTCCGTAGCGTACTCATATACAGATATGCTCCCCTATACTAAGTCCTAAAATTGGCTCTCCAAAACTCCCAAGGACACATCAGAAAATAACTTCTCCTTAAAGAGTCCTTGAAGGTCTTCTGAGTCAGTCCTAGTGTGGCAAGCCTCGGCTCAGTACAAAACTTGGTAAGTGTATTGTCGAACAACTGACTACCTCCTGCCTCTATCTGTAGACTTGTTGGGATCTGGGTCAATCGTAGAATCCTCTCTATATCCTTCAAACAATCATCAGCATATAGTATCCCCTTGGTGCCTTTGAACTCCCGATGACGCATCCTCTTGAAGTCTATAATAGTCCGCAGCTTCTGCTGCTGATCGGGCTGCTACTGAACTACTCTATCTACTGCTTGTAAGGCTACCTGATGGGCATTCTCCATCCCCTCTCTCATCAAAGTATTCTAAGCTCGGTGTGCCTCAGTTTGCACCCTTTGAGCCTCAGCCTGAATACGCTGAGCCTCCGCTTGCATCATCTGGCATCCACCATGCCCTGGTTCAAAGCGAATATCTGTGTCCCGTCAGTGGGCATGCCTCCAGGAAATAGGAATACTGGAGGAGGATGAAGACTCTCCAAAACAACTAGAGGAACTCCCTGAGAAGGTGGAGGTAGAACATCATCAACTACCCTCTCAACGGCAGGTTGGGAAGTAGTTGATCTCTCGGAAGCTGCAGGTGATCTCAAGCGAACGAACCTGATCTTCGGAGGCATCCTAAAGACAGATCAAAATAATAAAGGAGTTAATATGGCACAAGATAAGATATCAATCAAGGAAGGACAATAATTATCAGAGATAATAAGGTATTCATAATGAGTCAAGATTAGCTATTTCAAATCATGTTGGAATTCTTAGTTGTGATTGAGTATTCTCTCATCCTATATCCTATCGCAGGCTTGTAGTAGTATAACTAAGCTGTTGCACTACCATGATATTGTACTAATTATGAATCCTGACTTGTATGGGCCACCACAAAAATGTGTCACGACCAGCACCCGGATGTTCGGGCACGAGTACGTGGCAACATCCAGCCTACATCGCAGCATCGACGGTAGAACACTGTCTAGACCTCAAGATCAATACAAGTCTAACTAATAACAATAAGTACTCAATCACAATAACTAAAGAAAGATATGAATGAAAAAATAATCCAATAATAATCTAAAAAAATAAAACTAAGGCATGGTACTAAGATAGAGGAATACTAGCCTAGATCGCACCAGAGGTCACTTCTAGGTCCACAATGCAAAAGTAGTCTCGATCATAGCATCACTCTGAATTCAGGAACGTAGAGCACAACAAATTCTAAAAATATTATCGAGTCCGGATGGAATGGGTACAACTCCAACAATAGTTCCAATTAAATGACAAAGACTATAAAATAGTAATAGTGAGTGCAGTACATGATGAGAATGAGGAACTAAATCATAACTGACCGTAGCAATTTAAAAATAAATAAATAAAACTATATAGCATAACATGTAAATGGTAATAAGTAGATAGGGCAATAAATATACATCAGGAATATAAATATAGACAGAAAAGAACTATATTAACTGTGTTTTGAAGTATTAGTGATGATATGTGATCGGCTTGAGAACTTGCACAGTACGATAGGGCCTGGCTAGTTATACGTGAGGTGTATGTTTAACACTCACAGTACCTGCTCTTGCACAGTAAGGGTATGATCACACATCTAGCCAGTACTTTTCTACCCCGACTAGTATAGTGGATCCAAACTATGACACGTCACACAAGAATAACTTACACAGTAAGGGTAACAAGCATAGGGGTAACTTGCATAGTAAGGGTAGCATAAAAGGCAACATCTCATGACGGGGATCCATAATATACTAATCCGTGTACCATCGTATCAAAAATTAAGTAGAACATTACTAAGTATATAAATGATAGTAAATATCAAATAATTGAAACTATCAGAGAATGTACTCGCTTGTGATCCTGAGAAATGAACACAAATCGGTGTCCAAATTGGAGTAAAATGACCTAAATATGAATTATCAATGTTAAAAAGTGTTTTAGAGTTATAAACATGCTTAACAAAGGTAATTCTAGATTTCTAGGTAATTTTTAGGTCATTTGGGTCCAAACTAGTTAATACCTATATTTGGGTTTCAAATGAGTTACTATATTGGCCTATGGTGTGATACTAGCTATACTAGGTCCATACTAGCTAATACTAGGGTATTCTAGGTATATTAGGTCATACAAAGGTAATACCAAGCTTATACTATATATATATATATATATATATATATTTTTTTTTTTCTACCCGAAACCCCTTCCCGCCCTTAGCCGATGTTGAGGCTCGATGCCCGGACCTACTCGGTAACGTCCCGAAGCTTTACCACTAAGCTATACCCTAGAAGACATATACTCTCTTTCTAATACCCTTTAACTTAACCCTTTGGTATACCTATATAATTTAACTTATATAAGTATTTTGACTACACTTAATTACCTCTATGAAACTCACACCGTGGTACTATGGTACCATAACCAATACCTAATATTCTATATACTTACCTTAAATATCTCTAACTTATCTTAACTTACCATAATATATACACTCTTACCTATATTATCTCAATTACCTATACTAATTACTCTATTATACTTGATCACATATCAACATACCTAATATTCCAACTGATACACACTCTTAGCATACACCTAGACTAAATCCCATGCTATTCCCTTACTTTATGCAATACCTCACTAGACACATACACTCTAATCTACACTCAAACCCAATATACAACCTACACTTGCACACTACACAGTACTCGACCTCCCTGCAAACACAACACCCTGCCTTTTCCCCCTTCTCACTGTGTGACCAATAACAGGTTGCAGTATCCTGCACCTGAGTTAAACTCCCCCTTCTGATCTCTAACCACGTACAACTGATACTGCTAAAATACAACTTTCTCTTCACTGGCCTGAACACCCCATCACTGCACCATATGCAGAATGGCTTGCAGGCTCAATCCCCCTTAAACTAATACTAATCTGCACCCCAACCTTGCACTCCTGATACTGCTACTGCAGATCTGGGTAGAACTCCCCTCGATCATGTATTGCTGATACCCAAGCCCCACTATCACACTACAACCTTGTCCGACTGATATACTGCCAACATGAATACAGGTTCAACTGAGTTGAACCCAAGCTTATCCTAACTCTGCTCCCATCTGATACCTGAATACCCCAGCTAATCACAACTGATCACAACTGCACCTTAGTGAGTGTTAACAATCACTGCTAGACTGAACCCAAGCCACCCCTCTTCTCAACACCACATACCACACACCATAACAACTGAGTAAAGGATCCCTCCCTCACTGCTACCACTGCCTGTATAAAATAATGCACTTAATCCATCACTCGACTACACCTAACCACAAAACAACACAAGAGCACACATATACCTATACTCTAAATACATCCCACTCAATACTAACATGAAGTAATTCATCAAACACCTAGTACACAAGCTTATGATACTCTTGGTATACAACACCTATAACAATGATACCAAACCCCTAATTTTTATCAAAACCACATAAAATATAAAATCTATCAGAATATAACTAGAGTAGCAAATTAATATGTAATAAAGAGGATATTTACACTAATAGACTCAAAAATCCCAAATTAACCTTTCGTATCATGGCGTACCATGATATAGACACCACGTACCTAATTTTGGATACATGGACTCCATCACACAACCAATTGACCCTCCCATAGTCCTCATGTGTAACCTCCATATCCTAAAATTCTAGCTTAAATGTTGTTATTAGGTTAATTTGGGGCTATTGGAATTTTTTTCATAATTTTTAGTTAATTAAAAACTAGTAACACTAATTTCCTAAGACTTTCAAGAATTTATTTTAGGGTCAAATATAACTAAAAATATCCTAAACTTTTATTTTAGGTTATAAATAATCAAATATATTTTCTAGAATTTTTTAGAATTTTTTTGATTATTTTTAGCATTTATTTTGAGTTAATAATGAAAAACTTAATTAAAAACTAATTTTCAGAAAAAGAAAAATCTAATAAAACGAACCCGTCCAGTCAGCAGCCAGCCTAGCCTGTGTGTCAGCCAGTGCGGCCTAGTCAGCGGGGCCCAGCGGTCAGTGAGAGAGGGCGAGGGTGCGTATGGGTGGAGTCGGTCCAAGCCAAGCCGAGCTGAGCCGAGCCGAGCCGAGTCCTAATCCGACTCGGACTCAGTCGAGCCAAGTCGGCTTGAACGCTGGTCGTTCGATCCGAGCGGGTAGCAGTGAATGGATGCCACATGGCACATCCTTTAGCCGCGACTGCTCTATCTCTCCTATATATATAGTAGTTAGTTTATAATTTATAGGATTTTCTTTTAGCCAATTTTGGAGAATTGTTATCTAGGGTTTCCTTCATCTTCCAGAAGCCATTACCCATAGTTCCGTACTCCAAATGCAGACTAGTTTCTTGCATTAAAACCATATTGAGGTTAGTTTTCTGAATATATAAATTGTTTCACGAAATTCTGAATATTAAATTCTAGAAAATTCGTAGAGCACAACATGTCCTAAAATAGATGCGTCTCGATATTTTTGCGATTTTGGGAGAACCAGGAATCAGAATCATGAACCATTTAAAGTTTCAAAAATCTAATGTTGAGATCATTGACATATGTTTTTCCCAAAATTTAATTTGAAATATTTCTGTGTTGTTAATTCTATAGAACTTCTAGGTTACAATCAACCACCGTTGCACAATACGATTTTGTATGTACAATAATTTCCAAACGAACTTGAATCCGGATGAGCCATAAATTCTAGTATATTTCTGATGCTGAAATCTACAGAAAACCATGCATAAAATTTGAGTTTGTATCAGTTGACTTTTTGGTCAACAAATTGCCTCGATTTGCGTGCCATGAGTCTCGAGTTGATAAAATTTAGTTCCTTTGGACAAAATATAGGAATTAACCTAAAACTCAGAATAATAAGATTAAAATAGGATTTTAGAGTAATTATTCTAGAATTACATAAATTAAAATAACTAATCTTTTGACATGGTAAATTTGTACTATATATGCTATTTGGACTGTGACTTGGATTCTGATTCATACCAGGTAAGGACCACAGGAGAGTACATTTTCGTGATTACTTTAAGTAATTGATAGTCTCTATAATGCATGCTTAGTATTGATTATTTGATTCTTGACACTTGCTACACGGATTAGTATGATGGATTCTTATTATGAGATACGTGACTGTTCTGGATTATTGTTATTTCTTCATGACTGTTTCAGAATCCATGTTGTACTCGTGGGGAGGGGAAATACTTAGTGGACGTGTGAACTACCCTTTCTATCCTATGGTTTTACTGGAATAATAGCAGCCATGCATGATACGTGTGGTTTGCCGAATTTTATCCCTTAGCCGTTCACATGTCAACAAGGTATTTCAAATAACATAGAGTAGTTGTTCCTATCTGTTCTTCCATACATTACAGTTAGTTCCTTTGTTGCTTGGAGATATTGTACTATATGTTGCCATGATAGGATTTTAGCATTTTTTTATTCTAGTTACCTTATTATGGTTTTAGTTTTGTTTCTATCATATATTCGTTACTATTTATTGTCTTATAGCTTCTACCATGTGTTGGAACTATTTTCACTGTGATGTACTCGTTCCTTTCCTGACTAGATAAACATTTTAGGTAACTACAATGAGGATGTAATCCCTACATATTATGGATCGTATGCTAACGACATAATGGAGCCTTATCTTGCCCTTTTGGAGGATCATGGAGAGTTAGCAGCTCAGATACCGTCTGCAATGGAGTAGTTTAGTAGTAGTTAATTTTGTTAGTTATTTTGGACCAGATTGTTCTCCGGCAATTTTTCTAAAGTATTTTGAGTATTATACTTTGGATATTTAGATTTTGGAGAGATACCTTGGACCCGCATCAAGACTATTATTTTATTATTATCTTGGTATATTTATTTAAACTAGTGCCTGTGATTGAGTATAGTGTGGAGATGTATATATGTTGTGAGTTATAGATTATACTTATGGCTTATTGCACATTGTTCTACCGTCGACACTACAACATAGGCTGGATGTACCTATGACTCATGCCCAAATCTAGGGTTGGGGTCGTGACACATTTTTTAGTGGTGGCCCATGCAGGTCAGGTTTCGCACAAGATTGCGAACTCGTAGTGGTACTCAAGTTAGATGTACGACTACGAGCCTGCTATAGGATTTATATACTAGGAATAGGAAGATAATCATAACTAGGGATCCCATATACTCAACTTGCTAACCCTTACTATTTTCTTTCGAGCAATCAAACCTCTTCCATAGTTGATTGTCCTTCTTGAATACTTCCTTATCTTGTGCCATATCAATTAAATTCTTGTTATTTTCAATCTTTTAGAATGCCACCCAAGACTAGAATGCGTGGTACCAGAGCCAATAGTGCTTTTCCCACACCACCCGTATCGCATGAGGCCTCATTAGCTGGATCGGGGAGTCTTCCTCCTCCTCCTCAGCCATTACACGACTCTTTAGAAGCATGATGGAGTCTCAAAAGACTCAGGCAGAGGCTTAGAGGCAACAGACAAAAATGCTAAGGACATGAATAGAAAATGTCCAACTGGTTGCACTAACAGCCATGGAGAGGGTTGCCCAGCAACCACAACAACAGGCCGCTAAACCGAAGGTGGAAAACATCCAGGACTTTAAGAAGATGGAACCTCAGACATTTAAGGGGATAGAGGGAATCCTCTATGCTGATGAGTAGCTCGAGGACCTGAAGATTGAGGCGGTTGGCTTGCAGCTTCACGACATTGCTCGCACTTGGTTCAGAAATGAGCCTAGGATTGCGGATCCAAACCTGACTTGGGAGCAGTTCAAGGACCTCTTTAAGAGGAAATTCTTTCCTGCAGTAGCCAAAGGGGTTCTGGAGAAGCAATTCCAGAACTTGGAGCAGAACGGGATGACCGTGGATGAGTATGCTGCAGAATTCGGCAGGCTGAGCCGATTCGCAGAGTACATGGCGAGGGACCCGGAGGATAGAGCTAGACGATTCAGAAAGGGCTTAAACCAAGAGGTCTAAGTTCATATTTCTTTGGCTCATACGACTTTTGCTGACATATTGGCAGAGGCTCAAATTGTCGAGGTGGATATGGGTCTTTGGAATAAGAGAAATAGGGATGTTATCGGCGGTGGTAGTAATCAGTGGCAGGCAAAGCATCCGCAGTTTCAGCCAAGGACCTTCTAACAACAACAACAACAGTACCGTGCCCCAGTCAGAGCCCCAGCTCAACAAGTGCAGCAGCAGCCACAGAGACAAGTACAATAAGCACCCTTATGTAATTATTGCAAGAAGCCAAGGCATTCGTGGAAGATCTGCTGGAAAAGATTAGGTGTGTGCCTATACTGTGGATCACCTATGCATCAGATGAGAGAGTGTCCTACCGCACCCCTATAGGAGGATCCTCAGCCCAGAGAAGACCAGTTGGAACACCAGTGGCCCCGCAACAAAGAGGACCCCCCACTTCCTACACAACATCAGCAGTTTCCCAGCACCAGCAAAGGGGAGTACCTCCACAGGGCAGAGCTTTTGCCATGACCGTAGAGGAGGCTGAGCTGACTAGTGATGTGATAGCAGATTCTACTCTTCTCAATTCTATTCCTGTATTTGCCTTATATGATTCTGGTGCATCGTATAGCTTCATATCTGTATTCTTTGTGCTTAAGCATAGTTTAGTAACTGAACCCTTGAGTAGGAGTTGCAAGATCACGACCAGTGGAGGAACTATCCTAGTCAGTGATACTTACAAGGGGTGTCGTGTTACCTTAGGAGACCATAATTTGGATGCTAGTTTACTCGTAATGCTACTTTTGAGTTTTGACATTGTCCTTGGAATGGATTGATTGAGTATGCACCATGCTAGCATAGACTATCGTGGAGGACGTGTCCTATTCCGCCCTCCAGGAGAGCCAAAATTTAAGTTTGTTAGGGGAGGAGTTGAGCAGAGTGATAGAATTATTTATGGAGCCATGGTAGCAAAGAAGGACTTGATATACCCTATTATTGCAGAATTTTTAGACATATTTCTTGAGGAGCTGCAAGGATTGCCACCAGACATAGATCTTAAATTTTCTATAGACTCAGTGTCTGGGGCAGAACCGGTGTTGCAGCAAGTCTACATGATCAACAACAGCGAAATGGCAGAACTGAAGAAGAAGTTTGATGATTTGCTAGACAAGGGTTTTATTAGATCGAGTTCCTCGCCTTGGGGAGCTCCAATCTTATTAGTACCAAAGAAAAATGGGTCAGTGCGAATGTGCATTGATTACAGGGCTCTGAACAACCTCACCATCAAGAACAAATACCTGCTACCAAGAATAGACGATCTTTTTGATCAATTGAGCGGTACAAGAGTAGTTTCGAAGATTGATTTGAGGTCTGGCTATCATCAGTTGAAGGTGAAGAAGGAAGATATTCCGAAAACTATATTTTGGATAAGATATGGCCAATATGAGTTTATGGTGATGCCATTTGGGTTGACTAATGCCCCGACAGTCTTCATGAACTTGATGAACAAGGTGTTCCACCAATACCTTGACAAGTTCATAGTAGTATTCATAGATGATATCCTTGTTTATTCAAAGAAACCGGAAGAGCATGAGAAGCATCTAAGGTTTGTGCTTCGGAAGAAGAAACTCTATGGAAAACTCTTGAAATGTGAGTTCTGTAGCGCCCCGTTCTCCCGGTTCGGAGAGCGCGGCTAAGAAACACAAGACGGTATCGTTCGATCGGGATAGATTGAATTAAGAACTCGTCCTCGTTATGGATTTGTTTCTTCGGAATCGATTCCCATATTCAGTGGACCGCGCCCCAAGGATCGGCTTAGCGGCAGAGTCAGAAGGAACCTCTCCGCTGCTATCTTTTATTGCCTCAATTTTCGATGTCGCTTGTTGCTTTCGTGCTTTGAGTTAGTTTTGGGATTTGCTTATTTTCCTTGAACGGTTTCGATAGTTTTCATTGTTTTCATTCATTGACTTGCACTTCTATTCCGAGATTGGAAAGAGAGGAAGAAGTATTAATCGAGCTGTTCGTGCGCAGGTGAACGAGCAGTAGGCGGCTTGCGAGCGGAGTCATGAAGCGCCTCTTTCCTTCTCCTTCCATCAATCTAAGTGAGTAGCTACGAACCCGATTAGCTAGCCCTGCTTCCAAGCTTCACATCTAATAATCTGCAATCTCCTTTGCCCCGATCAAACGATACCAAGTAATAACAAAAGAAACCAAGATAAAAGAGAATAGACTTGGTTCTTATGCTTGTCAATCAAATATGTGAACTATTATCATACTGTATGCTAGTTCGTTTATAACTGTTTTATGAATCGTGCTAAGTATGGAATACCTTGTATGCGCTAAACTGTTCAATGAGGCTATGTTAAATGAATCATGCAATACCGACTGTCCCGTACTACTGTTTGCCTCAACTGCATGAACTGTTAACTTAGCAACGTACTGTTCGATCACGGACAACTTGTGCACAAGGTAACTGGTTCCTGCGGACGGTCGCTGGGGCACTGGCACCGATCCGGTCCGGGCGAAACCCTACTGTATAGTCAACTGTAATGGACGGAATGGCTTATAGCACCCACTGTACTTTCATTGCAAACCATTCTCGTCTATGACTAGTGTCCTTATTGGCATACGCCAGTGATCTATTGTATATTTAAACCTGTTGCATACTAACTTGTGTCTTCGTGGCAGGGAAGGCATGGTAAGTATTGTGCAGGTAATTCAGACGGTCAGGTAAAATCCACCTAACGGTGGCACGTTCATTTCAGTAAATTCTATATGCTGCTTACTTATAAATGAACTAAGGCAAGATAGAAACCCACAAATATGCATGCTTCATTAAAACAATGTGTTGATTGGTATAGTTCGGCTAGCTCGCCTTCACCAGCATGTTTCGATATGCTGACCCTCGTTGAAACAGGTTCTCCGCACTAAGGCGAACCGAGCGAGGAGCCGAAGTTGTCTTTCCGATCCAGTCCAGCTGTTGGCGCATCTTCACCGCGCCTCAAAGCCTTTTGAAGTCCGAAGCTGCAACTCTTCATACACAAATGCAGCTCCGTGGCAAAGCTATCCTCCAGCCTGGAGGTCTTTATCATTTTGAGTTTATAAAGGGATGTAATGTACAGGACTGCTATCTCATTTTGAGTCATCTCTTTTGTAAGCCGTTCGACATATTAGCTGACTCGTTCAGGAGTTTGTAATAGATGTTCATTATCAATAAAGAGAACTTTTCCATGTTTCAAATCTGTGTTTCAATTTATCTGCGTACTTTGAATATGTGCTTGATATGCAAATCATTAAAGCCTTGTGCGGGCGCAACCCCAGGCCCGCACGGCGGTCACAATTCGGGGGATGCCTCAAACGATTCTAAGGAATCAGGTCGTGACATAGTGGTATCAGAGCACAGATTCAAAGTTTCTTAGACTTCGTGCTAGAAAAGTTCCTTTAACGATCAAATTCTTGTACGAACTCTTGAACTCGCTAGGCCAAAATAAGATACGTTCATGCAATAAGTCCATAATATATTATGAATCTAATGTAATTTATCTTCTTTTGAAGGAATGGCTCCAGCGCAATCTGCAGCACAAACACCGGACGAAACGCAAGGCCAAGAAAGTAGTTCGGATACTTCGGGAAGTTCAAGGAGCCAGCGAGCCGCGCCAAGCATCGATCCCATCCAGCAAATGTTGCGGATGTTGGAGGAAAACCAACAAAGGGACGAGGCTCGCTACGAACGGGCCGAGAAGCGAGCGGAAGAGAGTCAGCTCAAGTTTCAAGACAATATAGAAGCACGATTCTCAGTCCAACAAAAGCAGGTAGATACCCTGCAGCAGATCGTTCAGACTTTGGCTGCCAACCATTCTGCCGCAACAGCAGCAACTCCGGTGGAACAGCCCGTGCTTGAAGTAGAGATGCCGCAAATTCCAAGGACGAGGGACGTGACTGCCTTCGACTTTGGCCACTTCAAGAAAGTCTGCAACACCCCATTCAACGGGACTGAGGACCCAGTCGTAGCTCTAGATTGGATGGCCGAACTTGAAGATTACTTTGCTCTGCTAGAGGTCCCCGAAGAAAAGCGCGTCGCCTGCGCGCAACTACAGCTCTACCTCAACGCGCACGATTGGTGGGACGTGCATCGACGATCTCTCCAATTTGATCACGGATAGGAGGCGATCTCGTGGACGAATTTTCGTGCCACGTTCGAAGAGGAGTTTGTACCCCCTCCAGTACAACGTCAAATGGAAAACGAGTTCGTGCAGCTGCGGCAAGGCAGCATGACAGTTAAGGAGTACTCCGCCGAATTCAACCGACTCTCCAAATTCGCTAAGGCCTATTTACCTGATGTAGCGAGTCGAACAAAAAGGTTTGAAGGTGGACTACGCCCTGCCATCCATTCGTACGTAGCCGTTCATCAGTATCGTACGATGCGTGAAGTCATGAATCACGCCCTGTCGTTTGAACCACTCTATCCTCACGTTCCTGTCGGCGCTGTGCATATCTACACTCACAAACGCCAAAGAAACGACAGAGAAAATGCTGCAAAGCGTCCGAACAACGGTGGCAAGCATGGAGAAAAGTTAGACAAAGTATGCCATTTCTGCAGGCGGCCAGGGCACGCAATAGACAAGTGCCGCATGAAACTTGGGTTATGTTTAGTTTGCGGTGAAGCAAACCATACCGTTCATGACTGTCCACTGAGCCGCCTTAACCGTCGCCCGCAACGGAATAATCCCTAACGGTAGGTTCTATCCTAAGTTTTGGGACGAAACTTCCAATTAGTTGGGTAGGATGTAGCGCCCCGTTCTCCCGGTGCGGAGAACGCGGCTAAGAAACACAAGACGGCATCGTTCGATCGGGATAGATTGAATTAAGAACTCGTCCTCGTTATGGATTTGTTTCTTCGGAATTGATTCCCATATTCAGTGGACCGTGCCCCAAGGATCAGCTTAGCGGCAGAGTCAGGAGGGACCTCTCCGCTGCTATCTTTTATTGCCACGATTTTTGATGTCGCTTGTTGCTTTCGTGCTTTGAGTTGGTTTTGGGATTTGCTTGTTTTCCTTGAACGGTTTCGATGTTTTTATTGTTTTCGTTCATTGACTTGCACTTCTATTCCGAGATTGGAAAGAGAAGAAGAAGTATTAATCGAGCTGTTCGTGCGCAGGTGAACGAGCAGTAGGCGGCTTGCGAGCGGAGTCGTGAAGCGCCTCTTTCCTTCTCCTTCCATCAATCTAAGTGAGTGGCTACCAACCCGATTAGCTAGCCCTGCTTCCAAGCTTCACATCTAATAATCTGCAATCTCCTTTGCCCCGATCAAACGATACCAAGTAATAATAAAAGAAACCAAGATAAAAGAGAATAGACTTGGTTCTTATGCTTGTCAATCAAATATGTGAACTGTTATCATACTGTATGCTAGTTCGTTTATAACAGTTCTATGAATCGTGCTAAATATGGAATACCTTGTATGCGCTAAACTGTTCAATGAGGCTATGTTAAATGAATCATGCAATACCGACTGTCCCGTACTACTGTTTGCCTCAACTGCATGAACTGTTAACTTAGCAACGTACTGTTCGATCACGGACAACTTGTGCATAAGGTAACTGGTTCCTGCGGACGGTCGCTGGGGCACTGGCACCAATCCGGTCCGGGCAGAACCCTACTGTATAGTCAATTGTACTGAACGGAATGGCTTGTAGCACCCACTGTACTTTCGCTGTAAACCATTCTCGTTTATGACTAGTGTCCTTATTGGCATACGCCAGTGATCTATTGTATATTTAAACCTGTTGCATACTAACTTGTGTCTTCGTGGCAGGGAAGGCATGGTAAGTATTGTGCAGGTAATTCAGACGGTCAGGTAAAATCCACCTAACGATGGCACGTTCATTTCAGTAAATTCTATATGCTGCTTACTTGTAAATGAACTAAGGCAAGATAGAAACCCACAAATATGCATGCTTCATTAAAACAACGTGTTGATTGGTATAGTTCTGCTAGCTCGCCTTTACCAGCATATTTCCATATGCTGACCCTCGTTGAAACAGGTTCTCCGTACTAAGGCGAACCGAACGAGGAGCCAAAGTCGTCTTCCCGATCCAGTCCAGCTGTTGGCGCATCTTCACCGTGCCTCGAAGCCTTTTGAAGTCCGAAGCTGCAACTCTTCATACACAAATGCAGCTCCGTGGCAAAGCTATCTTCCAGCCTGGAGGTCTTTATCATTTTGAGTTTATAAAGGGATGTAATGTACAGGACTGCTATCTCATTTTGAGTCATCTCTTTTGTAAGCCGTTCGGCATATTAGCTGACTCGTTTTGGAGTTTGTAATAGATGTTCATTATCAATAAAGAGAACTTTTCTATGTTTCAAATCTGTGTTTCAATTTATCTGCGTACTCTAAATATGTGCTTGCTATGCAAATCATTAAAGCCTTGTGCGGGCGCAACCCCAGGCCCGCACGGCAGTCATGATTCGGGGGACGCCTCAAACGATTCTAAGGAATCGGGTCGTGACATAGTGGTATCAGAGCACAGATTCAAAGTTCCTTAGACTTCGTGCTAGAAAAGTTCCTTTAACGATCAAATTCTTGTGCAAACTCTTGAACTCGCTAGGCCAAAATAAGATACGTTCATGCAATAAGTCCATAATACATTATGAATCTAATGTAATTTACCTTCTTTTGAAGGAATGGCTCCAGCGCAATCTGCAGCGTAAACACCGGACGAAACGCAAGGCCAAGAAAGTAGTTTGGATACTTTGGGAAGTTCAAGGAGCCAGCGAGCCGCGCCAAGCATCGATCCCATCCAGCAAATATTGCGGATGATGGAGGAAAACCAACAAAGGGACGAGGCTCGCTACGAACGGGCCGAGAAGCGAGCGAAAGAGAGTCAGCTCAAGTTTTAAGACAATATAGAAGCACGATTCTCAGTCCAACAAAAGCAGGTAGATATCCTGCAGCAGATCGTTCAGACTTTGGCTGCCAACCATTCCGCCGCAACAGCAGCGACTCCGGTGGAACAGCCCGTGCTTGAAGTAGAGATGCCGTAAATTCCAAGGACGAGGGACGTGACTGCCTTCGACTTTGGCCACTTCAAGGAAGTCTGCAATACCCCATTCAACGGGACTGAGGACCCAGTCGTAGCTCTAGATTGGTTGGCCGAACTTGAAGATCACTTCGCTCGGCTAGAGGTCCCCGAAGAAAAGCGCGTCGCCTACGCGCAACTACAGCTCTGCCTTAACGCGCACGATTGGTGGGACGTGCATCGACGATCTCTCCAATTTGGTCACGGAGAGGAGGCGATCTCGTGGACGACTTTTCGTGCCGCGTTCGAAGGGGAGTTTGTACCCCCTCCAGTACAACGTCAAATGGAAAACGAGTTCGTGCAGCTACGGCAAGGCAGCATGACAGTTAAGGAGTACTCCGCCGAATTCAACCGACTCTCCAAATTCGCTAAGGCCTATTTACCTGATGTAGCGAGTCGAGCAAAAAGGTTTGAAGGTGGACTACGCCCTGCCATCCATTCGCACGTAGCCGTTCGTCAGTATCGTACGATACGTGAAGTCATGAATCACGCCCTGTCGCTTGAACCACTCTATCCTCACATTCCTGCCGGCGCTGTGCATACCTACACTCACAAACGCCAAAGCAACGACAGAGGAAACAACGCTGCAAAGCGTCCGAACAACGGTGGCAAGCATGGAGAAAAGTTAGACAAAGTATGCCATTTCTGTAGGCGGCCAGGGCACGCAATAGACAAGTGCCGCCTGAAACTTGGGTTATGTTTAGTTTGCGGTAAAGCAAACCATACCGTTCGTGACTGTCCACTGAGCCGCCTTAACCGTCACCCGCAACGGAATAATCCCTAACGGTAGGTTCTATCCTAAGTTTCGGGACGAAACTTCCAATTAGTTGGGTAGGATGTAGCGCCCCGTTCTCCCGGTGCGGAGAGCGCGGCTAAGAAACACAATACGGTATCGTTCGATCGGGATAGATTGAATTAAGAACTCGTCCTCGTTATGGATTTGTTTCTTCGGAATCGATTTCCATATTCAGTGGACCGCGCCCCAAGGATCGGCTTAGCGGCAGAGTCAGGAGGGACCTCTCCACTGCTATCTTTTATTGCCTCGATTTTCGATGTCGCTTGTTGCTTTCGTGCTTTCAGTTGGTTTTGGGATTTGCTTGTTTTCCTTGAACGGTTTCGATGGTTTTTATTGTTTTCGTTCATTGACTTGCACTTCTATTTCGAGATTGGAAAGAGAGGAAGAAGTATTAATCGAGCTGTTCGTGCGCAGGTGAACGAGCAGTAGGCGGCTTGCGAGCGGAGTCGTGAAGTGCCTCTTTCCTTCTCCTTCCATCAATCTAAGTGAGTGGCTACCAACCCGATTAGCTAGCCCTGCTTCCAAGCTTCACATCTAATAATCTGCAATCTCCTTTGCCCCGATCAAACGATATCAAGTAATAATAAAAGAAACCAAGATAAAAGAGAATAGACTTGGTTCTTATGCTTGTCAATCAAATATGTGAACTGTTATCATATTGTATGGTAGTTCGTTTATAACTGTTCTATGAATCGTGCTAAGTATGGAATACCTTGTATGCGCTAAACTGTTCAATGAGGCTATGTTAAATGAATCATGCAATACCGACTGTCCCGTACTACTGTTTGCCTCAACTGCATGAACTGTTAACTTAGCAACGTACTGTTCGATCATGGACAACTTGTGCACAAGGTAACTGGTTCCTGCGGACGGTCGCTGGGGCACTGGCACCGATCCGGTCCGGGCGGAACCCTACTGTATAGTCAACTGTACTGGACGGAATGGCTTGTAGCACCCACTGTACTTTCGCTGCAAACCATTCTCGTTTATGACTAGTGTCCTTATTGGCATACGTCAGTGATCTATTGTATATTTAAACCTGTTGCATACTAACTTGTGTCTTCGTGGCAGGGAAGGCATGGTAAGTATTGTGCAGGTAATTCAGACGGTCAGGTAAAATCCACCTAACGGTGGCACGTTCATTTCAGTAAATTTTATATGCTGCTTACTTGTAAATGAACTAAGGCAAGATAGAAACCCATAAATATGCATGCTTCATTAAAACAACGTGTTGATTGGTATAGTTCGGCTAGCTCGCCTTCACCAGCATATTTCGATATGCTGACCCTCGTTGAAACATGTTCTCCGCACTAAGGCGAACCGAGCGAGGAGCCGAAGTCGTCTTCCTGATCCAGTCCAGCTGTTGGCGCATCTTCACCGTGCCTCGAAGCCTTTTGAAGTCTGAAGCTGCAACTCTTTATACACAAATGCAGCTCCGTGGCAAAGCTATCCTCCAGCCTGGAGGTCTTTATCATTTTGAGTTTATAAAGGGATGTAATGTACAGGACTGCTATCTCATTTTGAGTCATCTCTTTTGTAAGCCGTTCGACATATTAGCTGACTCATTTAGGAGTTTGTAATAGATGTTCATTATCAATAAAGAAAACTTTTCCATGTTTCAAATCTGTGTTTCAATTTATCTGCGTACTCTGAATATGTGCTTGCTATGCAAATCATTAAAGCCTTGTGCGGGCGCAACCCCAGGCCCGCACGGCGGTCACAATTCGGGGGACGCCTCAAACGATTCTAAGGAATCGGGTCGTGACAAGTTCTTCCTGGATAAGGTAGAGTTCCTTGGGCATATGGTGACTGGAGACAGAATTTTGGTGGATCCAAAGAAGATTGCTGCTATAGAGTCTTGGACCACTCTGGGTTCTGTTGCAAAGATTAGAAGCTTCTTAGGATTGGCCGAATATTACAGGAAATTTGTAAAGGATTTTTCTCGGATCATAGAGCTGTTGACTAGACTCACTCGGAAGGACGTGCAGTTCGTGTGGACCGAAGAATGTCAGACTGTATTTAATGAGATAAAGAAGAGATTGAGCACAGTGCCTATTTTGACGGTGCCATCAGAGACGAGTGGATTTGTCATTTATAGAGATGCTTCGGGAAAGGGCTTGGGATGTATTCTAGAGCAGAACAAGAAGGTGGTGGCATATGCCTCTAGACAGTTGCGTCCACATGAGAGAAACTATCCCACTCATGACTTGGAATTAGCAGCGATAATTTTTTCTCTAAAGCTGTGAAGATATTACCTTTACGAAGAGCGTGTGAAAATATACACTGATCACAAGAGCTTGAAGTACATCTTTACACAGAAAGAGCTAAATATGAGGCAGCGCAGGTGGCTAAAACTGATAAAGGATTTTGATATCTCACTATAGTATCATCCAGGGAAGGCTAACGTGGTTGCTGATGCCTTGAGCAGGTATCCAGTAGCGATATACTTGACAACGGATCACCGCTTATTAGCAGACTTGGATAGCCTGGGCATCGAGGTTATTGTTCCAGGAGTAGAGACGCAGATGATAGGCATGCAGATTCAGTCGGGGTTGATGGAGAAGATCCGAGAGACACAGTACCAGGATGACGTTCTGTGAAACCTTAAAGCTCAAGTGTAGGTAGGAATGATGGATGACATCTCTATTGCTGAGGACGATTCACTAAGGCATGGGACTATGTTATGTGTGCCTAGTGGGGACCTGCGGGAAGAGATCATGCATGAGGCTCATCGTTCCCAGTATTATATACATCCGGGAGCTAACATGATGTATAAGGACTTGAGGGAACATGTGTGGTGGTATGGAATGAAGCGAGAGGTAGCATATTTTCTCTCCAGATGTTTAGTGTGCCAGCAGGTCAAAGCGAGAGGCAGAGACCAGGAGGATTGCTACAGCCCCTACCGATTCCTGAGTGGAAATGGGAGAATATCATGATGGATTTTGTTTCCGGACTTCCACGCACTCTAGGAGGAAAGGACGCTATTTGGGTCATTGTTGACATGCTGACCAAATCAGCCCACTTTTTGCCTTTCAAAGTGGGATTGACCACGAAGAAGCTCGCTTATTTATATGTGAGACAGATAGTCAGGCTGTATGGAGTTCCAGTAAGCATCATGTCTTATCGGGATAATAGATTTATATCCCACTTTTGGAGGAGTTTGCAGGCTAGTTTGGGTACCCAACTCAAATTTAGCACTGCTTACCACCCTCAAACGGATGGACAGTCAGAGAGGACTATTCAGACGCTCGAGGATATGCTTCAGACATATGTACTAGAATTTGGTGGCTCGTGGGAGGATCATCTTCACCTGGTAGAGTTTGCATATAACAATAGCTATCAGGCCAGTATCAAGATGTCTCCTTTCGAGTACACAACGTATTCTAAGTGTCCCAGCTGAGGCGATACATGGCAGATCCTAGCCATGTATTAGATCATTCGAAGCTTGAGGTTGGACCAAGCCTCCGTTATCCGGAGCAGCCTGTGGAGATCCTAGACCACAGAGATAAAGTGATTCGTAACCAAGTAATTCCCTTGGTTCGCGTTGCTTAGAGACATCATTCTCCCGGTGAATCCACTTGGGAGCGGGAAGAGGAGATGCGAGAGCGTTACCCCTATCTTTTTACACCATGAGGTAATTTTCTTCTTGTATTTGTTTTGCCCTAAATTTTACGGACAAATTTTTTTTAGGAGGGTAGACTTATAACCTCCGTTTCCTAAAATTCTAGCTTAAATGTTGTTATTAGGTTAATTTGGGACTATTGGAATTTTTCCATAATTTTTAGTTAATTAAAAGTTAGTAACACTAATTTCGTAGGACTTTCAAGAATTTATTTTAGGGTTAAATATAATTAAAAATATTCCAAACTTTTATTTTAGGTTATACATTATCAAATATATTTTTTAGAATTTTCTGCAAATTTTTTGATTATTTTTAGCATCTATTTTGAGTTAATTATGAAAAACTGAATTAAAAACTAATTTTTAGAAAAAGAAAAATCTAATAAAACCAACCTGCCTAGTCAGTAGCCAGCCTGGCTCGCATGTCAGCCAGCGCGGCCCAGTCAGCTGGACCTAACGGTCAGTGAGAGAGGGCGAGGGTGGGTGCGGGTGGAGTCGGTCCAAGCCAAGCCGAGCTGAGCTGAGCCGAGTCCTAATCCGATTCGGACTCAGCCGAGCCAAGCCAGCTTAAACGCTGGTCGTTCGATCTGAGCGGACAGTAGCAGATGGATGCCAGATGGCACGTCCTTTAGCCGCGGCTGCTCTCTTTCTCCTATATATATATAGTAGTTAGTTTATAATTTCTAGGATTTTCTTTTAGCCAATTTTGGAGATTTATTATCTAGGGTTTCCTTCATTTTCCAGAAGTCATTACTCATAGCTCCAGACTCCAAATGCAGACTAGTTTCTTGCATTAGAACCATATTGAGGTTAGTTTTCTGAATATATAAATTGTTTCACGAATTTCTGAATATTAAATTCTAGAAAATTCGTAGAGTACAACATGTCCTAAAATAGATGTGTCTCGATATTTTTGCGATTTTGGGAGAACCAGGAATCAGAATCATGAATCGTTCAAAGTTTTGGAAAGTTAATATCGATATAATTGACATATATTTATCCTAGAATTTAATTCGAAATATTTGTATGCTATTAATTCTGTAGAACGTATAGGTTAACAATCAACCACCGTTGCACAATGCGATTTTCTATGTACAATAATTTCCAAACGAACTTGAATCCGAATGAGCCATAAATTTCAAAATATTTATGACACTGAAATCTACAGGAAACCATGCATGAAAGTTGAGTTTTTATCGGTTGACTTTTTGGTCAACAAATTATCTCGATTTGCGTGCCATGAGTCTCGAGTTGATAAAATTTAGTTCCTTTGGACAAAATTTAGGAATTAACCTAAAAATCAGAATAGTAGGATTAAAATAAGATTTTAGAGTAATTATTCCAAAATGAAATAAATTAAAAAAACTTATCTTTTGCCATGGTAAATTTGTACTACATAGGCTATTTGGACTGTGACTTGGATTCTGATTCATACCAGCTAAGGACCATAGGAGAGTATATTTCTGTGATTACTTTAAGTAAATGATTAGTATTAATTATTTGATTCTTGATACTTGCTACACGGATTAGTATGATGGATTCTTATTATGAGATACGTGACTGTTCTGGATTATTGTTATTTCTTCGTGACTGGTTCAGAATCCATGTTGTACTTGTGGGGAGGGAAAATACTTAGTGGACGTGTGAACTACCCTTTCTATCCTATGGTCTTACTGGAATAATAGTAGTCATGCACGATACGTGTGGTTTGTCGGATTGTATCCCTAAGCCGTTCACATGTCAATAAGGTATTTCAAATAACATAGAGTAGTTGTTCCTATCTGTTCTTCCATACAATACAGTTAGTTCCTTTGTTGCTTGGAGATATTGTACTATATATTGCCATGACAGGACTTTAGTATTTATTTATTCTAGTTACCTTATTGTAGTTTCAGTTTTGTTGCTATAATATATTCGTTATTATTTATTGTCTTATAGCTTCTACCATGTGTTGGAACTATTTTTACTGTGATGTACTCGTTCCTTTCCTGACTGGATAAACATTTTAGGTGACTACAATGAGGATGTAATCCCTACATATTATGGACCGTATGCTAGCGACATAATAGAGCCTGATCTTGCCCTTTCGGAGGATCAGGGAGAGTTAACAACTCAGATACCGTCTGCAATGGAGTAGTTTAGTAGTAGTTGATTTTGTTAGTTATTTTGGACCAGATTGTTCTCCGACAATTTTTCTAAAGTATTTTGAGTATTGTACTTTGGATATTTAGATTTTGGGGAGATTCCTTGGACCCGCATCAAGACTATTATTTTATCATTATCTTGGTATATTCATTTAAACTAGTGCCTGTGATTGAGTATAGTATGGAGATGTATATATGTTGTGAGTTATAGATTATACTTGTGGCTTATTGTACAGCGTTCTATCACCGACACTGCGGCGTAGGCTGGACATACCCATGACTCATGCCCAAATCTAGGGTGCGGGTCGTGACATTATGAGAACACAAAAACCTAATTAATGGACACAAATTAGATTTTCCCCAAATTGGGTCCCTAAAATCCATATTACACTTAACACAAGTATAAATATACCAATTAGAGGACTCCTAGTGCCTAGATCTACCATTGGAAAGTCAAAATCAACCAAATAAAGTTTTTTATATGTCCAAGGGGTGTTCCTAACCATAAATTTGATAAAAATAAAAGAATTATCTAGTGTTTGTGTAGCTCCCTTGAGGAATTCTAAATTTGGACACGAAGGTGATGAGTCGGACACGATGCTCCCAAGTTTGGACTCTTCTTCAACCCCCTCCTTGTCCTCCAAGCTCCTTGCTCTCCAATGGAAGTGAAGAGATGGAAATTGGAGAAGAAATTGATTAGAATTCAAATTCTAGATCTAAAATTTGAGAGGGAAATAAAATGAATTAATATGGAATTGCTTGGAGAAGAAGTAGAGAAAAAATTGGAGGAAAAGTAAATTTGAATTGGTTCCACATAGAAGGCACATTTTGGTTGGTTTAATCATGGTGCACATGGATAATGTCATCATTCCTTCTAAATTTGAATTTAAAATTTAAAGAAGGAAATGAAATAAATCTCTATAAACCAAAAGGAATATTATATCCACGACACTTATCATAAATAATTCTAATTAATTAACTAACAACAAATACTAATAATTCTAGGCTACTCTAATTAATTCTAATCTAACCACTAATATAAATAATATAGTATAATTTACAATCATGAAAAATTAGTAAAATACCACTACATGTAAAATTACTAAAATACTTCTATGTTGGGAAAATGGTGATTACACGTTGGTTGAGAGTGACTTGAATTTTTAAGTGGTATATGCAACGCCGCAGAGTGGTGCATGTGTCAAAAATATTTAGAAAAGATGAGCGATAGGTTTGCTCGCAACAGATGAGCTAGTTTGAGATTTGATCAGGAATTGGTGTAACAAAGTTTGACTCAGGTATTCTTTGATGCGTTAGGTTTGAGTGATCAGAAATGGACTCGTATAAAGTGAAGTTACACAGGGGTGAGAACAGAACAAGTAATGGAAAAAGCATATAAAATTCAAAGTATTGATGCAGACCAAGTATTGAAGGTAGGATGAGATCAGCCAGACGGGAAGTTGAATATCAGAATTTTGCGTACATGATTTAGAAGTTTGGTGGAGCATTCATTGATGGAGAGAGTTGAGCATAAGAAATAAACAGTTGGTGCACACGTATATGAGCGAAGGATGTGGCAAAGAGTAACGAGCACGGACTATGGATTTTGATAATGCAAAGGAGCAGTTGGTCGAGTAGAGGAACAATTAGATTTTGAAGGAACAATGTGATGGAGTAGCACGAACTTAAATGATATGGTTGTTAGCGCTCAAGAATTTTGACCCAGAGTTAGCAGATGCATACTTAGCAAAACTATACAATGAAGGTGGATGAGTTCTCCGGAAGACATGAGAGAGCGTGATGCGAGCCTAGACAATTTTAAGCCATATTAGAAGTTAACACTTGCAGTACTGAGACAAATGTGACACAATAAAATGATTGAAGTAGAAGTGATAGTGCATCTGATATTGGCGTAGAAGTCATCGAGAACATGTGGGCGCATCGGAACACAGAGAAATCAAGACGGTGCTAAGTAAAGGAACGAGAACAAGGATCGTGGCATATGGGCCTTTGAAGACAACTGAACAAGAAGGCGACGTCAAAGAAAATTACTGTGCCGCTCAGGCGAGTTGGACATGTAGCTTCAAAGCATGGCATGGATAGGAAATAAAGCAAACCTATATATTCAGAATATTGCAAGTAGTGGTGCGATAAGTTGAATAAGGCGGTTCAAGATTTTGATGGATTTAGGATAGAATGGCGGAGTAATGATAGTTCTAGTAAGCATAATTTTTTGATTGGTGTCTTGGATAGATAGTCAGACTCTAGGTGGTTAGGCAGTATTTGGTTAGCAGATACGTCAACGGTAGTGCAAGCATTGCTCAGATTCAGAAGTGTGTTCCGATTAGATTCTTGAGTTATGGTTCAGATTTGTATATGGGAAATGTATGGTTCATTGTAACTGTTTATCATGATGACATACAATTATCGAGCGTAGCTTCGTGACAACTGACCCTAGAGACTTGACCGCCAAATCAAAATAAATATTGTAAACTCCATAGAACGACCCTTGCGGTGACGCATTTGGGAATGCGTCAAGGGTGGATATTGGATGGTATATGTTGAAGGTAGTCCTAGGTGACTGAGTGTGGGTTTGAGAGATCATTGGAATAGACTTTAACTGAAGATGTGTCACGATCCGCACTTAGTGTAGGGGTATAAGCAGTGAACAACGTCCAGCCTATGCCACAGCATCAGCGGTAGAACGCTGTTTGGGTAAACTATACTATGTAACAATGAGGATCATCAAGATATATAATGCCACCAATAAAATATGAATACTCAATCACAAAACTATGAGATAGAACAATGCACAAATATGATATAAAGAATTAAAGATTCAACAAAATACTACTCACAAGAGAGAAGATAATATCCAATGAGTCTCAAATGTAATAAAATATATGACATGCTTAGAGCATGGGATGGGGAAGATAATAAGTAAGGCGTTTGGGCTCCTTTGCACTTTTCTTGTGTAACCCGTACGCTCCGTCGGAGATGCGCGATCATGATGACCCCTATATATTATTATTATCAGGCGGCCTCTGACGTTCAAAAGACGTCATGCTTTGTAGGCCCCTGATTCTTCGAGAGAATCATGCCAATCCCATTTTAGCCAGATAGCCCATGTGTTGGAAAGTTATTCTCAAAGTGCATTCACATAGGCGGTTAGACGACCCTTTTTGGATATTTATTTTCAGTACTTTATTGGCATGCTTCTATGTATCTTGTTACGTCCCTCTGAGGACCTGGTCCCTTTCCAGGTAAAGACGATCATGACTATTCGCAGGAGCACGGATCAGGACTTGCTACTCCATTCTTTTTCGAGGAGGTCTTCTCTTCGAGCCTCTCTGGTCATTAGTTGATGTACTTATTTTGTTTCTCTTATATTCTAGTTTGGTAGTGGATTTGTCTCCACACAACTACTTGTTCTTATCAAGCATCTTATACTTGATTTAGTTATATAGTTGACTGGTTATTTATTTTTTTATGATTTCTATGGATGAGATTTAGTTATGCCCTGTGACTTGTGACAATTATATACCACTTGTGATTTATTATTCATAATACAGCGTATGTATGTGTTATGGTTTCCATATATTGGAGTCTCCATATCCATACGGCTGGCATGCTTACGTATTCCTAGTCCTACGTATTTTGGGACTGGGGTGTGACACTAAGCAAGCCCACCTGGCATCCGGATTATCTTAAATGTAGCCGTCAGCATAACTTCTCCCCAGAAGTAGTTTGGAAGACCCGTAGTTAATAGTTGAGTTCATCGTCTTTGTCAACGTCCTGTTCTCCCTTCCAAACACTCCACGCTCAGATGATATTCAAGTTGGGTCTGACTCTGAACCAGAGTTCCTGAGGAGTGACATCGGAAGTTGTGTATAGCACTATGTTCAGAATGAACGTAGCCGTCAGCACAGCTTCTCTCCAGAAGTAGTTTTGAAGACCTGTAGTCAACAACATTGAGTTCATCATCTCTGCCAACGTCTTGTTCTTCCTTTTAGCTACTACATTTGATTGAGAAGAATACGGAGCAATTATCTCAATGATAATTCTATTTTCTTTGCAGAACGATACGAATTCAATAGACCTATACTCTTCGCCTAGATCACTTCTGAATCTCTTGAATTGTTGCCACATTTGAAGTTCAGTCTTAACCCTGAACTTCTTGAACTTCTCGAATGCTTTGTCTTTTAACTAGAGCAGATAGACGAACGCGTATTTCGAGTAGTCGTCGATGAAAGAAATGAAGTACTTCCTTTTGGCCTTTGTGAAGAACTGATTGAAGTCACATATATCTGAGTGATATCTGAATGAACCAACTCCAGAAGATCGGTACTTTGGTTTACCCATTTGGGCAATTTTTTTGTGATATTTGTCTGCGCACAGACCTTACACTTCTCTACCTCCTTACCCCCATATTTAGAGATAAATCCTAGACTAGACATCTGGCAGTACGAAGTATATGTCCTAGTTTGGGGTCCCTCAACTCTTACAATCAGGCTTCAGTCACAAGTAGAAGCTCTAACATCCATTTGAAACTGAACGCCTTATTTCAAAGTATGTCCCCTGCTAAGATATTACCATCTGGCAAACATAGATGTTCACCCTCAAGTCTGCAACAGGCTTCCTGAGATCAGGTACTTGGTAATCATTGGTACGTTGCTACACACACTCCTTTGACTGTAACTTCTCGAAGTTCAGAACTATTGTCCCAATCCCCGGATCCTCTGATTGATCATTGCTTGCCATCAAGACCTTCACCACTGAAAGGTTCATCCTTGATAAACAGCTATTCCTAAATCACATGTGGCTAGATGCACCAATTTTCATCCACTGGTCTGCAACCACGCCATATGACTTAACCTGTAAAATCATAGCAACCAAGTTAAGTAATCAAAGGAACCAAATTTAGTTTATACCTTACTATATTGGTTCGGATTGGTTATACTTCCAAGTTCCAATTTTTGCCATGCGTTGTAGCGCCCCGTTCTCCCGGTGCGGAGAGCGCGGCTAAGAAACACAAGACGGTATCGTTCGATCGGGATAGATTGAATTAAGAACTCGTCCTCGTTATGGATTTGTTTCTTCGGAATCGATTCCCATGGTCAGTGGACTGCGTCCCAAGGATCGGCTTAGCGGCAGAGTCAGGAGGGACCTCTCCGCTGCTATCTTTTATTGCCTCGATTTTCGATGTCGCTTGTTGCTTTCGTACTTTGAGTTGGTTTTGGGACTTGCTTGTTTTCTTGAACGGTTTCGATGGTTTTTATTGTTTTCGTTCATTGACTTGCACTTCTATTCCGAGATTGGAAAGAGAGGAAGAAGTATTAATCGAGCTGTTCGTGTGCAGGTGAACGAGCAGTAGGCGGCTTGCGAGCGGAGTCGTGAAGCGCCTCTTTCCTTCTTCTTTCCAAAATCTAAGTGAGTGGCTACCAACCCGATTAGCTAGTCCCACTTCCAAGCTTCACAGCTAATCAATCTGCACTCTTCTATGCCCCGATCAAACGATACCAAATAATAATAAAAGAAACCAAGATAAAAGACAAATATACTTGGTTATTATGCTTGTCAATCAAACCTGTGAACTGTTGCCTTATCGTATGCTTGTTCGTGCAAATGTTCTATAAAACGTGCTAAGTATAGAACACATCTTGTATATGCATAATTATTCAGGGAGGCTATGCTAAATAAATCATGCATTACTACTTATCGTGCACTCGTGTACTTGCACTCGTGTTCTTGCAATCGTGTTGCCTCAACTGCATGAATTGTTAACGTGTTAATCGTGTACGATCATGGACAACTTGTGCACAAGGTATAGTTCTGCGGACGGTCGCTGGGGCACTGGCACCGATCCGATCCGGGCGGAACTCGTGTAATAGTCATCGTGTACGGGACAAGGTGGCTTGCAGCGCCTCGTATACTATCGTTGCATGCTATCCTTGCCTCGGACTAGTCCACTATGGCAATCATGCCGGTGATCATCGTGTATATTTAAACCTGTTGCATACTAACTTGTGTCTTCGTGGCAGGGAAGGCAAGGTAAGTATTGTGCAGGTCATTCAGACGGGCAGGTAAAATCCACCGAACGGTGGCACGTTCATTTCAGTAAATTCTATATGCTGCTGACTTGTAAATGAACTAAGGCAAGATAGAAACCCACAAATATGCATGCTTCATTAAAACAACGTGTTGATTGGTATAGTCAGGCTAGCTCGCCTTCACCAGCATGTTTCGATATGCTGACCCTCGTTGAAACAGGTTCTCCGCACTAAGGCGAACCGAGCGAGGAACCGAAGTCGTCTACCCGATCCAGTCCAACTGTTGGCGCATCTTCACCGCGCCCCCCTGAAGCATTTGAAGACAGGAGCTGCAACTCTTCATACACAAATACAGCTCCGTGGCAAAGCCGTCCTCCAGCCTGGAGGTCTTTATCGTATTGAGTTTATAAAAAGGATGTAATGTACAGGACTGCTATCTCATTTTGAGTCATCTCTTTTGTAAGCCGTTCGGCATATTAGTAGACTCGTTCAAGAGTTTGTAATAGATGTTCATTATCAATAAAGAGAACTTTTCTATGTTTCAAATCTGTGTTTCAATTTATCTGCGTACTCTGAATATGTGCTTGCTATGCAAATCATTAAAGCCTTGTGCGGGCGCAACCCCAGGCCCGCACGGCGGTCACGATTCGGGGGACACCTCAAGTGATTCTACGGAATTGGATCGTGACATAGTGGTATCAGAGCACAGATTCAAAGTTCCTTAGACTTCGTGCTGGAAAAGTTCCTTTAACGATCAAAAATTTCTGTGCGAACTCTTGAACTCGCTAGGCCAAAATGAGATACGTTCATGCAATAAGTCCATAATACATTATGATCCTAATGTAATTTACCTTCTTTTGAAGGAATGACTCCAGCGCAATCTGCAGCGCAAACTCCGGACGAAACGCAAGGCCAAGAAAGTAGTTCGGATACTTCGGGAAGTTCAAAGAGCCAGCGAGCCGTGCCAAGCATCGATCCCGTCCAACGAATGTTGCAGATGTTGGAGGCAAACCAACAAAGGGACGAGGCTCGCTATGAACGGGCCGAGAAGCGGGCGGAAGAGAGTCAGCTCAAGTTTCAAGACAATATAGAAGCACGATTCTCAGTCCAACAGAAGCAGGTAGATACCCTACAGCAGATCGTTCAGACTTTGGCATCCAACCAGTCCGCGGCAACGCCAGCGACTCCGGTGGAACAGCCCGTGCTTGAAGTAGAGACGCCGCAAATACCAAGGACGAGGGACGTGACTGCCTTCGACTTTGGCCACTTCAAGAAAGTCTGCAATACCCCATTCAACGGGACTGAGGACCCAGTCATAGCTCTAGATTGGTTGGCCGAACTTGAAGATCACTTCGCTTTGCTAGAGGTCCCCGAAGAGAAGCGCGTCGCCTGCGCGCAACTACAGCTCCGCCTCAACGCACACGATTGGTGGGACGTGCATCGACGATCTCTCCAATTTGATCACGGAGAGGAGGCGATCTCGTGGACGACTTTTCGTGCCGCGTTCGAAGAGGAGTATGTACCCCCTCCAGTACAACGTCAAATGGAAAACGAGTTCGTGCAGCTGCGGCAAGGCAGCATGACAGTTAAGGAGTACTCCGTCGAATTCAACCGACTCTCCAAATTCGCTAGGGCCTATTTACCTGATGCAACGAGTCGAGCTAGAAGGTTTGAGGGTGGACTACGCCCTGTCATCCATTCGCACGTATCCGTTCCTCAGTATCGGACAATGCGTGAAGTCATGAATCACGCCCTGTCGCTCGAACCACACTATCCTCACGTTCCTGCCGGCGCTGTGCATACCTCCACTCACAAACGCCAAAGCAACGATAGAGGAAATACTGCTGCAAAATACCCTAACAACGGAGAGCACCAAAGAGGAAATCCAGGGCCATCGTGTAATTTCTGTAAAAAGCGTGGGCACGCTGCCAACAATTGTCGTTTGAGACTTGGGTTATGCCTAGCGTGTGGACAATTAGGCCATGCCATTAATTCCTGTCCGAACCTTCCTGATCGTCGTCCCCAACGAAATAATCCCTAATGGTAAGTTCTACCCTAAGTTTTGGGACGAAACTTCCAATTAGTTGGGTAGGATGTAGCGCCCCGTTTCCCGGTGCGGAGAGCGCGGCTAAGAAACACAAGACGGTATCTTTCGATCGGGATAGATTGAATTAAGAACTCGTCCTCGTTATGGATTTGTTTCTTCGGAATCGATTTCCATATTCAGTGGACTGCGCCCCAAGGATCGGCTTAGCGGCAGAGTCAGGAGGGACCTCTCCGCTGCTATCTTTTATTGCCTCAGTTTTCGATGTCGCTTGTTGCTTTCGTGCTTTGAGTTGGTTTTGGGACTTGCTTGTTTTCTTGAATGGTTTCGATAGTTTTCATTATTTTCGTTCATTGACTTGCATTTCTATTCCGAGATTGGAAAGAGAGGAAGAAGTATTAATCGAGCTGTTCGTGTGCAGGTGAACGAGCAGTAGGCGACTTGCGAGCGGAGTCGTGAAGCGCCTCTTTCCTTCTTCTTTCCAAAATCTAAGTGAGTGGCTACCAACCCGATTAGCTAGTCCCGCTTCCAAGCTTCACAGCTAATCAATCTGCACTCTTCTATGCCCCGATCAAACGATACCAAATAATAATAAAAGAAACCAAGATAAAAGACAAATATACTTGGTTATTATGCTTGTCAATCAAACCTGTGAACTGTTGCCTTATCGTATGCTTGTTCGTGCAAATGTTCTATAAAACGTGCTAAGTATAGAACACATCTTGTATATGCATAATTATTCAGGGAGACTATGCTAAATAAATCATGCATTACTACTTGTCGTGCACTCGTGTACTTGCACTCGTGTTCTTGCAATCGTGTTGCCTCAACTGCATGAATTGTTAACGTGTTAATCGTGTACGATCATGGACAACTTGTGCACAAGGTATAGTTCTGCGGACGGTCGCTGGGGCACTGGCACCGATCCGATCCGGGCGGAACTCGTGTAATAGTCATCGTGTACGGGACAAGGTGGCTTGCAGCGCCTCGTGTACTATCGTTGCATGCTATCCTTGCCTCGGACTAGTCCACTATGGCAATCATGCCAGTGATCATCGTGTATATTTAAACCTGTTGCATACTAACTTGTGTCTTCGTGGCAGGGAAGGCAAGGTAAGTATTGTGCAGGTCATTCAGACGGGCAGGTAAAATCCACCGAACGGTGGCACGTTCATTTCAGTAAATTCTATATGCTGCTGACTTGTAAATGAACTAAGGTAAGATAGAAACCCACAAATATGCATGCTTCATTAAAATAACGTGTTGATTGGTATAGTCAGGCTAGCTCGCCTTCACCAGCATGTTTCGATATGCTGACCCTCGTTGAAACAGGTTCTCCGCACTAAGGCGAACCGAGCGAGGAGCCGAAGTCGTCTACCCGATCCAGTCCAACTGTTGGCGCATCTTCACCGCGCCCCCCTGAAGCATTTGAAGACAGGAGCTGCAACTCTTCATACACAAATGCAGCTCCGTGGCAAAGCCGTCCTCCAGCCTGGAGGTCTTTATCGTATTGAGTTTATAAAAAGGATGTAATGTACAGGACTGCTATCTCATTTTGAGTCATCTCTTTTGTAAGCTGTTCGGCATATTAGTAGACTCGTTCAAGAGTTTGTAATAGATGATCATTATCAATAAAGAGAACTTTTCTATGTTTCAAATCTGTGTTTCAATTTATCTGCGTAATCTGAATATGTGCTTGCTATGCAAATCATTAAAGCCTTGTGCGGGCGCAACCCCAGGCCCGCACGGCGGTCACGATTCGGGGGACGCCTCAAGTGATTCTACGGAATTGGGTCGTGACATGCGTTAAGTCCTGTATAGTGTAGTGATCTTCATGTGCATAGGCCACCATCCGCCAATCCATGCGCATAAGCCACCATGCGTCAATATATGATCATAAGCCATCATGTGCCAATCCATGCGCATAAGCCTTCATGCGAGTCCTACATGCGTAAAGTCCATCATGCGCATTGAGATACTATGTGCCCAACTCTGTCATGTGCTAAGACGCCATGACTTCTAATACACTGCCATGCGCCAAGTCTTACAAAGCGCCAAGTCCTGTCATGCGCAAAGGTCTGCCCCTTGTGTGCGTACTCTACAATCCTTGGTCATCTTGTAATCTTTCTTGCAATTGGAATGCGCGTCCTTCAGTCGCTATCTTCTCCATCCTCGAAAATGGTAGGTATCAATAACTCACTTTCAACATTTGACAAATGACTCCTTCCCTCATCCAAATGTTCGAAGTGAATTCCGTCAATCTTCTCAAATTTGTGAAAACTTGTGTCCAAAAGACTTGAACGGATGTTCCCCATCTTTATTCGGATCTTGCTTTGAGATTGTTAGTCCCGAGGCTTAACCAAAGATGGAAGAACGCGTGGTGAGATCAGAGGTTCATACAAAAGTTTTTACTCTGACTATTTTCGATTTCCACGAAGAACTATATAAGGATTCTGATTACAACTTACTCTCAAGATTACAAAAGAATCAGAATTAACCAAACTTCTCATTCTTCCTTGCAATCGCAGTTGTAGACAGACAGAAAAGAGTTGCAATAAAATAAAAACTACATTCGCTCTTCCTTGCAAAACGCAGTTGCAATCAGACAGAACGAACCAAGAAAAAAAATGAGAAGAAGACAAAATAAAAAAAAATATTCTTGCTTGGGCGGTGAAAACCACCGTTTCTCAAAGCAAGATTCGTCCTCTATCGACGATCTGCTCCCAGGAGCCAGCAAGTTCACTAAAGAAATTCTGGAACGCACGTAGTCACCTCTTTATGTGACTCGAACAGACTCATTTGGACTCTTCTTTCTCAACTTTTTGGTCTGTCTCTTATATATGGAAGGATGCTGGACTCCTCTTTCTCAACTTTTTGATCTGTCTCAAAAGGAGGCTAGAGGGTCGCTAATCCGGCTTAGCTCATATGAAAATAATTGCAAGAGCAAGACAAAAAGCATAAATGCTTTCATGAGGAGAGAATTATTTTCTCCTAGAAAAATAATTCTACATGACACTCATGTGTCCTACCACACCTCATATGGACACCTCAACTCATAAAAAAATATTATATTGAGATACCCATCTGGTGATGTATCCAATGTGAAACTATCTTTATTCAATGACAAAAATACCAACAATATAAATTCAAAACTAATTCAACAATAGTTAGAGAGAGAGAGAGAGAGACAGGTAGCTGGCGCGAGTGACGAGTAAACGTGTTGAAATCTCTGCGTGTTGATGACGTGGATGTATTTGGGTTGTTGGCACCGCGGATCATTTTAAGCCATCATCATTACTTATCTTCACTTTGCTCTCCCCCATCCCATCCTCCTCTGTAGTAGTGATTTTTTTTTTCCTCTCCTTTCTTCGGTGGAGTCAGTCTGGTTAGAGAGAGAGAGATGGAATGGTGGAGGAAAGTTGTGATTCTTCCGGTGAAGAGAGCGTTGGTAGCTGTAGTTGCAAGAGTCAAGACCAGGAAAGATGGTAAGCTCATTCTTATTATTCTTCTTCTTCTTCTTCCACATCAATATCCCTTTGGGCTGTTGATTCTTCTTCCAATCCAAGGTAGCTATAAGCCTATAAGACTAGCTAGTTGGCTCATAAATACGCTACTGCACCAAATTTAGCGAATGAGAATGGATGGTTTATATAACAGGTGCTCTTTATTTTTATTTCTTCAAATTTTTATTTCTAAAATGATTCATTTGGATTAGCGTTTTGATGAATCTGAAATAGGGCGTCTTAGAACATCCACAGATGTAACTGAACATTAATGCATCTTAAATCTTAATTTATAATAAAAATATAAATCTAACATAAATTGGATCTTTAGAAAATATAAAATGATATTTGATGGCAGAGGTAAAAGAAAATTGTGTCAGCCGTAATACTGACTTTAGAGGATGTTTGGATGGAAGGGAATGAGCTGCAAGTAGAGAGAAACTTGTACTTTTGCTGCATTTGAGCACTGAAAGTGGGAGTTGTAGCGTTTGGAAAACGGAGGTGAAGTTTGCATTGTATGTGTCTTTTTCCTGACACAAAACATGGTGCTGTCTTCCGTCTATCCATACTCCAACTGCATAAAAAAACCAGCGGCTGCAAGTGGTGTTGCTGCTTTTTCAATTTTCAGTTGGAAGTTCTGGTCACCTCCTCCTCTCCGGTGGACAGTAACGCCGCCATGTTCGCCTCTCCGGTCCCTCCGGCGCGGCACTGCATCCTCGGAAAGGGAAGCAGTGGAGGAGGAGCCGCCGCCTCGAACAAGAGGGTCGCTCCGGGAAAGTGACGCCGGAGGGAGGATCTGGCCGCGGGGATCACCGTGGAAGAGACGCCAAGAAGCCGTGCGCTCGGCGGAGGAGATGGGACGCGGGAAGCGCCACCAATGACGTTAAGGTCGAGATGGAGGAGCCTGTTGAAGCCTCTGTCGGCGGAGCGGCTCTCCGGTCCTTGCCGGATCCGGTGTGTCGAATCACTAAGGCTTCAACGCTGTAGGTTTCAATTTAATTTGACAGCTTGTGGTGGCGGCGGCGGCGGGGGGGGGGGGGGAGGGGGATTGATTGTTGTTGTGATGGCTTCACCAAAGCTGTAGTTTGATGGCTCTTAAGATTTTAGTAATATGAGTATAGGTAGGGAAAACCATCATTTCAAAATTGTCATTATATTATATCATTTACATATGATGGCATTCAAACACAGAAAGTGTACATAAAGTAACTCATTTTCACCTGCGGAAGACAAAAAAAAAAAAAGACTATCGAAACACATTTTGTAAAATTATATCTGCCATTGTTATTTTTACACTTTTTAAGGTGCTACAGTCATCCAAATAATCCCTTAAAGAAATTCTATACGCAATATAAAACATTTGGCTCATGTCTTGTCCGATAGTAAATATTATTCTGATAATCCAAACTAGCCCTGAGAAGATAATGCTTTCGAAAATTGGATTCGTCTCTCCACGAAGAACACCGACACATTAAAGAAGCGAAGAAACGGAATTTCAGTCCCCTCCTGTGAAAAGTTGAATCAGTCCGATCTTGGGTGTGCTGCTTTTCTTCCACTATAATAATTAATTTATGCTCTGCAGCTCTTTTTTCTTAGTTAAAAAAGTGTGTTTTTTGTCGGATCTAAAGGAGTACGTGTTGACTTCTACTTTTATACTTAATCCAAAATATATTCCCCAGTTAAGCATACATGCATGCCACATTTGGTCACAAATATAGCTACATTAGCTAGGTAGGCTTTGTTAACATCTTCAGACATTGATTTCACTGATGAAATTTGATCCTCGATCTAATTAATTCCCAGCTATATCTTTATTTATTTATGCAATGGCAGGAGGGGGAATTGTGAAGCTACACAATGACGTGCAAACTTGCGAGTATCATGATGTGCAAGTGATGTGGGAGATGCTGCATAAGTCAGAGAAGGAGAATTTGGATGCACCAAAGAGCAAGAGACCCACCTGACAATTAAGGAGGGGGGAACCTTACTCAGTACTGGTGCGTCGTGCCAGCAACAAGACAGGCATTTGAACCAAAAGAGACCGGGAGGAACGAAACGGAGCGTCCGTGACAAATCTAGATGCATGCAGTGTAGTGCTCCCGACCAATCTAATTCTATTATGGACATGTACATAAAACCCCTACTGTCAATACCCCCTACAATAGAGTAAAAGTACAGGTGAGGTGAGGTGAGGTGAGGTGAGGGAGAGTAGTGAAACTTGTGGTAATCAGTATGTAAGAAACTTGGGGACAATATATCCATGTACTGTTAGAAATATTGTCGTTTTCTTATTGAAAATTTCTGAATACAAAAATAAAATTAGACTGATGTTACCGGCCTCTGGGGAAGTCGTGCACGAAGCACTGTCCTAAGAGTTGATTCGGGATCTGTGTGCAGACGTTCCCGAAACTCCTAGTGGTAAAACCCCCGCACTACCGATATCTCGTCGCCGCACACGACTTGGAGAGAACGACCAGGACTTAGCTCTGCCCAGAGCTTGGAGACGATGAAGATTGAACAGAATGTTGGCAGCAAAAGTTTGTAGGAAAGAAAATTTTCTACTCTTTTACAAAGAAAACATACAAATATATAATACTGATATATAACGGTCTGAATTAATTTTCCTATTAATTCAGCCGTTACACAGGAGAAATAAAGAATGAACCTGGACACACAAAATTATAACGGTTAAAACAATTTGTAACGGAAGAAATTAATTTTCCAACGTTCAGAAAATTAAATGAAAAAATGAAGAGAAGCAAAAAGAATTTTAGGGTCCCAGCCAGAACCCGAAGAGGAAATCGAATCGGCATTCGGCGCCCGCAGATGTGGGCGCGTACCCGCACCCGTTACGCGCGCCGAACCGAACCGAACCTAACCGAGCATAGCCGGGCAGGGCGGCGGCGGCGGCGCGCGTGTGTGGCCCAAGGGGTTCCCCACACAATAACTTTAAGAGAGCAAAGAAGATAAACTAATATATGTGAACAAGAAGGGGTTGGCCCATCCGATGTGGGACTAAAGAAAAAGAGGAAGCTTGAGCTTTTGAAAGCAAAGCAAAACCAACAATCCCCCCCCCCCAAAAGGTCAAGTTCCGAAACAGAGATAAGAGTGACGTAAATAGAGAGAGAGAGCATCTGAGCAGTAAAATACTATGCATAGATGAGATGGACAACAACCTTGAATCTCACGTAGTGACTATTGGCTTAATCTGAAGAAGTGCTTGATGGACTAAGCCTTGAATCAGACTTCTTGAACCAGATTTAGAAAAATAGCACATATAGTACGCTAGAGGTCCTTGGTCTATCGGGTGGCGCTTTTAAATGGCCATGTGCACTTTTCCACATTCATGAGAGTTGTCTGGGATCGCCCTGTCCCTTAGTCGCGGCCTTCACGACCTCTCATATAGGTAAGTCCTTAAAGGTCGATGATATGAATCAACCCAGCATTATAGCTTGGACCTATTAAGAGTTTATCCTCATCCTAACCATATCACACAGGAACATTGTCACCATAGGGATGGAGAGTCATTGTACACATGTACAGCCGTTTGGGCTTTATTTTAATGAGACTTTAATCTCGAGTCAGTGTTCCATAAAGTCACCTAAGTTTAGCTTGTTTCTACCCATTGAACCGGCTTCTTGGGATCTCCAGTCAGACTCGGTTGGGTTGTCACTGCTGGTGACTAACTTATGGGCTTAACCCCATCCCCCTCGATGATTCTAGGATCAAAGTCCTAGACAGACCCTTCGTCAAGTGATCTGCAAGGTTCTTTTCTGACTTTATATAGTCAAGAACCACATATTTGCCTAGTAGGCTTTTTATTGACTTGAAGCGCAGCTGCAGGTGCTTGTTCATCTTAGTATTCACAGAATCATGCTTTAGTAGTTCAATAACAGATTTATTATCACAGTTTATGGAAATTGCAGGAACAGGATTAAGAGAAACAGGTATATGCATAATAAGATTTTTAAGCCATTTAGCTTCTGTGCAAGTTGTATCTAAAGCTATCATTTCGGAGTCCATTGTACTCCTAGCTATTATAATTTGCTCACAAGAGCCCCAGGAGATTGCAGCTCCTCCTAGAGTAAATACATATCCAGTAGTAGATTTTATATCATGTGAGTCGGTTACCCAGTTTGTATCTGAATAACCTTCTATGATATCAGGGTGCCTAGTAAAATGAAGTTTGTAATCTAGGGTGCCCTTGAGATATCTAAATACCCTATCTAAGGTAGTCCAATATGACTGATTTGGGTTACTAGTGTATCTGCTTAGTCTCCCAATAGCAAATGCAATATCAGGTCTTGTCCTGTTTGTTATATACATAAGGGAGCCTATCATCTGTCAATATTTATGTTGTTCCAAAGGTGATCCTTCATTCTTTTTAGTACAATACTGCTGTCATAAGGAGTAAGAACAGGTTTCTTATCAAAAAACTCAAACCTTTTTAGCATTTTTTCAATTGAATGTGCTAAAGATAGAGTATAACCCTCTTTGCCTTTGGTCACTTGCATTCCTAAAATTAAGTTGGCTTCTCCTAGGTCTTTCATATCAAACTGGCTAGATAAATAGTTTTTTGTAATATTTATCAATTCCAGTGATGAACCTAGGATAAGGATGTCATCTACATACAAGCATAAAATGATACAACTTTTACATGTACCTTTAGAGTATATACATTTGTCATACTCATTTGACAAGAAACTATATTCACAAATTACTTTGTCAAATTTATTGTGCCATTTGTTTGGGAGCTTGTTTCAAACCATAGAGGGATTTTACTAGTCTGCAGACTTTCTTTACTTGACCTTTAGCAATGAAACCTTCAGGTTGGTCCATATAAAGTTCTTCCTCTATATCTCCATTCAAGAATGCTGTCTTTACATCCATTTGATGGATTAGCATATCATGAATGAATGCTAAGGCCAAGAGAGTTCTAATGGATGTGATCCTAGCTACAGGAGAGTAGGTATCAAAATAATCTAACACTTTCTTCTGGGTAAAACCTTAGCAACTAATCTAGCTTTGTATTTCTCTATAGTACCATCGGCTCTGATTTTCTTCTTGAAAATCCACTTACAACCTATTGGTTTATTGCCTAAAGGTAGATCTGTTAGAAACCAAGTGTTATTCTCCATGATGGAGTTGTATTCACTGTTAATGGCTTCTTTCCAGAAGGGAGCATAAAGAGACGACATTGTTTCTTCATAAGTTGAGGGATCACCCTCTATCAAAAAGGTGAAGAATCCTTCTCCTAAATTTTTCTCAATCCTATTCCTTTTACTCCGTCTTGGTTCTAAGTCTTGTTCAGATTGTGAGCTAGGTATTTGGACATGAGAACTAGTAGAGGGTATGGAGGAAGAGATTGAACTTCTATCCTTAAAAGGAAATATATTTTCAAAGTAAACTGCATCTCTTGCTTCTATAATGGTATTGTTAGAGATTTCATTTACTTCTGAGTGAGTCACTAGAAATCTATTGGCATAGTTGTCTAAGGTATATCCTATGAAAACAGCGTCTACAGTCTTGGGACCAATCTTCCTCTTTTTAGGTTCGGGAATTCCGACTTTAGCAAGGCATCCCCAAACTCTAAGGTAATTAATCCTAGGAGCTCTACCATTCCACAGCTCATAGGGAGTCTTATCTTTTGTCTTACTAGGAATCCTATTAAGAATATAACAGGCAGTTAAAAGGGCTTCTCCCCACAAGTTATCAGGAATACCAGAGCTGAGAAGTATGGCATTCACCATATCTAACAGAGTGCGGTTCTTGCGTTCAACAACTCCGTTAGACTGAGGTGAATATGGAGCAGTTACATCATGAATTATTCCATGTTCTTCACATAAGTTAATCATTTCGTTTGAGGTATATTCTCCACTACGATCAGATCTAAGGATCTTAATCTTCCTTTCTAATTGATTCTCAGCTTCAGATTTGTAGACCTTAAATCTATCTAGAACCTCATCTTTGGTTTTGAGAATGTAGATATAACAATACTTTGAATAATCATCTATAAACGTAACAAAGTATTTTCTACCGCCTCTGGTCAAAATCCTATTTGAGTCACATACATCACTATGGATAAGTTCTAGAAGGTCAGAATTTCTTTCTACAGATTTGAATGGTAATCTAGTGTGTTTGGCTTGAACACAAATCTCACATTTGTGTTTGTCATCTATTGGAGTCTTGGGAATAAGATCTAAAGTCATCATTCTTTTAACAGAACCTAGGTTCACATGACCTAGTCTGCCATGCCAAATATTTGAAGATTCTATATTAGAAACAATGAAAGAACAATCAGACATTTTATTCATTGTACTTAAAATGAAAAGACCGTCTTTTACAAAGCATTTTCCTATAAAAGAGTCATGCTTAGAAAAAAACTACTTTATTTGCCTTCATTACAATTTTGTATCCTGAGGCTACAAGAAGGGATCCACTAACTAGGTTTCTCCTAACAGACGGCACATGAAGAACATCATGAAGAGTTAAGATTTTTCCTGATGTCATCTTCAGGTCAACTTTTCCTCTTTCAATAATTTATGCCGTTGAGCCATCTCCTAGGGTCACACCTCCTCTACTTGATTCCTGATAGTTTAAAAAATAGGAGAGATCAAACGAAACGTGAACATTAGCTCCAGAATCCAACCACCAATCATCAGAATGGTAAGAGAGGTTAATAAAGGGTTGAAATCTTATAGACCTGAAGGAACTCGAAGAACCTTTGTGAAGCATGTTCGCTTCTGATCTAACTGAGCCCTTTCCTTTGTAGGAGGTCTGGACAGCTTCCTTCTTCCTATGGTAGCAGTTGGTGGCCATATGGTTTGTTTTACCACACACAAAACAAAATCTCTTTTGATCCTGAGTCTGACTGAAGTTCCTAGGTTTTTGGTTTTGGTGATGATGGTTTTTATGGTTAGGCTGAAAGTTTTTCTTCTTCTTGAAGGAATTCTTTTTGGATTTATAAGAAAAATTAGATTTGGGTTTTCCTTGGCCTTCTACAAGGTTTACCTTAGCTTTAGATTCAGTCTTAGGCTTAGACCTCAATCTAATTTGTTCTTCGGTTCTAATTTTCTTTAGGACTTGATTGTAGGTAAGATCTTCTTGTGTATGGATAAGTTCCTTAGAAATATCAGACCAAGAGGGAGGTAGCTTGTCTATTAGGCATGCTATTTTATGCTCATTGGAGAAAGACGTCCCTTTGGCTTGAATATGCCTAAGGTATTCTTGGAATTCATGGAGTTGGTCATTCATTGGCTTGTTATCTACCATGAAATACCTATTAAAGGTTGAAGAATTAAACCTTTCTATTCCGGCATCATCACAGCCGTATTCATCTTCCAAGGCTTTCCAAAGTTCTTTAGCGCTCTTGTATTCAAAAAATATATCATACAAGGATTCAGATAATGCGCTTAGAATTCTATGAAAGCAGTGGAAGTCTATCTCTTTAGGGGTTTTTGGTTTCGAGGAGGTGGACACTCCTATGTCAGACTCAGTATCATCAGAATTATTTGTGATGGGTGTAGACCCATCAATGGCTGAAATAAGTCCTAAGGTCGTGAGCCAAAATTTCATTTGGCTCTGCCATCTTTTAAAGTATGAGCCATCAAACTTAGCAGGTTTTGCAGTAGAGGATTCCTCCTTACCAGTCATGATTGCAGTCTGAAAAATATAAATTTATTTAATAACAATGTCTAAGATAATAGTTTAGGTGGTCTTTGCTAATCAATCTTAAAATCTTTAGTTTTTCAAGTGTTGATCAACTCAGGTTAGCTGTAGGGGCCGGTTCCCAGCTAGCGGTGGTCCGAAGACTCTTAAGTACCGTGTCGCTTAGGGCTATTTACACCCGGTTGACAGAAGGACCCTTTCGGCTTGTGCCCAAGTTTGTTTCTACTTTGAAACTTTAGATTTGAAGATTTTATTTGTAATTTTCTTTTTACTAAACTATTTTCTTTTGGTCCTAGATTGCTTTCAAAAATACTAAGTGATTAAAAATGAAGCAAATTGTATGTTACAATTGAAAGAAATTTTGTGATAAAAAATTGCAATTGACAAAAATATCAAATGTGCTAACAAATTTTAAAACACTTTAAGCAATTTTGCAATTTGACAGTATAGTAAGCAATTTGATAAGTACACAATTAACTCAATTTAGGAAAAGAAGCAAATTTCTAACAACTGTTTTGAGTTAACGATTATGGTCAAAAGCAAATGTTAAATATGGTTATTTGGTATGGTAAATATATTGAATTTTCTAGAATAAAAATTAAGCTACTGCAACTTAACGATATTGACTATAGTAAGAGTAATTTTCTACAAGTTAAAGCACAGTAAAGTCAAAAATTTTAAATTTTCAAAATTATCAACTATGCTACAGTAACTATTAACTTGAATTTTATAGAAAATTGCTAGAGTAACTATTAACAAAAAATTGCTAGAGTAACTGTTAACAAATTTCTAGAAGACCAATTGCTACAGTACCAAATTTGTAGAAGACAAATTGCTACAGTAACAAATTTCTAGAAAAAATTGCTACAGTATTTAACAAATTGCTACAGTAATAAATTTCTAGAAAATAAAATGCTACATTATTTAACAAATTGCTACAGTAACAAATTTTTAGAAAACAAATTGCTACAGTATTTAACAAATTGCTAGAAGAATTTGCTTAAACAAACAGTAACTATTTAAGAGTAACTCTTTAAACAAACCGTAACAAATAGTTAGAAAAATTAATTCTAACAAATCGGATCAACTCTTAGATTGTTAGAAATATTGTCATTTTCTTATTGAAATTTTTTTGAATACAAAAATAAAATTAGACTGATGTTACCGACCTCTGGGGAAGTCGTGCACGAAGCACTGCCTTAAGAGTTGATTCGGGATCTGTGTGCAGACCTTCCCGAAGCTCCTAGTGGTAAAACCCCCGCACTACCGGTATCTCGTCGCCGCACACGACTTGGAGAGAACGACCAGGACTTAGCTCTGCCCAGAGCTTGGTGACGATGAAGATTGAACAGAATGTTGGCAGCAAAAGTTTGTAGGAAAGAAAATTTTCTACTCTTTTACAAAGAAAACAGACAAATATATAATACTTATGTAACGGTCTGAATTAATTTTCCTATTAATTCAGCCGTTACACAGGAGAAATAAAGAATGAACCTGGACACACAAAATTATAATGGTTAAAACAATTTGTAACAGAAGAAATTAATTTTCCAACGTTCAGAAAATTAAATAAAAAAATGAAGAGGAGCAAAAAGAATTTTAGGGCCCAGACCGAACCCGAAGAGGAAATCGAATCGACATTCGGCGCCTGTAGATGTGGGCGCGTACCCGCACCCGTTACGCGTGCCGAACCGAACCGAGCGGAGCCGGGCGGCGGCGACGGCGCGCACGTGTGGCCCAAGGGGTTCCCCACACAACAACTTTAAGAGAGCAAAGAAGAGAAACTAATATATGTACACAAGAAGGGGTTGGCCCATCCGATGTGAGACTAAAGAAAAAGAGGAAGCTTAAGCTTTTGAAAGCAAAGCAAAACCAACAATCCCCCCCCCCCCAAAGGTCAAGTTCCGAAACAGAGATAAGAGTGACGTAAATAGAGAGAGAGAGCATCTGGACAGTAAAATACTATGCATAGATGAGATGGACTACAGCCTTGAATCTTACGTAGTGACTATTGCCTTAATCTGAAGAAATGCTTGATGGACTAAGCCTTGAATCAGACTTCTTGAACCAGATTTAGAAAAATAGCACACATAGTACGCTAGAGGTCCTTGGTCTATCGGGTGGCGCTTTAAAATGGCCATGCGCACTTTTCCACATTTATGAGAATTGTCTGGGATCGTCCTGTCCCATAGTCACGGCCTTCAAGACCTCTCATATAGGTAAGTCCTTAAAGGTTGGTGATATGAATCAACCCAGCATTACAGCTTGGACCTATTAAGAGTTTAACCTCATCCTAACCATATCACACAGGAACACTGTCACCATAGGGATGGGGAGTCATTGTACACATGTACAGCCGTTTGGGCTTTATTTTAATGAGACTTTAATCTCGAGTCAGTGTTCCATAAAGTCACCTAAGTTCAGCTTATTTCTACCCATTGAACCGGCTTCTTGGGATCTCCAGTCAGACTCGGTTGGGTTGCCACTGCTGGTGACTAACTTATGGGCTTAACCCCATCCCCCTCGATGATTCTAGTATCAAAGTCCTAGACAGACCCTTCGTCAAGTGATCTGCAAGGTTCTTTTCTGACTTTATATAGTCAAGAACCACATATTTGTCTAGTAGGCTTTTTATTGACTTGAAACGCAGCTGCAGGTGCCTGTTCATCTTAGCATTCACATAATCATGCTTTAATAGTTCAATAACAGATTTATTATCACAGTTTATGGAAATTGCAGGAACAGGACTAAGAGAAACAGGTATATGCATAATAAGATTTTTAAGCCATTCAGCTTCTGTGCAAGTTATATATAAAGCTATCATTTCGGAGTCCATTGTACTCCTAGCTATGATAGTTTGCTTATAAGAGCCCCAGGAGATTGCAGCTCCTCCTAGAGTAAATACATATCCAGTAGTAGATTTTATATCATGTGAGTCGGTTACCCAGTTTGCATCTGAATAACCTTCTATGATATCAGGGTGCCTAGTAAAATAAAGTTTATAATCTAGGGTGCCCTTGAGATATCTAAATAACCTATCCAAGGCAGTCCAATGTGACTGATTTGGGTTACTGGTATATCTGCTTAGTCTCCCAATAGCAAATGCAATATCAGGTCTTGTCCTGTTTGTTATATACATAAGGGAGCCTATTATCAGTGAATATTTATGTTGTCCCAAAGGTGATCCTTCATTCTTTTTTAGTACAATACTGCTGTCATTAGGAGTAAGAACATGTTTCTTATCAAAAAACTCAAACCTTTTTAGCATTTTTTCAATTGAATGTGCTAAAGATAGAGTATAACCCTCTTTGCCTTTGGTCACTTGCATTCCTAAAATTAAGTTGGCTTCTCCTAGGTCTTTCATATCAAACTGGCTAGATAAATAGTTTTTTGTAATATTTATCAATTCCAGTGATGAACCTAGGATAAGGATGTCATCTACATACAAGCATAAAATGACACAACTTTTACATGTACCTTTAGAGTATATACATTTGTCATACTCATTTGACAAGAAACTATATTCACAAATTACTTTGTCAAATTTATTGTGCCATTGTTTGGGAGCTTGTTTCAAACCATAGAGTGATTTTACTAGTCTGCAGACTTTCTTTTCTTGACCTTTAGCAATAAAACCTTCAGGTTGGTCCATATAAAGTTCTTCCTCTAGATCTCCTTTCAAGAATGCTGTTTTTACATCCATTTGATGGATTAGCATATCATGAATGGATGCTAAGGCCAAGAGAGTTCTAATGGATGTGATCCTAGTAACAGGAGAGTAGGTATCAAAATAATCTAACAATTTCTTCTGGGTAAAACCCTTAGCAACTAATCTAGCTTTATATTTCTCTATAGTACCATCGGCTCTGAGTTTTTTCTTGAAAATCCACCTACAACCTATTGGTTTATTGCCTAAAGGTAGATCTGTTAAAAACCAAGTGTTATTCTCCATGATGGAGTTGTATTCACTGTTAATAGCTTCTTTCCAGAAGGGAGCATCAGGAGACGACATTGCTTCTTCATAAGTTGAGGGATCACCCTCTATCAAAAAGGTGAAGAATCCTTCTCCTAAAATTTTCTTAATCCTATTCCTTTTACTTCGTCTTGGTTCTAAGTCTTGTTCAGATTGTGAGCTAGGTATTTGTACATGAGAACTAGTCGAGGGTATGGAGGAAGAGATTGAACTTCTATCCTTAAAAGGAAATATGTTTTTAAAGTAAACTGCATCTCTTGCTTCTATAATGGTATTGTTAGAGATTTTATTTACTTCTGAGTGAGTCACTAGAAATCTATTGGCATAGCTATCTAAGGCATATCCTATGAAAACAGCGTCTGCAGTCTTGGGACCAATCTTCCTCTTTTTAGGTTCGAGAATTCCGACTTTAGCAAGGCATCCCCAAACTCTAAGGTAATTAATCCTAGGAGCTCTACCTTTCCACAGCTCATAGGGAGTCTTATCTTTTGTCTTACTAGGAATCCTATTAAGAATGTAACAGGCAGTTAAAAGGGCTTCTCCCTACAAGTTATCAGGAGCACCAGAGCTGAGAAGCATGGCATTCACCATATCTAACAGAGTGCGGTTCTTGCGTTCAACAACTCCGTTAGAATGAGGTGAATATGGAGCAGTTACCTCATAAATTATTCTATGTTCTTCACAGAAGTTAATCATTTCGTTTGAGGTATATTCTCCACTACGATCAGATCTAAGGATCTTAATCTTCCTATCTAATTGATTCTCAACTTCAGATTTGTAGACCTTAAATCTATCTAAAACTTCATCTTTGGTTTTGAGAATGTAGATATAACAATACTTTGAATAATCATCTATAAACGTAACAAAGTATTTTCTACCGCCTCTGGTCAAAATCCTATTTTAGTCACATACATCACTATGGATAAGTTCTAGAAGGTCAGAATTTCTTTCTACAGATTTGAATGGTAATCTAGTGTGTTTGACTTGAACACAAATCTCACATTTGTGTTTGTCATCTATTGGAGTCTTGGGAATAAGATCTAAAGTCATCATTCTTTTAACAGAACCTAGGTTCACATAACCTAGTCTGCCATGCCAAACATTTAAAGATTCTATATTAGAGACAATAAGAGAACAATCAGACATTTTATTCATTGTACTTAAAATAAAAAGACCGTCTTTTACAAAGCATTTTTCTATAAAAGAGTCATGCTTAGAAAAAACTACTTTATTTGCCTCCATTACAATTTTGTATCCTGAGGCTACAAGAAGGGATCCACTAACTAGGTTTCTCCTGACAGACGGCACATGAAGAACATCATGAAGAGTTAAAATTTTTCCTAATGTCATCTTCAGGTCAACTTTTCCTCTTCCAATAATTTGTGCCGTTGAGCCAACTCCTAGGGTCACACCTCCTCCACTTGATTCCTGATAGTTTGAAAAATATGAGCGATCAAACAAAACGTGAACATTAGCTCCAGAATCCAACCACCAATCATCAGAATGGTAAGAAAGGTTAATAAAGGGTTGAAAGATTACAGACCTAAAGGAACTTGAAGAACCTTTGTGAAGCATGTTCGCTTCTGGTCTAACTGAGCCCTTTCCTTTGTAGGAGGTCTGGACAGCTTCCTTCTTCTTATGGTAGCAGTTGGTGGCCATATGGTTTATTTTACCACACACAAAACAAAATCTCTTTTGATCCTGAGTCTGACTGAAGTTCCTAGGTTTTTGGGTTTGGTGATGATGGTTTTGGTGGTGATGGTTTTGGTGGTTAGGCTGAAAGTTTTTCTTCTTCTTGAAGAAATTCTTTTTGGATTTATAAGAAAAATAAGATTTGGGTTTTCCTTGGCCTTCTACAAGGTTTATCTTAGCTTTAGATTCAGTCTTAGGCTTAGACCTCAATCTAATTTATTCTTCGGTTCTAATTTTCTTTAGGACTTGATTGTAGGTAAGATCTACTTGTGTATGGATAAGTTCCTTAGAAATATCAGACCAAGAGGGAGGTAGCTTGTCTATTAGGCATGCTATTTTATGCTCATTGGAGAAAGACGTCCCTTTGGCTTGAATATGCCTAAGGTATTCTTGGAATTCATGGAGTTGGTCATTCATTGGCTTGTTATCTACCATGAAATACCTATTAAAGGTTGAAGAATTAAACCTTTCTATTCCGGCATCATCACAACCGTATTCATCTTCCAAGGCTTTCCAAAGTTCTTTAGCGCTCTTGTATTCAAAAAATATATCATACAAGGATTCAGATAATGCGCTTAGAATTCTATGAAAGCTGTAGAAGTCTATCTCTTTAGGGATTTTTGGTTTCGAGGAGGTGGACACTCCTATGACAGACTCAGTATCATCAGAATCATTTGTGATGGGTGTAGACCCATCAATGGCTGAAATAAGTCCTAAGGTCGTGAGCCAAAATTTCATTTGGCTCTGCCATCTTTTAAAGTATGAGCCATCAAACTTAGCAGGTTTTGCAGTAGTGGATTCCTCCTTACCAGTCATGATTGCAGTCTAAAAAATATAAATTTATTTAATAACAATGTCTAAGATAATAGTTTAGGTGGTCTTTGCTAATCAATCTGAAAAGCTTTAGTTTTTCAAGTGTTGATCAACTCATGTTAGCTGTAGGGGCCGGTTTCCAGCTAGCGGTGGTCCGAAGACTCTTAAGTACCGTGTCGCTTAGGGCTATTTACACCCGGTTGACAGAAGGACCCTTTCGGCTTGTGCCCGAGTTTGTCTCTACTTTGAAACTCTAGATTTGAAGATTTTATTTACAATTTCCTTTTTACTAAACTATTTTCTTTTGGTCCTAGATTGCTTTCAAAAATACTAAGTGATTAAAAATGAAGCAAATTGTATGTTACAATTGAAAGGAATTTTGTGATAAAAAATTGCAATTGACAAAAATATCAAATGTGCTAACAATTTTTAAAAAACTTTAAGCAATTTTGCAATTTGACAGTATAGTAAGCAATTTGATAAGTACACAATTAACTCAATTTAGGAAAAGTTGCAAATTTCTAACAACTGTTTTGAGTTAACGATTATGGTCAAAAGCAAATGTTAAATATGGTTATTTGCTATGGTAAATATATTGAATTTTCTAGAGTAAAAATTAAGCTACTGCAACTTAACGATATTGACTATAGTAAGAGTAATTTTCTACAAGTTAAAGCACAGTAAAGTCAAAAATTTAAAATTTTCAAAATTATCAACTATGCTACAGTAACTATTAACTAGAATTTTGTAAAAAATTGCTAGAATAACTATTAACAAAAAATTGCTAGAGTAACTGTTAACAAATTTCTAGAAGACCAATTGCTACAGTACCAAATTTGTAGAAGACAAGTTGCTACAGTAACAAATTTCTAGAAATAAATTGCTACAGTATTTAACAAATTGCTACAGTAATAAATTTCAAGAAAACAAATTGCTACAGTATTTAACAAATTGCTAGAAGAATTTGCTAAAACAAACAGTAACTATTTAACAGTAACTCTTTAAACAAACCGTAACAAATAGTTAGAAAAATCAATTCTAACAAATCAGATCAACTCTTAGATTGTTAGAAATGTTGTCGTTTTCTTATTGAAAAATTTCTGAATACAAAAATAAAATTAGACTGATGTTACCGACCTCTGGGGAAGTCGTGCACGAAGCACTGCCCTAAGAGTTGATTCGGGATCTGTGTGCAGACGTTCCCGAAGCTCCTAGTGGTAAAACCCCCAAACTACCGGTATCTCGTCGCCGCACACGACTTGGAGAGAATGACCAGAACTTAGCTCTGCCCAGAGCTTGGAGACGATGAAGATTGAACAGAATGTTGGCAGCAAAAGTTTATAGGAAAGAAAATTTTCTACTCTTTTACAAAGAAAACAGACAAATATATAATACTGATATGTAACGGTCTGAATTAATTTTCCTATTAATTCAGCCGTTATACAGGAGAAATAAAGAATGAACCTGGACACACAAAATTATAACGGGTAAAACAATTTGTAACGGAAGAAATTAATTTTTCAACGTTCAGAAAATTAAATGAAAAAATGAAGAGGAGCAAAAAGAATTTTAGGGTCCCAGCCCAAACCCGAAGAGGAAATCGAATCGGCATTCGGCGCCCGCAGATGTGGGCGCGTACCCGCACCTGTTACGGACGCCGAACCGAACCGAACCGAGCCGAGCCGGGCCGGGCGACGGCGGCGGCGCGTGCGTGTGGCCCAAGAGGTTCCCCACACAACAAATTTAAGAGAGCAAAGAACAGAAACTAATATATGTACACAAGAAGGGGTTGGCCCATCCGATGTGGGACTAAAGAAAAAGAGGAAGCTTGAGCTTTTGAAAGCAAAGAAAAACCAACATGTGCAAATGTAATCTCCTTCTCTCCTAAGGAGGATCTCTTTGGTTATTTGAAAGTGATCCCACTACGTTCACAACGGACGACATCAAACCTCACTAGAGCTTGGCCGAGGCAACAGGGCCTGGCACCTTGTTCCGATTTTGTCGAATCTCCCACAGGGTCGACGCACGGGAAGTGAGGGTCATGTCGGGTGCAGCGTGTTCCTGCAGGATTGCAGTTTCCTACAAATACAATCTCCTTTTCTCTCCTAAGGAGGATCTCTTTGGTTATTTGAAAGTGATCCCACTACGTTCACAACGGACGACATCAAACCTCACTAGAGCCTTGTCGAGGCCACAGGGCCTGGCACCTCGTTCCGATTCTGTCGAATCTCCGACAGGGTCGACACTCGAGGAGCGAGGGTCACGTCGTGTGCAGTGGGTTCCTGCAGGATTGTAGTTTCCTCCTGGCATCTCATTCCGATTCTGTCGAATCTCCCGCGTGGTCGAGAGGGTCGACGAACGGGAGCGAGGGCCACGTCAGGTGTAGCGGGTTCCTGCAGGATTGCAGTATCCTACTGAGTTGTTGCTTCCTGTGGGACTGTTGCTTCCTGCTGTAGAAGCATAAAAAGTATGCCTCAGATAGATGGCGCAGTTATCTATAAATAAATCCAACAGTAGAAGAATGACGCATGTTCTACTTAGAAAGACACGCATTTTCATACATTGGCGCATTGTCTACTAATTTCAGAGGATGACGCACTATTCAGAGAGTAAAAAAGTGGCGCACTTTCTTAATGTTACAAATGATGGCGCACAAATGATCTACTCTCTATCAAACATTTAATGCAGCAAACTGACAGTTGACAAAGGCAGAAATTGAAGCGTCAGAGGTCATCATTACAGCGGAGATACGGCACACAGACCCAGGTTATCGTTTAACGAACCAGTCGCAGTGTCACTCCTTCAAAAGTGCGCTACAGTGTCATTCTCCTCAGAAGTGCACCATAGTGGCATTCTCTTCAAAAGTGCGCCATAGTATCGTTCTTCTCAGAAGTACGCCACATTGCCTTTCTTCTCAGAAGTGCACCGCAGTGCCATTCTCTCCAAAAGTGTGCCTCAGTGTTATTCTCCTCAGAAGTCGCCGTAATTCTACTCCTTCAAAAGTGTGCCGTAATGCCATTCCTTCCAAAATGTGCCAGTCTCCAGACGACTTCTAAAGTGCACATACTATCCTAACCAATAGTGAGCAGTTATGAATGTGTGTCATACATGTCGTACTTTTCGTGAAAGGTGTACAAATAACTGTCCCCCCACGACCTATGATTTTATCTTATAGAAAGCTACGTATCAAGCAGGCAGCAAGTTGTGCACCCTTTCATGCAGAACGTGAAATGTTAACCCACCAAAAGTACGCATACAATGGTAAAACAATGTTGACTGTCCAAAGTGCACGCATATTCTCATAACCGCTCCTAAAATCTATAAATACAGGTTATTCGCAACCACAGAAGGGGGGATAAGACACGAAGAAATAGAGAAAGGGGCTAGAATTCTCAAGTCTTTGAAATTCAAGAGTATAGTGAGAGAAATAAAAGCTTCTCTTGCCATTGTGCCAGAGCTTTCTCGTTGTACAACTCTCCAAGTTGTTCGTAGCATTTCCTACAATTCTCTGTCATCGTGTGCATTTCTTCACCATCGAGTGGTCCAAGGAGTAAAGTGATCGTTTGCAGATCAGATCTATATAGCCATACTTTTCCAGAATTAAATTGTACTTAGATTCCTATATAGGATCTTCTTTTGTAATTTTTAACAGTTTGTAACACAAAAGTTTCTTATAAAGACTTTTTCTCTCTAACAAAGATAGTGATTCTGCTGGGGACTTCCTTACCCTCTGACGAGAAGTCAATAGCTCAACTCGATACTGCAACTGTCAGCTCAACGCAGAAGACCTTGGTCGTGAAGTTCGACAAATAGGCATATGATGAAATGCTCCATTCTGGGGGTAGCGTTCACCCCTTATCCGCACTTAAGTCGAAGAAAACTCGTAAAGTGTGGGTGCCCAAATCTCGTTATGCATATCCCGAAGTTGCTGCCAACAAGGAAAAGAGCATCTTGATCAACGAGAGTTCTCCTGTCAATTCAGTTTAGATGAATGACTTGATAGACAATTCTCTTGCGTTAAACAAGGGATACAATTCGTGCAACTCGCGTATTTTCAAGCAGAGGGTGATCTACACCCAAGCTTCTGAATCTCTTACGTTATACAAGGGATATAATTCACACAACTCGCATAATTTCGAGCAAAGGGTGATCCACGTCCAAGCTGCTCAACCAGTGCATTTTTATCGTAATATGTGAGGCAAGCAAGACTTGGACACCACTGTCCAAACCAACCAGTGCACAAATAAAGTGTTGGTCAGAGAGAATCAATCTCCTAACATCTTGATTATGCGCACAATGGAGAAAAAATTATGTGCCACTCGTGCGGCAGGTCAAAAGCTCCGTACAAAATTAAATGCGTATAGACAAACTACGCCAACTTCGTCTGCACTACAGAATGTGCGCCAAACATGGTCAATCTCTACACAATATGTTGATGGTGCGTGTGTGCACAAGAGAAATGTTAGAGACAACTTCCTCTCCTCCCAGAAGAGCAGAAACTCGATATATGAAGAATCACTTGCCAATCAAGACAGCACATCACTCTATACACAAGGGATCAAAAATGTGCACAGAAGATTCAATATATCTCATCTAAAAAGGCAGAATCTGCCATCTTCCTCCTCTTCTCTTCCCTCTTTTGATTTACATGATCTTATTGTACAAAAACTTAAGGAGTGGGGCCCCTCTAACCTTACAACGATGTTTCCTAATGAACATCGTTGCAATTATCATTAAGTTGTAATTGAATGTTGTTGTGCATCAGCAAAACGGTCTGTGTTTGACCGATTGACTTATACTATATCTCCTAAGCCTCGACATACAAAGCAAGTTGACAACCAGGAGCACGATGACGAACCACTTTGCGCTTCATCATATATGGCTTCGCATCTTCCTCGTGGTAGGAGACAATCAAGAAAAAAATCTTCAAGAATACCCAGCTAGAGGAGATTTGACTAACTCGCTGACTCCTTTGAAGGTGTATACCAAAATATTTGTTCTCGAAGATGGGAGCTCGTTCTTCACGAGAATCCCCATTCCTCAGAATTTGAGGCTGGGGTAGCAATCCCCTTAATTCTAAAATTGACAGTGTAGACTCCGACTACACGGTTCTTTCTACCAATCCCTCTGTCATACACAAGGATGTTAGTGTTTACGCCATCGGGGATGAATAAGACGCTTCTCCATCAAAACCTACTGAACAACGCCTCAACTCACTAGAGGCTGCTATCAAGGACATGCACACTATGATGTAAAATATGCATTAAATGATGACATCTCAACATTCTATTACACTAGCACCTGTTACGCCCCAGTCCCAAAATATCGAGGGATTAGCCACGTGGCAATGGCCAGCAATACACTCTAATAGGCAAACCCAATTTAATGGACCCATCAAGGTGTACTTAAGCTGTAACACAAAAATAAGTCTACTAAACATGTCACAAACTAATCTCATCCATGGAAGATAAATATGATCAATATCAGCAAAATAAATATAACTGTCGTCAAGTCACAACAAAGTAAATCGGGGAACAACCCGATAATAAGTCTGATACACTGGTTCAACAGACCAGAAACAAAAGAGTCTAATAAAAGAAAATACTGAGTATAGATAGCAGATAATCAGGAGTAATCCTCGGTCATCACCTCGTCCTCGGGAATCGGTTCAGCACCAGTGTCTGCTCCTGCTTCTGCTCCTGCCCCGTATACCTCGGGATAGAATTTCTCTGCTAAACCTGGGGACATAATAAGGAATCCATGTCCTCAGGGGACATAGCAAGGTACAAAATAACATAAGCCAAAATAAATGTAGTACAATAATAAATAAAACAATAGGGTAAAATATGTAACCATCTATGTGAAATGCAAGTGAGAGCATCACTAGTACTCAGGTTGAGACTACAAGCTGTGTCGGGGAGCCGGGTAGCAGTAATATCACGTAATGTGCCTAGCTCTGATATAGAGTCTACGGTCTCACAATAATAAATACATATATAAAATTAGCCTGTAGCCTGTGTGTCTCTCCCCACCCAATATAATCACACGTCTCATGTCCACAATGTCTCAAGTCTATGTCACGCAAGATCATAACTAATACAGCAAGTCATATGATAGCTATGAATATAATGTCTATGTCACAACTCCTGTAACCTATATAGAATTACCATGAATATTTCAGGAAGATTCTGTCTCATAAATAGTGTCAGGTGTCCTGGGTATGACGTACTTGATAATGCAAGCACGAGAATGTATAGGGCCTCGATATCCATGTCTAGGTGACGTTACACAACTCCGCGTACGGTGTTGACACCCGAATATTATTCGGCCGTTAAGTAATATCACACAGTCCTAGGTTGAACAGATATAACATATAAATAAATCAAGGAATATTATGTAATAAGAACTGTAAGATTGGCAAGGTACACTTGCTTGGGGTTTGAATACCAACAGCTGCTCCGGTATAAGCGGAATCTGCAAGTACTCCTCCGAAAGCTGTAATAAATATTACCATCAGGTTCATAAGATATAAAATAGCTAGAATTGCCTGTCCATAAGTCCAATTTGGACACAGGGGCAAAAGTGACAGTTCCTGGACAAAGTGGGGTCCACATGTGGCCTACTTCGCACTAAAAAATATGCCAGAGACAATATTCTCCAATTTTGTCAAACTTAGTGTCTACAAGTCCAGAACGACGATACGAACCCAACGAAATGTCCAGAACTGGATTTTGATGAGCCGATCACAAAATCGCCCGTCAAGTGGAGTCGTGGGGCCTACGATACGCGATTTTGTCAACGTTCTCAGAATCGAACCAAACTTGGGTCACAGGACCAGCGTATTGCTACGAATCCGATGGCGCAAGTTTTATTTCGATACGACATGCATACACGAACTTATAACGAGTTCTAGAATAGGGCCGATACGGGGTGTTATCGACGGATATGCGTTGATTCCGGTGTGCACGCACATCCAAAACAACTTTTACGAAATCCCACACATCCGTATTAACGGCACGCACCTTTCAGTGAAGTCCGCAAACGACCAAGTTATCCCGTTTAACGGGGAGCACCCAGTTTCGGGAAAAAATAGGGTAATTATTTTCCTAATTTTGGGTCACAGTTTACGATCGCCACCGGATGCGATACCCAGAACAAGTTACACGGGTATCGAGCGGGTCATGCAGTCTACGCGTTACAGTAGACGAAAAAGAAAATGGGACAACGAGGAGAGAGAAACAGTCACCTGAACAGGGCTCCAAATACGCGTTTCTGCGAGGTGACGCGACGCTCGGCCGGCCAGCTTGCTGGCTGCGGCGGCTAGGGTTTCTGCTGTTGGAGATCGCCGGGGAAGCTCGGCGGAGCTGGAGGCGGTCGGAGGAGCTCGTCGTGGCAGCGCTGGTGGCGGCCGGGGCTGCTACGGGTCATCGGAGGAAGAAGGTGGCGATGGCAGCTGGCTTGGGAGAACGGGTGGCCGAGGTCGGGGGTTAATGGTGATTGTGATGGCTGGGGGTTCGTCGACGGTTGCTGGTGCATGGAAGCGGCGGAGGCTGGTGGAGCTATGGGCGGAGGCAGAGCTCGGGGAGTGGAGGCTGATGGGGAGACGACGGTGGTGGTGAGTGGTGGTGCCAGAGGAGAGATGGCAGTGGTAGGGATGGCCGGAGAAGAGGGTTTATATAGGAGGAGAGGGAGGGGATCCGGCAGCCGTTATTGGCGGAGAGGGGAGGCGAAAGGAAAGAGGCGTTGGGCAGTTCCGGGGGAGGCTGGTGCAGCTGGAAGGCGGAGCGGCGTAACCGTTGGCGGTCGGAGTCGGGGAAGGGAACGGTTAGGGATTTCTACAGTTGTGGGTTAACGGGTCTTAGCGGATTCGGGTTTAGTATCCGTATCCAACCCGATCTGATACGGTATGGGTTAGGTTCGGGTTAACAGGTTCCGGGTTGGGTTCAGACCCGACCCGCTAGCGTTTAGATCTGGTTCAGGATTTTGGGCCGGTCTGGGTTGGTTCGGTTTGGTTCATTAAATCGAATTTATTTTGGGTTTAATAAATAACTTAGTTTTTAGGTCTTTAAAAATGGTTCTGGGGTTCAATAAATTCCAGAAAAATTACCTTATGTCTAATATTTTATTTTACACAAAAAAATATTATTTCATAATATTTTAATATTTAATAAAATCATTTAAAATTATTTAATTCAGAAGAACATTTATTTAATTATTTAAAAATAGCAAAAAATTCCCAAAAATTTATTTCTTTAATTTCTGAAAAATACGGGTGCTTACAATATACCCCCTTAAGAGGATTGCGTCCTCGCAACCAATGAATTAACTATGAAAGGAAATTAAAGCATGGTAACTAAAAAAAATGCTTAGTTTATACCTGAATCTTCGAACATATGAGGATAACACAGGCGTATAATATCCTCTCGTTCCCAGGTAGACTCGCCGGGAGAATGATATTTCCAAGCTACTCGAACCAGTCTAATCGTCTGACCCCGCAATATCTTTTCACTGATGTCGAGTATTCCAACTGTCTGCTCCTCATATCTTAAGCTAGGGCCTATTGTAATCTCAGAATGATCGACTACGTGGCTTGGGTCAGTCACGTACCTCCTTAGCTGTGAGACATGGAATACATCATGCACTCTCTCTAAAGATGGAGGTAATGCAAGACGATACGCCACCTCACCAATGCGCTCCAGAATATCAAATGGCTCAATATACCTTGGGCTCAGCTTGCCTCTGCTCCCAAATCGAATAGTACCCCGAGTAGGTGAGATCCTCAAGAATACGTGCTCGCCTTCTTTGAACTCCAAAGGACGTCTGTGTGTATCAACCCAATGCTTCTGTCTGTCCTGAGCTGCACGAAGATGATTCTAAATTTGCTTCACCTTCTCAACAGTCTTCATCACCAACTCTAGACCCAGTATTTGACGCTCGCCAACGTCACTCCAACATATCGGTAATCTGTACTTTCTGTCGTACAAAGCCTCGAATGGTGCCATCTGGATGCTTGCCTGGTAGCTATTATTATAAGAGAATTCCACCAAGTGCAAATGATCTTTCCAAGATCCTCCGAAGTCTAACATACACGATCGTAGCATATCCTCCAAGATCTGAATTGTGCGCTCAGATTGACCATCTGTCTGTGGATGGTAAGCAGTGCTGAACATGAGTCGGGTGCCAAGACTCTCTTGCATGCTTCGCCAAAAATGGGATACAAATCTCGAGTCATGATCTGACACAATACTAACCGGTACTCCATGTAATCTTACAATATGTCGTATGTACATGTCGGCTAGTACTTCCGTGGACTGTCCAACTCTAAAGGGCAAGAAATATGCCGATTTAGTGAGTCGATCCACGATAACCCATACTACATCTTTTCCACTGGGGCTTCTTAGAAATCCTGTAACAAAATCTATAGTGATATATTTCTACTTCCATTCGGGTATGGGAAGCGGCTGTAACATACCAGCAGTTCTTTGATGCTCGGCCTTTACTTGCTGGCAGACCAAACATTTTGCCACAAACCTTGCAATCTTCCTCTTCATTCCATACCACCAATAATACTGCCTCAAATCTCGGTACATCTTTGTTCCTCCCGGATGAATAGAGTACATGGAGCTATGTGCTTCAGTCATCAACTCATGTCTCAATTCCCCATTCGGTACATATATGCGATTTCCGCACCTTAATGTCCCGTCCTCATGTATGCAAAGTCCCGTCTGCATGCCTGCTTCTGTCTTCTCTTTAAGTCTTCGAAATCTAGCATTAGTGGGCAATGCCGCCTTAATTCTCTCCACAAGTGATGACTTAACTTCAAGATTCGCCAATACGCAACTTTGTCTTGGTAAAACAATCTTTATCTAGAGCTCATGTAGATCCTTTAATAGCTGGGGCTGCATCGTTAAGAAATAAGCCGTGGGCTTTTCTGCTGAGTGCGTCTGCTACAACATTTGTCTTGCCCGGATGGTACTACAGATCTATATCAAAGTCGACCATCAACTCAAGCCAACGTCTCTGTCTCATATTGAGCTCCTTCTGAGTATGTACATACTTCAAACTCTTGTGATTAATAAAAATTTCTACCTTCTCTCCATAAAGATAGTGCCTCCATATCTTCAGTGCAAATATTACTGCATCTAGCTCAAGATCGTGTGTTGGATAGTTCTTCTAATGGACCTTCAGTTGTCTCGATGTATAAGCGATAATTTTGCCATGTTGCATTAAAATACATCCTAGTCCACTACCTGACGCATCACTATAAACAATAAAGCCTCCAGATCCTGAAGGAAGAGTCAAGACCGGTGCTGTTGTTAATCGCCTCTTCAATTCTTCAAAGGCATTCTGAAAATCTTTCGTCCATGCAAACTCTTGGTCCTTACGCGTCAACCACGTTATAGGCTCCGCAATCCTTAAAAAATTTTCTACGAACCTCCGGTAATATCCAGCAAGTCCGAGAAAACTTCCCACTTCTGCAACTGATGTAGGTGTAGGCCAAGTTTCTATTGCAGCAACCATCTCTGGATCAACTGAAAGTCCTTCTCCTGAGATAATATATCCTAAGAAAGATACCTTATCCATACAAAACTCATATTTACTGAGTTTGGCATACAGCTTCTCCTGCCTCAGCGTCTCTAGCACAATTCTGATATGCTCCTCGTGCTCTTCGTGGCTCTTGGAATATACTAAGATGTCATCAATAAACACAACCAAAAACTTGTCCAAGTACTGATGAAAAACTCTGTTCATCAAACTCATGAACACAGCTGGCGCGTTGGTTAAACCAAACGGCATAACTAAGAACTCATAGTGTCCATACTTGGTCCTGAAGGCTGTCTTCGGTATATCCTCCTTCCTCACTCTAATCTGGTGATAACTGGATCTAAGGTCAATCTTTGAGAATACCCTAGCACCACTCAATTGATCGAATAGGTCATTAATGCGTAGCAAGGGATACCGGTTCTTAATGGTTACAGCATTCAGTACCCTGTAGTTAATACACAGGCGTACTGTCCTATCCTTCTTTGGCACAAATAATATGGGTGCTCCCCAAGGTGAAATACTGGGCCGAATAAAACCCTTCTCCAGAAGATCATCAACTTGCTCCTTCAATTCCACCAACTCCTTAGGTGCTAGCCGGTACACTGATGAAGTGATAGGCTCTGCTCCTGGAGTCAAGTCTATTGTGAATTCTATTTCTCGATCAGGTGGTAAACTTGGAAGATCATCAGAAAATACATCCACAAACTCTGATATAACTCTTGGGTAACTTGACTCCCCTTCTACAGATAGTACCCTAAGAGTAGGCTGAACACCTTGCTCTATAGCTCCCCGAAGAAACTCAAACTCTGGATGACCAGGCGGTCTAAATATAACCCGTCCAAGCCGACAATCTAGGGCCGCATGGTACTGACTTAACCAGTCTATACCAAGTACAACATCATAATCCGGCATGGAAAAGATCAGAAATTGGGCTCGCATCTCTCTTCCACAGACTACTACCGAACAAGATCTACAAATGTCACTAACTGGGATAATTCTACCTCCCATAAGAATTCTCTTAGTCTTTGGAAGTGGTGCGGTAGCTACTCTATGTGTGGCTACGAAGCTAGCAGCTATGAATGAATGTGATGCTTCAGAGTCAAATAAAGCTACAGCAGGTAATGAAGCTACTAATATAGTACCTGCTATAACCTCTCCTGCAGTAGCTTCCTCCTCAACAGCCAATGCTAATGCTTGTCCTCGTCCCTGAGCTGGACCTCTCTGCTGACGAGCCTGCTGGAATAGTGCTGCATGTGGTACCAATGGTGGTCTCTGCTGATACCCTCCTGGAGCTGGTGGTCTGACTCCTCCAATTCCCATCTGTGGTGCTCCAAATATTGGATAAGCTGGTCTTGGTGCTGGTAAAGCTGGTTGATTTACCGTTGGTGCTCCCTCTCGGCGCTCAGAGCAGTCCTTGGCTGGATGCTAGTTAGATCCGTAAATCAGGCATAGTCCCAACTTGCGTCTACACTCTCTCTCGATATGGCCTACCTTGCCACAGTAGTGACAAATAGGAAGGGATAAGGCTCTTGGTGCTGCTGTCTGAGGTAGATTCCTCTGGGATCGCTTTGCAGACTCCCCTTGTGATGCTCTGGATGGTGCTGATGTGAATGGCCACTTCAGACTTGACTCCCTCCTAGTGACGCGCTCCATGCGTCGTGCTGCAGCAAGGACGTCAGTGTATGATGTAGGTGCAATAGATTCGATCAACCTTTAGAGCTCAAACCTGAGTCCGTCGAAGAACTTCTCCGCCTTCTCTTCTGCTATAGGAATTAGAGAAGGGGTGAAGCGACTCAGTTGAATGAACTCAGCATTGTACACTTCCACTGACATATTGCCTTGAATAAGGCGGTTGAACTTGTCTCGAAGTTTTGACCGAGCATTAGCTGGGATATACATCTCCTGGAAGAGTCTGGAGAACTCTTTCCAAGTGACTCGGTCATGTCCGAGCCTCCTCTCTTCAGATAGCCACTAATGATGCGCATTGTCAGTCAACTGCATCCTGACAGCAGTCATCTATCTCTCCCTCAGAAGTTCAGCTACTTCCAACTGGTGTTGTGTGTTCGTGAGCCACTCGTGAACTTCAGTTGGCCCTTCCTTGCCAGAAAAGATACGAGGCTTCAGCTGACAAAAATCAGTGATAGATCCCGTCGTTGGTCGCCTAGCTGGTGGGTTCGCCTGCTCTAATGCGGTTACTAGGCTGTTTCTCAAGTACTCCACCTCATGACGCTAAGCCTCTTGTTGAACCTGTTGTTGGGCTTGCATCATGGCATAAAATATTTGAAACATCTGCTGCCCGTCCATGGCTTGCCCTGGTAGAAAAACAGGCATCGGTGGAGTGAACTGTGGCGGAGGTGGGATATCATCACGCCGGAACCTTGAATTATGCTGGCCAGCTTGATCGCTTTGAGAGGATTGTCCTCTATTTTCTGGTGTCACTCCATCATCATAGGTGACCACAGCATCGTGTGGTGTACCTAAGGGATTCTCGTCATCGATTCTCAGATCCATTATTCTGCATTAAAAATAAACTATGTGAACGCACAGAGGAATCAAAATAGGATGCAAATCAAGCAATTAATTCGAATCCAATATAGAGATAAAAAATGATTTAAATCAATGGATGAGATACTATAACTTATCATTTCCTTATTGCAGGCTTGCTCGGTCCCTAAGTTGAAATCGAACAATTTAGTCGAGACCTGCATGGACCACCACAAAAACCATGTTATGCCCCAGTCCCAAAATATCGAGGGACTAGCCACGTGGCAATGGTCAGGAGCACACTCTAATAGGCAAACCCAATTTAATGAACCCATCAAGGTGTACTTGAGCTGTAACACAAAAATAAGTCTACTAAACATGTCACAAACTAATCTCATCCATGGAAGATAAATATGATCAATATCAGTAAAATCAAATATAAATGTCGTCAAGTCCCAATAAAGTAAATCAGGAAACAACCCGATAATAAGTCTGATACACTGGTTCAACAGACCAGAAACAAAAAAGTCTAATAAAAGAAAATACTGAGTATAGATAGAAGATACTTAGGAGAAATCCTTGGCCATCACCTCGTCCTCGGGAATCGGTTCAGCTCCAGTGTCTACTCCTGCTCCTGCTTCTGCTCCTGTCCCGTATACCTCGGGATAGAATTCCTCTACTAAACTTGGGGACATAATCCGGAATCCAAGTCCTCAGGGGACATAGCAAGGTACAAAATAACACAAGCCAAAATAAATGCAGTGCAATAATAAATGAAACAAGAGGGTAAAATATGTAACCATCTATGTGAAATGCAAGTGAGAGCATCACTAGTACTCAGGCTGAGACCGCTACAAGCTCTGTGTCGGGGAGCCGATAGCAGTAATATCACGTAATGTGCCTAGCTCTGATGTAGAGTCTACGGTCTCACAATAATAAATATATATATATAAAATTAGCCTATAGCCTGTGTGTCTCTCTCCACCCAATGTAATCACACATCTCATGTCCACAACGTCTCATGTCCATGTCACGCAAGATCATAACTAATACAGCAAGTCATATGATAGCTATGAATATAATGTCTATGTCACAACTCCTGTAACCTATATAGAATCACCATGAATATCTCAAGAAGATTCTGTCTCATGAATAGTATCAGGTGTCCTGGGTATGACGTACTTGATAATGCAAGCACGAGAATGTATAGGGTCTCGATATCCATATCTAGGTGACGTTACACAACTCTGCGTACGGTGTTGACACCCAAATATTATTCGGACGTTAAGTAATATCACATGGTCCTAGGTTGAACAGATACAACATATAAATAAATCAAGTAATATTATATAACAAGAACTGCAAGGTTGGCAAGGTACACTTGCCTGGGGTTTGAATACCAACAGTTGTTCCGGTATCAGCGGAATCTGTAAGTACTCCTCCGAAAGCTGTAATAAATATTACCATCAGGTTCATAAGATATAAAATAGCTAGAATTTCCTGTCCATGAGTCCAATTTGGATACAGGGGCAAAAGTGACAGTTCTTGGGCAAAGCGAGGTCCACATGTGGCCCATTTCGTACCAAGAAACGTGCCAGGAACATTGTTCTCCAATTTTGTCAAACTTAGTGTCTACAAGTCCAGAACGACGATACGAACCCAACGAAATATCCAGAACTGGATTCCGACGAGCCGATCACAAAATTGCCCGTCAAGTGGAGCCGTGGGGCCCACGATACGCGATTTTGCTAACGTTCTCAGAATCGAACAAAACTTGGATCACAGGACCAACGTATTGCTACGATCCGATGGCACAAGTTTTGTTTTGATACGACGTGCGTACACAAAGTTACAACGAGTTCCAGAACAGGGCCGATACGGGGTGTTGTCGACGGATACGCGTTGATTCCGGTGTGCACGCACATCCAAATCAACTTTCATAAAATCTCACACGTCCGTATTAACAGCACGCACCTTTCAGTGAAGTCAGCACACGACCAAGTCGTCCCGTTTAACGGGACGCATCCAGTTTCGCAGAAAAATAGGATAATTATTTTCCTAATTTTGGGTCGCAGTTTGCGATCGTCACAGGACGCGATACCCAGAACAAGTTGCACGGGTATCGAGAGGGTCATGCCGTCTACGCGTTATAGCAGACAGAACAAAAAACGGGGCAGCGAAGAAAGAGAAACAGTCACCTGAACAGGGCTCCGAATATGTATTTCCGCGAGGTAACGCGACGCTCGGCCGGTCGGCTTGCTGGCGGCGGCGGCTAGGGTTTCTGCTACTGGAGATCACCGGGGAAGCTCGGCGGAGCTGGAGGCGGCTGGAGGAGCTCGTTGTGTCGGCGGTGGTGGCGGCCGGCGCTACTACCGATCGTCGGAGGAAGAAGGTGGCAGTGGCAGCTGGTTTGGGAGAACGGGTGGTCGAGGTTGGGGGTTAACGGTGATGGTGATAGCTGGGGGTTCATCGACGGTTGCTGGTGTGTGGAAGCGGCGGAGGCTGGTGGAGCTATGGGCGAAGGCAGAGCTCGGGGAGTGGATGCTGATGGGGAGACGACGGTGGTGGTGAGTGGTGGTGGCAGATGAGAGATGGCGGTGGTAGGGATGACCGGAGAAGAGGGTTTATATAGGAGTAGAAGGAGGGGATCCGACGACCGTTACTGGCGGAGAGGGGAGGCGAAGGGGAAGAGGCGCTGGGCGGTTTCGGGGGAGGTTGGTGCGGCTGGGAGGCGGAGCGGCGTAACCGCCGGCGGTCGAAGTCAGGTAAGGGAACAGTTAGGGATTTCTACATTTGCGGGTTAACGGGTCTTAGCGGGTTCGGGTTTAGGATCCAGATCCAACCCGATCCGATAGGGTATGGGTCGGGTTCGGGTTAACGGGTTTCGGGTTGGGTTCAGACCAGACCCGACCCGCTCGGGTTTAGGCCCGGTTCAAGATTTTGGCCGGTCTGGGTTGGTTCGGTTTGGTTCATTAAACCGGGTTTATTTTGGGTTTAATAAATAACTTAGTTTTTAGGTCTTTAAAAATGGTTCTGGGGTTCAATAAATTCTAGGAAAATTACCCTACGTCTAATATTTTATTTTACACCCAACAATATTATTTTTATAATATTTTAATATTTAATAAAATCATTTAACTTAGAAGAACATTTATTTAGTTATTTAAAAATAGCAGAAAATTCCCAAAATTTTATTTTTTTTAATTTCTGAAAAATATGGGTATTTACAGCACCCATCTAAGTGGTTTCATTCATACATGTGCGGCCTACTCCTAGAACAATACCTCTACAGGATAACACAAGTTCAGAAGCAGTCATAAACCAAGAGTCCGTAGAACCAACTCTTGATTCTCTCAACATTAGGGGTAGATCTCCGCCGATGATGATTCTTGTTGAACCAGGATCCTATCAGTCAGCCATACCACTCCGACCAGAATATCATCTCAAAGCTATTCGAGAGTTGCGTGCACAGGTCGATGTTTTAAAGAACAAAGACCAACTCCGCAAGATGGGGGTGAAACAGCCTTATCCTCCGTATTGGAATAATGTCTCGTTCCCTCCTAAATACAAACCATAATCGATAGTCTTGTTTGAAGGCAGGATATCACCGGGCCAATATATCAACTACTTCAATATGATGACGGCTCATCTGCAGAAAAAAAATGCTCTTCTTACTAGATTATTCGTGGGATGCTTGGCAGGCATAGCCTAAGATTGGTATCACAGTTTATCTGATAACTGCATATCCTTGTTTGATGATATGAAGTGTCTTTTCCTCTCACGATTCTACTAAGGAGGCATGGATATGACGATGTCTTCACTCATCGATATCAAACAGAAGGAGAAAAAATTTGCTTGTGAATTTGTTGAGCGTTTCAGAGGCAACTCTGAAGTTACCTCCCGGTATTCCAGACTCTGTGTTCATTGATACCTGCAAAAAGAACCTGCTGCCTATAGTAGGGTTTTAGACAGGTCTAACTCAATTTCAAGACTGGACGGCGTTTATCATCGGGACTGAAGCTGCTAAAGGCAACGCAAAAATGATATGCAATTTGCGGTTATAAATTACTAATGCGAAAGGGAAGTATCCCTCCAATTGTGCGAATAATCGCAACAACAAAGGAACGAGGCATTGGCGATAAATCTGTCAAAGCAACCCACCTCTTCTCCAACACAAAATCCTACAGAGTCCTCCAGGCCTAAGAAAGAATTTTTCTTTGACGAGAGCAATATCCCCAGCAATTTTGAATGCTTGATAAAAAGCAACAAGCTGCAGTTGCCTGAAGTCAGGCGACCAAATGAGGCTGGTAAAACAGACGACCCAAAGTACTGCTTTCACGCCCCGCTCCAAGAATACCGAGTAAATACGGGGATGAACATGGCCAACTACTCCTTACGATGTATACAATATCGTATGGCGGTCAGGGCTGTCAGTCATGTTGGATATCTTAGCATGTAATGCATTCTATGGCCTAAATCTGATATCATATCCACAAAAAATCATAAAGAAATAAGCAGCAAGAATGATATCAACTAGAAATCATGTAAGACTAAACGGTAAAAATACCCATGATAATCAGGAAGCTACAACAAGAAAAGATGTAGACGAGAGTACCCTCCTACATATTTCCCAATATGATCTAAAAAATAAAGCGTATCCTCCAAGCCAGGTTTGGAAGATCCAAAGGGTCGGTCACAAGCAATTTGGGAACATTCCAGGATTGGTCGGGCCAACAACAACAAGTACCGGATAGAAAGGCTCAAGGATGGGCGAATAAAATCCAACAAAAAGCATATAACATAAAAATATATAAATAATAGTAAATAGGAATCATGCGGTACCAACGCACGATTACTGAATATAAAGCATCAATCAACAACTAATGCAAGTAAAGGACCAACAGTCAATCACAATCATCCTATCATCCAATAATACATGTATCGCCAACTGGAGTCCGTAATATGTCATTGGAACACTAATCCACCACTACACCAAACAAGAACAAGGGAATAAATTACTACCCCGGGACAGGCTACGTACCAAACGACTAGCAAGCAACACACCATACAATTTTATGAATAAACAACCTATCAAATACCTACGACTTGTTATATGAAGTCCGGGTTACCCCAGTAATACAATATAGAAATCCTTATATTGTGCTATGATCGAGCAGGCTAGCACTACAAAAATACACTATTTTAGCATACCAATAGTCAATCATAACCTACAAAACAAATAAAATAGAAACTCTACCCGGCACAACCTGCCATAGAATCCCAAGTCGAGAACACTAAGTCTCGGCCTCCAGCAGTGCTACTATGCATACTGGGCACCAAGCCAACACAATCAACAAGAATCGCCACGCAGGGCGCACAACCACAGAGTCTTCTGTCATTAACCAAACCAAAATAAACAAGTCCAATAATATAGTGCCAAACCGTAACTCGACTGCGAGTCAGACACGGGACATATAGGGACAATGCTCATAACTAGGTCATGCTCGTGTCCTCAGAGGTGTGGATGTCTCGCCAAGTTATTCAATATGAGTGTCGATCCTATATTGGACCATTCTACACTAATAGCAATAACTACCAGTCCACTATAAATATACAATTACAAGTACAATAATTTATAATAAATAAATGCAGGATGAGAAGCGCATAGGCGCAAAACCATCACAATAGTAAGGGGTACTTGCCTAGAGGGCTCGGCTAGATACGCAAGTCTTCGGCACTCTGGATCCAAGCTCGAACGTCTATCGGGGTCCTCAGAATCACACAATAAACAAACATCAGCACCAGACAATAAACTATAAATAAAATTACAAGAGATGGCACGAGGCTATACCGTGCGGGTCCCACAAGTAGTGCAAGGATCTGGCATAAAAACTGTGGCACGCAGATCGATATGGGCACACATATCGAGATGTGCACGTAGATCGAGACACTCACGAGATCTGAAGTAACACGAATACCGAGACGACGAAAAAATAGAACGTGCATGTAAATTGAGACGCGCACGAACTCCCAAGGAATACGAATTATGCGAATTAACGTAGCATGCAAATCGATGTGTGTGCCCAAATCGATTCGGCATGAATTACGAGGAAAGGCACAAAGGCCGAAGGACACGAAAATCAAGAGGGTACGCAACCTGAGACAACACAATGCTCAAGGTAGAGCGGAGCTCGAGGCATCCCATTGCCTGAGGCAACATGTGGACCAAGGTAGCACGGGAAACAGGGTGATACGTACGCCGAGGTGCACGTGTCCCAAAAAACTTACGATGGCACGGGGCCCGAGAAGAGAGACGAAGTAGATGGTGACAAAGGTAGCGGCCATGGTTTGAAGTGGTGGTGGCAGCGTTGGCAGATCCGAGCAAGAGGGGGGAGAGAGAGAGAGAGATCAGGAGAGAGGGGGCTCACGAGAGAGACAGAGAAAAGGGGGCGGGGTGTGCTGCTCCGGGGGAGGGGGTCTGCTCCGTGAAGGAGGGGTCGAGAGAGTGAGAGATGAGAGGGAGAGAGACCTGGAGAGAGATGTCACGCCCCGATCTCCCGCAGGCAAATCGGCCGTTCCCGCTTGGCGGGAATCACCCTCGCCAGCGCTCTCACGGAACGATCGCTTAACCCATCCGGGCGTGATGCCGCACGAGCGTGAGCCACGCCCGTGCAAGGCCATGGTTCGTTGGCTGGCGGTAAGAGTTCTAAGCCACAGAGTCGCACAGATTGTCCGAGTGCAGCGGAGTCATGAACGCATAGGCGATCGGTAACAGGTTCACTGAGTCGACAAATAAAACAAAAGCATTGAAACACAAGTTGAAGTAAAACAAGCTCTTTTATTGATATAAACTTGTGTTACAGGCGGCGTATAGCCGAGATTACAAGTCGCTCAAGCCTCTCTCTCTGAAACAGTAAAAGCGTACCAAGTGGCTACAACTATGGAATGAATGTACAGGTGATGGTCAGGCGACGCTCCAACATTATATCTTGTATATGTGCTTCAGTTCCAGACGCACCGTTGCTTCGGAGTGATGTTCACGCCTTAGCACGCACGTTGGAGGCATCCGTACCGCACGAGGTTCTTCCGCACCCTGCATACAAACTGGTGGATTATCAGTACATTGAATGCACTGGTGGGGAAGCTACTCGCCCGTTCGACAAATCCAAACACGTAATACAGGTTCCGTGCACAACTATTAAGTTGTCTTTCTAGTTGCCTTAGGATCAGTTTCATGCAAACATTGAATAGCCTAACGTGTCGGGCAGTGCGCCGTGCAACATGAGAGGAAACACGGCGAGACTTACCAACTTACCATCTCCTTCCCTGTCCAAGGCAAACATTGAGGCAAACATGTTAATTCAAGCACGGACAAGTATAACATTCAGGAGGCATAGCATATGCAAACAGGAGGGTCGTTTTAACATGATCGTTCAGGTGTTCAATTTATTTGTTTCATGCGATATAGTATCTCGCCCGCGGATAGCCGCTAAGCGAGGATGAATTGTTTATCTTTCGTTTACAAGCAAGCATGCAACAAGTTAAGTACAAGGTGATCACTGGCGTATGCCATAATGGACACTAGTCTGTGACAAAGATGGTTTGCTACGTGCAAGAACGTTAGGCGCCGCATACCACCCTGTCCTAGTATGTGAGACTAAACGTTAGTTCCGTCCGGAGCCGGAACGGTGCCAGTGCCCCAACAGCCGCCCGCAGGAACTATACCTTGTGCACAAGTTGTCCGTGATCGAACAATAACATTCATTCACCCGAAGGCTACCTGATTATCGCCCGTAGGCTACGTGCGCCCGTAGGCTACGTGATTATCGCCCGGAGGCTACGTGAGTACAAGACAAGCAGTATGCATGATTCATTTAGCTACTGGATATGCACAGTCTCCTGGGCTGCTGTAAGCCCGCACAGGAGGGAGACTTGCAGGGAGATCCGAATACCTGAATGAGTCTTGCCACTGGAGTATGATTCGTTTTCTTGACATGATGCAGTCCCCTGGATTGGGAACTGCCTTGGTGACCTAACGGTCCCGAATACTTGCGGGTTCATTCAGGCACGGAATGACTACTTAGTAGTCTTCCGAGGTTTGGATGAAATAATGCAACATTCAAGCAGACAAGCATGCGTTTCTAAGGAACATAAGCAGGCACGTTTGCTCGGACCCGAAGGTAAGCCGAGATATAAAACCGTTAAGGGACTTAGCATGCGAGGGTCTGAGTATATATAAACAGTATTTTATTTCCATGTTCTAGCAAGCAATATGAGTTAGGATTATTCCCTTAGCTAGGTGCATTGGATTTATTAGCATGCAGGGGGTGAATCACCTAGCGACTAGCATGAATATTCCAGATTTTATGTGTGCTGGCTCAGCAAAGACAAGTTCACCGTAGCCACCCACCTTAGCGATGATTCGCCTCGGTAGAGCGATACGTCTGAGCGAGCCTCTGAAAGTCCAAGCCGGATTCCTGTAGGGACAAGTCCGGATATCCTTTGCTTCTTAATCGAGGCAAAGCAGGTCGGGACAGTTGCACTTTTGCTGATTGAGTCGGCAGTCCGTTAGAACGGAATGGGGTGTTACATCCTACCCAACTTCGAAAAAGTCTCGTCCTCGAGACTTACTAAGGACAAGCAGTAATCTAGGGTTGAGGCAATCCTAGACAAGTCGTTGTACTTGTTTCATTTGGATATTCACTTGCACAAGCGTCAAAATCAGCATATCGCTTAGACTGGATCGTGCGCACTTTCGAAGGTACCCTCTAGCGTGAACACGTCAACCAGCTTAGTGATAGCGAAGTCTCAGCACTCGAGTTTCACCTTTTCTTAAGTCTTGGATGGTGCACTAGTTTAAGGCGTCCCTCGAATAGATGCATTCAACCAAACTTAGGGTTAGTAAAAATCGGACAAGCTACTAGCGATACTCTCAAGGGTTCGCACAGGTTGGCACAAAGGCCACTCGCAGCATACAACCAGACAAGCAATCATATCATTCAAAACGTATTTTGAAAGTATTTAGACTTATTGTTGGAACATCCCATCGAGGCATTGAGATAGAGCGTGCACATAACCCACGAACGAGCTTTCGAAACAGAGATATCGAATTGAGTTCCAAAGGCGTAAAAGCCAGGCTCTGATACCAACATGTCACGCCCCGATCTCCCGCAGGCAAATCGGCCGTTCCCGCTAGGCGGGAATCACCCTCGCCAGCGCTCCCGCGGAACGATCGCTTAACCCATCCGGGCGTGATGCCGCACGAGCGTGAGCCACGCCCGTGCAAGGCCATGGTTCGTTGGCTGGCGGTAAGAGTTCTAAGCCACAGAGTCACACAGATTGTCCGAGTGCAGCGGAGTCATGAACGCATAGGCGATCGGTAACAGGTTCACTGAGTCGACAAATATAGCGGAAGCATTGAAACACAAGTTGAAGTAAAGCAAGATCTTTTATTGATATAAACTTGTGTTACAGGCGGCGTATAGCCGAGATTACAAGTCGCTCAAGCCTCTCTCTCTGAAACAGTAAAAGCGTACCAAGTGGCTACAACTATGGAATGAATGTACAGGCGATGGTCAGGCGACGCTCCAACATTATGTCTTTATATGTGCTTCAGTTCCGGATGCACCGTTGCTTCGGAGTGATGTTCACGCCTTAGCACGCACGTTGGAGGCATCCGCACCGCACGAGGTTCTCCCGCCCCTGCATACAAACTGGTGGATTATCAGTATATTGAATGCACTGGTGGGGAAGCTACTCGCCCGCTCGACAAATCCAAACACGTAATACAGGTTCCGTGCACAACTATTAAGTTTTTTTTCTAGTTGTCTTAGGATCAGTTTCATGCAAACATTGAATAGCCTAACGTGTCGGGCAGTGCGCCGTGCAACATAAGAGGAAACACGGCAAGACTTACCAACTTACCATCTCCTTCCCTGTCCAAGGCAAACATTGAGGCAAACATGTTAATTCAAGCACGGGCAAGTATAACATTCAGGAGGCATAGCATATGCAAACAGGAGGGTCATTTTAACATGATCGTTCAGGTGTTCAGTTTATTTGTTTCATGCGATATAGTATCTCGCCCGCGGATAGCCGCTAAGCAAGGATGAATTGTTTATCTTTCGTTTACAAGCAAGCATGCAACAAGTTAAGTACAAGGTGATCACTGGCGTATGCCATAATGGACACTAGTCTGTGACGAAGATGGTTTGCTACGTGCAAGAACGTTAGGCGCCGCATACCACCCTGTCCTAGTATGTGAGACTAAACGTTAGTTCCGTCCGGAGCCGGAACGGTGCCAGTGCCCCAGCAGCCGCCCGCAGGAACTATACCTTATGCACAAGTTGTCCGTGATCGAACAATAACATTCATTCGCCCGAAGGCTACCTGATTATCGCCCGTAGGCTACGTGCGCCCGTAGGCTACGTGATTATCGCCCGGAGGCTACGTGAGTACAAGACAAGCAGTATGCATGATTCATTTAGCTACTGGATATGCACAGTCTCCTGGGCTGCTGTAAGCCCGTACAGGAGGGAGACTTGCAGGGAGATCCGAATACCTGAATGAGTCTTGCCACTGGAGTATGATTCATTTTCTTGACATGATGCAGTCCCCTGGATCGGGAACTGCCTTGGTGACCTAACGGTCCCGAATACTTGCGGGTTCATTCAGGCACGGAATGACTACTTAGTAGTCTTCCGAGGTTTGGATGAAATAATGCAACATTCAAGCAGACAAGCATGCGTTTCTAAGGAACATAAGCAGGCACGTTTGCTCGGACCCGAAGGTAAGCCGAGATATGAAACCGTTAAGGGACTTAGCATGCGAAGGTCTGAGTATATATAAACAGTATTTCATTTCCATGTTCTAGCAAGCAATATGAGTTAGGATTATTCCCTTAGCTAGGTGTGTTGGATTTATTAGCATGCAGGGGGTGAATCACCTAGCGACTAGCATGAATATTCCAGATTTTATGTGTGCTGGCTCAGCAAAGACAAGTTCACCGTAGCCACCCACCTTAGCGATGATTCGCCTCGGTAGAGCGATACGTCTGAGCGAGCCTCTGAAAGTCCAAGCCGGATTCCTGTAGGGACAAGTTTGGATATCCTTTGCTTCTTGATCGAGGCAAAACAGGTCGGGACAGTTACACTTTTGCCGATTGAGTCGGCAGTCCGTTAGAACGGAATGGGGTGTTACAAGAGAAGGGGGTCGGGGTTCCATCAGCGGAGGGGGGGAAGGAGATCGGGGGAGGGGAGAGTGAGGGGGAAAGGGGAGCGACTCCATAGGGGGGAGAGATTTATGAGGAAGGGGGAGAGAGAAAGAGAGACCGGGTTAGGGTGAGCGGCTGTGTAAAGAGGGAAAGAGAGGGGTAGGTTAGAGGGGTTAGGTTAGGAATAGAAATAATAACAATAACAAAAACAATAACAATAATAATAAAATCAAACGCCATGCCAATAATAACACAATTAAAATTAATAATAACTAAATAATACCAACAATAAAATAATCAACAACATGAATAATGCGAAGTCAAGCCTCAACAATCCAAGTCAAATCAAGATCCAACAATTAAAATATTTTTTAAAAAAAATACACAGAACTGGAAATCCTCTAATTGCAAAAATATAGTCATATAAATTATTTAGAAAATAGGGTTATGACATCCTACCCACCTTACAAAAATTTTGACCTCGAAATTTTAAAATTATTTAAATATAGTTTTCAAAACTAGTATACACATATCATAAAAACTCTACCCACCTTACAAAAATCAAGTAATACAATCAGAAATGAACCAAATCTCAATCTCAAAACATCGAAGAGAATACCACCTAGCGGCACAAATCAACTCATGAAATAAATCCAAAATATTCGAAATAATCTCGAAAATTAAAATTTCACATGCACGAAATAACTCCATAAATCAAAACAACCACAAAATATCGAAAACAATATCATAAAAATTAAAATCCCAACTGCATGAAAATCCACAAAATCATGAAATCAAGATTATTTGCCTCATACTGACAACCGTAGTTTCCTCATATCGAATCACGAAGTGTGTCGCGGTCATTCTCTACCACGCCATTCGGATTGGTTGCAGAAGTTCACCATGACACTATGAACGAGCGGCTGCAGCTTTCGCTACCACGACGTCAAGGTATACTAGGGCCACCCGGTGAATCTTGACAAATATCCAAAACAAATCAAATCCAAAAATCATTGTCCAACTCAGTAAAATCATAAAACTTCTAACTATATCACAAGACAGTTCTTAAAAAATACACAAAATCCAAAATCCAGAGCTAATCATCATATACAAAAAATATATCTAAAATCAAAATAATATCTGAACAGATAATCAGGAAGGTGGAACTATCGAGAGTCAAAGAAGATAAAATAATAGAAGGATATTCACTAAACACTCAACAAATGCTTATGAGATCTTCAATTCTGACGTCCTCAGGAAACTCTGAGCTCCGATATAATCCTTCTTCCAAGGCAAGCACATCAACGCATGAAAAGGGCGACAATGGACTAATTCAACACAAAGTCAACTTACGAAGAAGATAACAAGGAAACAAACAAGGTAACACATCGGTAGAGAGTACATAGCCCAATATAAATAACAAGTAACCCAAGGATTGAAACAAGACAACGTCTTATCTAATAAAGCGATTAACAAGTCCAACTACAGGACCATGTCTCTCAAAACAAAGAATAAAGGCAGATAGCAACAAATAGATAGGGGTCAAGCGAGATATGTCCAGGCAGAGAGAGGGATAATTTACAAGTTCAAGGGAACGAAGGAAAAGTGTAACTCCAAAAAATTGTGGACTCAGATCAGTAATCACGTGATACCCAACAATCTCAAAACGAGACCTATATGGGTCACCAATAAAACCTTGCCACATTTCGCTCCCAAAATATCGAGTAAATACGGGGACAGATATGGCCAACTACTCCGTACAAGGTATAAAATATCGTACGGCGGTCACGGCTGTCAATCATGTTGGGTATCCTTGTATACAATATATTCTATGGCCTAAATCTGATCTCATATCCACATGCTATCACAATAAAATAAGTAGCAAGATTGACATCAACTAGAAATCATATAAGACCAAACGGTCAAAATACTTATGATAATCAAGAAGTCTACAGGAAGAAAAGATTTTGACGAGACTACCTTCCCACACACTTCTCAGTATGATATGGAAACTAAAGCGTATCCTCCAAGCCAGGTTTAGAAGATCCAAAAGATCGGTTAAAGACAATATGGGAATAATGCAGGGTTGGTCAGGCCAACCGCAACAAGTATCGAAAAGGAAGGCTCAAGGACGGACGAATAAAACCCAAGAAGAAGCATATAACATAAACATATAGAAATAGAAGTAGACAGAAAAAAGGAATCGCTCGGTACCAATGCACGATTACTGAATATAAAGCATCAATCAACAACTAATACAGGTAAAGGACCAAAAGTCATTCACAATCATCCTATCATCCAATAATATATGTATCGCCAACTGGAGTTCGTAATATGTCATCGGAACAGTAATCCACTACTACACAAAACAAGGACAAGGGAATAAATTACTACACCGGGACAAGCTACGTACCAGCCGACTAGCAAGCAACACACCCTACAATTATATGAATAACGGCCTATCAAATACCTACGGCTTCCTATGTGAAGTCTGGGTTACCTCAGTAATGCAATATAGGAATCCTCAGATCGTGCTATGTTCGAGCAGGTTAGCCGAACTAAGAAATAGTCGCGTAGCACGTAGTATATGCACTGGTCCCTCGTAAGGCCACCGTGCTAAGATCATATTTAATACATATTATATATAGTAATCAGATATTGTACTCTACTATTGTGGATGATATACAGTATCTTTGGGGGCTAGCCGATATCCCCGAATGTAATATTCGAGTGAAGTCTATCATGCACGATCTCGGGATACCATTCCCTCCCAATGCTTCTACAAATTTTTAGTTACCTGATTAACCCTACAGTTATATAAAATCTCGTGACGTGGTCACACGATCATCATCATCCTAGAATGAAGTACCGTAGTACGAGTTCGCTGAGTGAGAATCCATATTGGTTCCTGTCGGTTCCAACCCAAATCCCTCTTGAACGTAATGCAACAATCAATATACATAGTATCCAACCACGCTAGGCCACGATCACTAACCAACTACGAAGGTACCCGTGCAGGAGAAATCGAGATCATATAATATCACATATCACGTAAGATTAAATGGCATCTCAGTGCATAACCGAAACATGTAACATATAACGTGTAGGAACAGTTAGCACATAGGAACATATAGCACATAGTAAGTGTATCAACACGAATACAAGTAGTCAAGTCAGGATACACGATAAATAATCAATCCAGTAAAATTCTCTACTCACATCGTAGCATGCACATCGGGTCAGCTATACAGGAATAGTCAGTCAATCGATCAATCAGATCGGTCTATCCATCAAGTCGGTCCACTAGCCAAATCAATCCATCAATAGTTCTTTCATCCACGATAGGATACGAATATCAAGTCAAGAAAAATACGAGCACAATGCACTAATCCAATCACCATGAACAATACCAGATCCTCTGGCTCACAAAGTTTATCGAATCGGTGATCACATGCTATCAGTCGATAAGTCCCATAACATCCAGGATATAAAATATATATTCCACCTAACAAGGTCAGCCATCTATAAGTACTAGTACTAGAAGTCACTAGAGCAGTAAGTCAATCACATATACTCATTGATCCCCCATATCATGTACACAACTCTTTGATCCACCATATATATATATATATATATATATATATATATATATATATATATATATATATATATATATATATATATATATATATCCTCCTTATCAAATAAGGGACAAAATAATTAAATATCGTATTGCCCAAACATACAAGATAATCGAGGTCTACCAAATTGTAGAGGTAACATGTACTAGGCACTTGGGAAGTCGGGTAAAATCATACATTAATAATCTCGTTATTTGTCTTATTCCGCAAAATATTCGCGCAATAGTCCAAGTCCAAGAAATCCAATAAAAATAATATAATGCCTCTAGCCCAGGCCTACAAAGTCCAATAGAGTACACACGAGCTTTCCAAGTCAATATCCCAAGATCATACTTTCAATTTAAAATAATATTCAATCCTCGAATTTATCTAAAGTTCACAATCCCTATATAATTTAACTACTAGTCCAATCAGGTTAATCTAGAATAATACCTGGAAAGAATAATATGGAAACAAGAATCTAATAATGGATGCCGTCGGATAGTGGTAAGGAATGCATGAACCACTTTGGAGTAGATCCACGACCCTCAAACCAACCAATGACCGGGATCGCAGACCGTCTTCCGAGTAGAACTACACCCTTACTCTATCCGACGAACAAGCGTAAATAAGTACTGCATTTATAATGTAAAACCAAATTCTAAGTCAAATTCCTAAATTGAATCCCCTAATCAAATTATAATCAAATCCACAAAATCAAATCCCGAATCAATATCTCATAATCAAATCCCCGAATCAAAATCTCGAATCAAGTATCAAATTAAATTCTCGAATCAAATATCAAATCCAATCTCGAATCAAATTCCAGAAATTTTTTGGCAGAACCTCCCTTATATTTCTACGACCGGAAACATAACCTGCAAAACAAAACAAATAAAAAATTCACCAGGCAGAACCTGCCGTAGAATCCCAATTCGAGAATACCAAGTCTCGACCTCCAGCAGCTCTACGATGTGTACTGGGCACCAAGCCATCACAATCAACAAGAATCGACATGCAGGGCGTACAACCATAAAGTCCTCTGTCCTTAACCAAACCATAATAAATAAGTCCAATAATATAGTGCCAAACCATAACCCGACCATGAGTCGAACACGGGACATATAGGGACGATACTCATAACAAGGTCGTGCTCGTCTCCTCGGAGGTGTGTATGTCCCATTCGAGTTGTTCAATATGGGTGTCGACCTGATATCAAACCATTCTACACTAATAACAATAATTACTAGTCCATTATAAATATACAATTACAAGTACAATAATTTATAATAAATAAATGTAGGACGAGAAGCACATAGGCGCAAAACCATCATAAGAGCAAGCAGTACTTGCCTAGAGGGCTCGGTTAGATACCTAAGTCTTCGGCATGAATCCAAGCTCGCACGTCCATCGGGCTCCTTAGAATCACACAATAAACAAACATCATCACCAGACAATAAAATATAAGCAAAATTAAAAGAGATGGCACAAGGCTATACCGTACGGGTCCCGCATGTGGTGCAAAGATTTGGCACGAAAATAGAGGCACACGGATAGATATGGGCACGTATATCGATACATGCACATAGATCGAGATACGCAAAGAGATCCGAAGTAGCACGACTATCGAGATAAAGGGAAAATAGAACGTACATGTAAATCGAGACACACACGAACTCCTAAGGAATATGAATTGCATGAATCGATGTGACACGAATTACATGGAAAGGCACAAAGGTCGATGGACACGAAAATCAAGAGGAGGTGCAACCCGAGATGACACGGTGCTCGAGGTAGTGTGGGGCTCGAGGCATCCTACTCTTGAGAAAATATGTGGACCGAGTAGCACGGGAAACGGGGTAATACGTACATCGAGGTGTACGTGTCCCATGAAACTTGCAATGGTACATGGCCCAAGAAGAGAGACAGAGGAGATGTTGACAAAGGTGCCGGCCATGGTTGGAAGTGGTGGTAGCAGCGGTGGCAGATTCGAGCAAGGGGAAGAGAGATCAGGAGAAAGGCGGAACTCGAAAGGGACAAAGAAAAGGGGGCGGGGTGTGCTGCTCCGGGGGAGGGGGTCTGCTCCGAGAAGGAGGGGTCGAGAGAGTGAGAGATAAGAGGGAGAGAGACCTGGAGAAAGGAGGGGGTCGGGGTTACTTCAGCACAGGGGAGGAGGAGATTAGGGGCGATGAGAGTGAGGGGGGAGGGGGAGCGGCTCCATAGGGGAGGGGGAGATCTGTGAGGAAAGGGGAGAGAGAAAGAGAGATTGGGTGGGGATGAGCGGCTGTGTGAAGAGGGAAAGGGAGGGCTAGGTTACAGGGGTTAGGTTAGGAATAGAAATAATAATAGTAATAATAACAATAACAATAAAATCAAATACCATGCCAATAATAACACAATTAAAATTAATAATAACTAAATAATTCCAACAATAAAATAATCAACATCATGAATAATGAGAAGTCAAGCCTCAACAATCCAAGTCAAATCAAGATCCAACAATTAAAATATTTTTTTATAAATACACATAATTGGAAATCCTCCAATTGCAAAAATACAGTCATATAAATTATTTATAAAAATAGGGTTATGATAACTTCTTGTACCACCGGTACGTAAATCACCCTTCGAAGGCTTTTTATGTCTTGAAAAGAAATATACAACAGTTGATAGATGCTAAAGATATCACCCTTAACAACGAAGAAAAGACAGTCACTGCCAATATGGTGTCTCTTCAATTCGATACCTTTTCAGCATAAGAAGTCTCGAACGACGTCGTCCCAATACCTCGAGCTACAATAGAAGTGTAAATCTTCTTTCGCCTAGAAGTCAAATGGAGGAATTTGTGCCTCTTACCACAGATCATGGCGAGATTATGTTGATTCATCCCAAGTTGCTGTCAGATTGGAACCATGGAGCAACATCTTCTAATTCAAAATCTAAGAAGGTTAAGAATTATAAATCATGCAATATGATTTCTTCGAATCCTCATTCAGACAGAGATCAGGAACAACATCAGGAAGATGCATCTCTCAATGTTAGATTTCAAAATATGAACATTACCCCAACAAGCTCTACTCACAAGCTTCGCTTGATAAACCAACAATGGTCCATAATTGGCAACGTTCCGCTATATAGGGCGCAACAAATCTTCAGTGCTTATGAAGATGTTCCTACAAAAATTTCTTCTCCTCCTTCTGCAACCATTAGAGCATCGACCTCGATTTAGGTGCTTGAGGAGGATCGCCCCCAATTTCATCAATACAGCAAACAATCTATATGCCTGATGCAAAAAAATGGGGTATAATTTCCAGAAAGCTAAAGGTTTGAACTTTGGCAAGGGCGACGTATTCCCTCTACAATCTCCGAGGATAGTCCAATAAATTCCGTAGTGGATTGGGCTATGACGAGACCAGTCCACAGACGCACTCTAAGAAAGGGCGTGATAAAAAGAAACTCAAGTCCTGTAATATGGTACTTCTTTTTTCGACGCCAGAAGAAGAAGCCATGACTGGTACCAGGTCCGGCAAAGATTATCATAAAACTTATGAATCTATCTTGGAAGATATTCTTGACACTCTTCCTACTTTGCCAACTCCTGCGGCTTCGGTCACAACCGAACCTGGTCCTTCGAAGCCTACTACGACAGAGAAAGAAAAGAAAAAGGAAGTACGCTTCAAAAAATTCTTGAAGAAGGGTGTACCCCAAGGACTTGAAAAGACCTACAATTTTGACATATTGGCACAGCTAGCCAATACCCCAGCCCGACTCTCCATATTCGAGTTGCTCCGTTTGTCGAAGGAGATTCGTAAGGCTTTGAGTAAAGCTCTGATACATGCAGACTCATGCTTAGATCAACTCAAGACTTTTGATGAGGAGCCAATAGCATGTCCTTAATTCTATAGCGTGATCGAGAATATTCCTAACATAACATTCACGCAAGATGACATGCTACTCAAAGATAATGAGCATGACATACCTCTATATTATACCGGTTACATCGTATCTATTAAGGTGAACCGGATCCACATCGATCTTGATTCTTCACTCAATATCATTCCTAAAAGTATACTAAGAGGATTGAATATACCGATGCACAACTAGTCTGCTACTAGTACTACCATTATAGGCTTTAATGATGGAAGAAGTAAACCACTGGAAAAGATACGCCTAAAATTCAGATAGGCGATCTACGTACTGAAGTCACATGCTATATGATTAACTCGGACGTATCCTAAAATGTCTTGCTGGGATGGCCATGGATACACGAGCATAAAATTATACCCTCCACCCTATATCAATGCTTCAAGTATGTGAATAGTAGAGGAGAGGTCAAAACAGAGGCAGCTGACCTCAACCATTTCAAAGGTGTCGAAACCTATTTTGCTGACTCTGCACTCTATACACCTGAGTATATGAAAGATAAATCTAATCAACCTAGTGATGAAGCTAAAAATACTCCAAAAGAAGTGCCTTTGATAATCAGAGTCAAATGATATACTACTCGTCCAACTCCTTCAAAATCTCTCAGCATCGATCTACACAAGTCATCTCCACTGGTTATCAACCTTCGATGCAATGAACAACCAACAATGAAGAATGAACCACTTGTTATTAACCTTCGTCATAAAAAGCCATCAACATCAGTGAATCAACCCCTAGTCGTCAATCTTGCCAAGCCTCCTGTCAAGGTTGAAGATTCTGCTGACTATATGGAAGATGAATAAATTTTATATTTCATGAATAAAGAAGACTCTAGTCCGTACTACATTCTTTGTTAAAAAAGTTTTAGAGGCTCTTCACGTCTACGAACCTCTGTCCATACCCGTGGCATTTCCATTACAATATGGTTTGCCATATAAACCAAATAAGGAGTCATACTTCATAGTCCCAGTGAGACAGGACAAGCAACGACATATAATTTTTGGCAAAGCTAGAAAAAAAGAGTCGCACAGACTGATGGTTCTGACGAAGATATGAGGAAGATACAATCGTATCGTTACAGCCAACCAGCCAAAAATATCATACAAATGATGGGATACAACTTAAAATCTAGCTTGGGACTAAATTATGAAAAAGGCATACAGACTCCTATACGTCACCTCTCTCCTTTAGGCAAGCCAAAAACATACTACCAATGGACTGATCGTGGTTTAGGATATGTTACACCACCAACAAGTCCTGAAAGTTTAGAATCAAAAGAAGAGACGCATTCTTATTCCTCTGACTCATCATTATGGAATTCTGACAAAATCATGGGTGACATATTCAAACATGATTTCTCTGTAAATATGGTGTCAACTTCCCCGGATAAAGAAGATATTGAACTATTAAAACCATTCAAAAATGATCCATGGACACAATAAATGGATACTCGATCGGAGCTTCGGTTTGAGCAACTTGAACCACCTACAGAGGATGAAATAGTTCAAATTGATGTAGGAGAAGAATCTTCCCCAATACCTATCTTCATTAGCAAGAGTTTTCCTGAAGAAGATCAACATGCTTTACTCTAGCTAATAGAGGAGTATATCGATGTCTTCGCCAGGAGTTATGAGGATATGCTTGGCCTAGATCCTCAAATAGCCACACACAAGCTCAATATTCTTCCGGATGCTAAACTGGTAAAACAACAACGGCGGTTCCGTCCAGATATGATGGATACAATTGAAGTAGAAGTCAAGAAACTCATAGTATGTGGCTTCGTTCGAGTAGAGTAACATCCAGACTGGGTAGCCAATGTCGTTCCAGTTATGAAGAAAAATAGAAAAGTGTGGGTCTACATAGATTATCGAGATCTGAACTCGGCCTATCAAAAGATAAATTTTCTTTTCCCATCACAGATATCATGATCAACAATACATATATCTTTGAACGTATGTCCTTCATGGATGGATTCTCAGAATACAATCAGATTAAGATATCTCATGATGATGAAAAGTATACCTCATTCTGTACACCGTTGGGAGTTTACTGTTATACAGTCATGCCCTTCGGCTTGAAGAATGCGGGTGCAACGTACTAATGATCCATGAGTACAATTTTATAGAAGCATTTACGGAAAATAATAGAATGCTATGTGGATGGCATCACTGTCAAGAGCCGCTACAAAGATGATCACCTTCAAGATTTGAAGACTGTGTTCGAATTGATGCACCACCAAAAATTGAAGATGAATCCAACTAAATCCTTTCTGGGAGTCTCCAGATGCAAGTTTCTTAGATTTGTTCTAAATTCCAAAGGTATTCACTTTGACACCGATAAAATCAAAGGTATCATCGAAATGTAGCCTCCAGATAATCTCAAAGAACTTCGTCGTCTACAAGGTCGTTTGGTATATATTAGGAGGTTCATCTCCAATCTTTCGGGACGATGTTGACCCTTCACCTAGTTAATGAAGAAAGGTGTATTCTTTGTCTGGAATGAAGTATGTCAACAAGCATTCAAAGACATCAAATAATATTTAACAAATTTGCCAGTTCTGGTGTTTCCGTTCATAGAAAAACTATTTCTGTTGTACGTTCGAGAAATGGATCACTCCCTAGGAGCTCTTCTTGCACAGGAGAGTGACGAAGGCCATGAACAGGTGATCTACTATATTAGTTCTATAATGGTTGGCGATGAACATCGATACAATCTGGTTGAAAAAGAATGCCACGATTTGATGTTTGATATTCAGAAGACACGATATTACGTGTCAGGTTAAACCATTCATGTCATATCCAAGGTAAATCCTCTTTGGGTATTGATGAACAAGCCGAGCACACTCAATTCTCGATTGTCTACATGGGCAATGCTGCTATCACCTTATGATATGGTATATATCCCGCAAAAAGTAGTGAAGGGTCAAGTACTAGCTGATTTTTTGGCAGCTCATCCTATACCGAAAACTTCCAAACTATACGATGACATCCCAGATGAAGTCTTAGAATCTAATATGACAATGGAAGATAACACCTGTCAACTATTCTTTGACGGCGCATCAAGAATAGGACCCAAAGGCAATATAGTAGCTGGAGTTGGCATAGTCCTAGTATCTCTTGAAAAACTACTCATTTATCGAGCATATTCTCTTAGTGAACCATGTTCCAATAACGTGACAGAATATAATGCTTTACTCATCGGTCTCCAATTGGCTAAAAAATTGAACATATAATATCTTGAAGCCTATGGAGATTCTAAACTGATAGTCAATCAGATCAGGGGAGAGTATGAGATTCGGCATGAAGACCTCATCCCTTATCATCAAGCGATGATCGAACTGGCTTGCACTTTTAATGGATTCTTCATCGAGTATGTGTCTCATTTACAGAATATGAAAGCTGTTGCTTTGGCCGGCCTAACAGCATCATTGGTTGTTCCCCCTAAAGAGACGATACTCAATTATGATAACGGGATGAGAGTTGTTCTGTAAGAAAATAACTTGCACGTTGAACAGAGTTACTTCATAACTTCAACCTCCATGGATAAAGATTAGAGAAACCCTTTTATAGACTACGCTACTTATGAGATTCTTCCAAAACATTCGAAAGAAGTCACTTCCATCAAAAGACTCTCACTCCGATTCTACTATGACGCCTCGTCTAAGACATTATATCGTCATTCTTATTATGGATTGCTGCTACATTGTCTTTCCAATCCTGAAGTGAGGCAATCACTCCGTGATGCTCAATATGACATTTATGGAGCATATCAATCGGGTCCTAAATTATAAGACTGCCTCAGGAGAATGGATTATTATTATTGGCCCATCATGGTGGCATATGCCATAGATTATGCCCGTAAATACAGATTATGTCAAATTAATGCTGATTTTATACACCAACCAGTAGAGTTCTTACACCCTATAGATGCTTCCTGGCCTTTTGAAGCCTGGAAAATAGATATTATTAGTCCGATCAGCCCATCTTCTTCTAAAGGACATCGGTTTATACTTGCAATAACTGATTACTTCTCCAAATGGACTGAAGCAGTCCCATTTATCGAAGTTAAAATGGTGAACTTAATTAACTTCGTCAAACACCATGTTATTTACCGTTTCGGTGTTCCCTGGAGGATAATACATGATAATGGGCCGCAATTCGCTAGTCAAGCATTTTATCGATTCTGTGACAAGAATCTAATCCAGAATATAGCATCTACGGCCTACAATCTAGCAGCTAACAGCTTAGCTGAAGCCTTCAATAAAACCATAATCAAACTCCTTAAAATGTTTGTCTCATCCAACAAACGCGATTGGAATGAGAAACTCGGAGAGTATTTATGGGCTTATCGTACGATAGTTCAAACTCTAACTGGTTGTACACCATTCTCTCTGGTCTATGGATGTGAAGCGGTCATTCCACTCGAAACCCATATACCTTCTCTCAGAATATTTATTGCTAATGAGCTAAAGGTAGAGATGTCACGCCCCAGTCCTAAAATATCGAGGGACTGGACACGTGAGCAATGGCCAGCAGCACGCATCGATGGACAACCCAATTTAATGGATCCATCAGGGCATGCTTAAGCTGTAGTCTAACAGGAATTAGGGCAATTGTTACAAGTCACGGGTTATTCTATCCTCATCCACAACAGATAAACACAGATAAGGACAGGGTAATGCAAATAAAATAAGCTGATCTCAATAAATATCTCGGGAAAAAATTCGAGAATATGTCTGGTACAACAGATACAAATAGACAGGAAATAAACAACTGGAAATAGAAATAACTGAATACATACGGCCAATGCTCAGGAGAAGTCCTCTGGTGCGAGCTCGTCTTCCGGTCCTGGTACAGCTCCTGGAAGTGCTCCTGTACGGTATATCTCTGGATGGATCTCTTCGGCTATACCTAGGGACATAATCCGGATCCAGGTCCTCAGGGGACAGCAAGGTACAGAAAATACAAGCCAAAATAGATGCAGTGCAGCAATAAATAAGCAATAGGGTAAACTAGATAACCAGCTAAGTGATATGCAATATGAGAGCAGTACAAGAACTCAGGCTGAAACTACTACAAGCTCTGTGTCGGGGAGCCGGTAGCAGTGATATCATGTAGTTGTCTAGCTCGTAGTGAGACTTAAGACGCCGGCATAATATAACATCCACTACCAGAAAAAGTCAAATTAGCGATGTCTAAAAATGTCGCTAAATAACAATAAATCGTCGCTAATTAGATTTAGCGACGTAGCTAGCGACGTTTTAAATCAGTCGAAAAACTCCAAGTCGCTAAAACCAAAAACGTCGCTAAACGTCGCTATGCCGACGTTTTTTAGCGACTTTAATGTGTCGCTAAATTTAGCGACGTGTTGCGACGCCAAGTCACTAAATAGCGACGTTTATAAAAGTCGCTAAACGTCGCTGATTAGCGACGTTTTTTGCGACGTTACACCGACGTCTTTAATGACCTGGCTATACTGCCATGTCAGCAATTGGCGACGTTTAGCGACGACTTTAGCGACGTCATTAGCGACGAACTTAGCGACGTTTTTCAGCGTCGCTGAGTAGCGACGTAATTAGCGACGTAAATTAACGTCGCTAAGCGTCGCTACACGTCGCTAATAACATCGCTAATTTAAAAAAAAAAATAAAAAAAAAATTCCAGAATCAAACATTGGTGATTCCCTGCAGTTTTACATCATCTTCATCATACACACCAACATGATTCAATCTAGTTAACTATATAATCCAATTAAATTAAAGACCACAAGAAGTATCAATCCAATTAAATGTGGATAACTATATAATCCAATTAAATTAACTAAAAAATTAAAGACCACAAGAAGCATCATACATCATGTCTATTGTTGAAGTACCAATAATTCATAAATAATAATAAAAATAACTAGACTACTACGGATCTGCAGGAGGCTGACCAGCGGCGCGCTTCAAGGATAACAACTCCTCATACTCGTCCCGTGGAATCGACACCGATGTCGATGGAGAAGGCAGTGACGTCGGTGGCGGCCGTGCCCGCTCCAAGTCTGCGAGTCGCTGGTTGTAAGAATCCAGGGTAGATAACAGCCTCGTACTGCTATCACCCATTGAATCCTGCATCCTCGTTAGGTTCTCGCCCATCGATAGCTGTGACGCATGCATCCTCGTCAGCTTCTCGCCCATCGATAGCTGTGACGCCTGCAGCTCCATGATGTTGCGATCATTGGAGGCTCTAATATCATTTATCAATTCTCGTAGCTCCGTCATGCTGCGGTCGAGCATATCCAATCGTGCGATAAGCATCGGATCGTCCGCCTGCGGCTGGGACCGGGACTGGTCCTCCATACTTCGCAGCAAGTCGTCACGGAGAGACGCAATCTGACGGTCAACGGCCTCCTGGACGGCCTCCTGGACTCTGGCCGACGACTGCGAGGGCTGCGACTGCGAGGGGTGTGTGGAATGCACAGCTGTCGGGGAGGCCCTAGATGACTGCGTCACAACCAGGGCGCCATAGGAGCCCGTACCGTAGTACGTACCCCTCTGGAGACCACCAGCTGCGGTCACCCACAGGTCGTCCGCCGAAGGAGATGGACCGGGCTGCGACGAAGCACCAGCCTCTCCAGGTGTAGGTGCACTAGCAGTCGCCCGCTCACGAAGCCTAAGATACTCGGCCTAGAAAAGGTTTGAAAACTCAATAATTGCCTAAGTTATATTAAAATAAACACAAAGTAAAGTAATACTTACATAGGTCTGTGAGGTCCTCTCATCAATGAGATTTCCGTCCTTGCGATGGGTGGCCAAGAAGACGGTTACCATGTTTGCATCCTCACCCCTCTGTACCTGTTAAAAATATATTTTTTATTACTAAACTTAAATATTTTTTCCAAGTACCATTTTATGGTACTTATATTAAAATAATATATTTTAAAAGAAAAAACATACCAAACGACGGAAATGTTCCGTCATCGGAATCGAGCCACCACACCACTTGGCAGCATTCTGCCTAGCCGCCTTGGCCTTCTTAGACCTTTCCTTGTAGCTCGGATCGTCGAATCTAGCCCTCATCGCAGTCCACTGCTCAGGCGTGATCCAACCTTGGATCGGTTTTCCAGCAAGATCACGAGCCTTCTGGTCATCCAGAGCATCTCGGATAAGCTTGGCGGCAACGGTAGGAAAGAGCCGCTCGATCAACTCGGTCCGGTGCGGAGGATAAAAATACGTTTGCTACAATAAATAATTCATTAAGTTAGCATCACGAATATGCATAAATTAGAGGATTTATTTAATATACTTTTACCTGGAAGTGCGCAAACCAGAACGCCTTCCTCTCCTCCGGAGCCTCAGAGTAGTTGATCCAAGGGCCACCGTAGTTGTTCCTCAGAAATTGGCCCAGGCGTCTCTGAACCGACGATGGACGATATCTATACAGAAATAATAATTTAGATTACTGAAAAAGTCAATATACGATGAATAAAGAGAAACACAAATATATACTAAACCATCTAATTGACTTACTTTGTACCGTCGGCCCAAATCTCTGTCCTCGTCTCCTCCGGTGGTGCGCATGGAGGATCTTGCTGATGCTGGGACAACGTTGGCACGACCTCCTCTACATGCTCATCAGTCTCCATGGTTCCGTCAGCAGGAGGAACGCTGGACGAGGGAGTACTATCATGCCTGGAACTACTCGTCCCAGGAGTGATGCCACGCAACGTCGTCGCAGTCGGAGATGTGACTGCTCGATATACTGGAGTACTGGGCGACGATGATCCGGAACCAACAGTAGGCAGTACCGGAGTGGCACTCTGTCTACCTCGGGACCTGCCGAATCCTCCGCGTTATCCTGTCCTATCTGATAACAACATATGATGAATATAGAGAAACACAAATATATACTACATTCTACAGTCAAAATGTGATACATATCTCAAAGCATTATACAGTCAAAATATAATACATATATTCGTTAAAGTCAAAATGTGATACATATCTCAAAGCATTTTACAGTCCAAATATAGTTACATTCTACATGGAATATTTTATATTTTCAATCATCTTCAGAAAATTCATCTTGTTCGCCTTCCTCGTCCTGCTCTTCCTCTTCCTCGTCTTCACTTTCATCTACTTCGTCGTCCTCTTCGGATAATTCTACATCTTCTACATTATTACTCGTGTAATGAGTAACTTCCGTTGAGTCCACATCTACAATATTTGTTACAAGAGGTAGATCGTCCTCCTGATAAGCTATTTCGTCAATGTCAAAGGTATTTCTAGCTTTAGTCTTGCATACTGCCCACCAATCCGACCTCGCTGTCCCCCGTCTAGGATAAGTTGTGAAGTACACGAGCTGAGCCTGACTTGATAGGACAAATGGTTCGTAGCCTTGATATCTACGCTTGTAGTTTATATCCACAAGGCCATGCTTGTCAATTTTCCAACCTTGATCTTGAATCGGATCGAACCATTCACACCTGAATAGCACGATATTAGCAGGTTCTGGGCCATAATTATATGTCAACTCCACAATCTCTCGTAAGATGCCAAAAAAATCATTGCCCGGATTGACGTCTTTGTAGTTTGTAGATTTGATACACAAACCATTATTTTTCGTGGAATCAAGATCCAGAAAGCTGTCTCTGATAGGAGCATTTGTTGACTTGAACCTGAACCCATTCACACAGAAACTTGGCCATATTTTTACGGCAGTAATTGGTCCCTTGGCTAGAGTCCTAATAGATTCAGTCTCGGATGATATTAGACGATCGACCTAAATACCAAAGTAGCGATGGTAAGTTATTTGTTTTACAAGTGCAGAAATAAAAAGTAATTACCAAGTATCTTACATATGCGCTCAACCAAGAAGGAAAATGGCATCTCATTTCTTGTTCTACTTCTTCGTCTGTTATGTAGGGTCTAACCGACCTCAACTCATCATTATATGTGCTAAAAAACAATGATGCAACTGCTAATTAGTAGCATAATAGTATCTTATACTATTACATTGAGATGATGTAAACGTGGACGTATTAATTACTTACCCCTCTAGCTTCTCCACTTCATCCTCGTCGCAATTGAGTAATATATACAATTGAGCAGCCCTTAGCTCATCGTCATTCAAATATCTCTTCTTAATTTTTCTCGAAGGCTTTCCAGATGCATTGAATACTTTGAGTATTGCATCATTAGATTCCTTATATGCGTCGTCGTTTCTGGGAGCTTTCGTCCTATTAGTAGCAACATGCGGTTTGAAATACGTCGAGCAAAAGTTTGTAATCTCCTCGAGAACATAAGCTTCACAAATAGATCCTTCAACCCGTGCCTTATTTTTCACCTTTCTCTTTAGGTGATTCAGATGACGCTCGAAGGGGTACATCCACCGATAACCGATAGGACCACCAACACGTGCCTCATGGGAAAGATGAATTGGCAAATGCTCCATAGAGTCGAAGAATCCTGGAGGAAACACCTTCTCGAGCTTACATAGTGTTACCGCAATATCCCTCTCTTGCTTTTCTAGACGATCGACGAGCAACTTAGTACAACAAAGATCTCTGAAGAATATGCTCAGCTCTGTCAATGAGTCCCAAACGACCTGCGGTAAGAATTCCCGAAATACAATCGGAATTAACCTCTCCATGAATACATGACAATCGTGGCTCTTCATACCTACTAGTTTGTTCTCTTTGAGGTCGACGCATCTTCTCAAGTTCGACACGTACCCGTCTGGAAACTTTAGACCCTGAATCCACCTACAAAGTCTACCTTTATCCTCTTTATCCAGTGAGAAAACTGACTTAGATTGCTTTAACTTTCTATTCCCCTCCTCTATCAGATGCAATGCAGGACGTCTACATATGTCTTCTAAGTCCAACCTGGCCTTCGGATTATCTTTCGTCTTCCCCTTTACATCCATTACAGTATTAATTATGTTATCAAACACATTCTTCTCGATATGCATGACATCAAGGTTATGTCTGATCAGATTGGTGCTCCAATATGGCAGATCCCAGAATATACTCCTCTTCGTCCAGTTATGGGTGCGACCAAATCCGTCACACTTGTACCCCTTAGCAGGCTCTTCGATAGCACTTGGTAAATCTTTTATCTCTTCCCATATCGTGCATCCGGGCCACCTTGGAGGTGGATTGGCCTTCTCCACAACTCCCGCACGAAAAGCATTCTGATTCCTCCGGTACGGATGATCCTTCGACAAAAATTGTCGATGACAATCGAAGAAGCACGGTTTGCCTCCGTGTTTCAAACGGAAAGCCTGAGAACGGTCCATGCAATACGGACATGAGAGACGACCATAGGTGCTCCATCCCGATAACATTCCATAGGCCGAAAAGTCGTTGATGGTCCACATAAGTGCTGCCCTCATCTGAAAATTCTGCTTTCTAAAAACATCGTACGTATTGGCACCTACTTCCCACAGCTGATTCAACTCATCTATCAAAGGCTGTAAATACACATCGATATTCCTCTTCGGATTGTTCGGACCCGGGATAATAACGGTTAGGAACATATACGGAGTCTTTATGCACATCCAAGGTGGTAGATTGTACGGAGTGACGATCACAGGCCAACACGAATACTGGGAGCCCGAAAGTCCGAATGGGGTAAAACCGTCAGAGCAGAGCCCCAATCTGACATTACGCGCTTCCTCGGCAAAATGTGGATACTCTCGATCAAAGTGCTTCCATGCTTCTCCATCGGATGGATGATCCAATACTCCTTCGATCTGTTTTTGCCTGTGCCAACTCATATTTTCTGCAGTCTCCTTAACCATAAACAACCGTTGCAACTGCGGCGTCAAAGGCAAGTAGTGCATCGAATCGGTAGGCTTCCTTGCACCGACAGACTTTCCTCTAACAGTGGCCTTGTAGCGATCAGCACCACAGAATCTACACGCATCTTCATCCTTGTCGTCTTTGTAGTACAACATGCACCCATTGCGACATGCATCGATTTTCTCGTATCCTATCCAAAGCGATCTCACCATCCTCTTAGATCGATAGAAGTCTTTAGGCAACTTTGCACCCTCGGGCAAGATCTCTATAATCAAATCGAGCAGTCGATTATAGCATTCTTGCGACATGTTAAAATCGGACTTGATGCTCAATAATCTTGTAACCACCTCCAACGGTGAATGGTCCTCACAACCAGGATATAGTGGAGTCCTTGCATTCTCAAGCAACTCCATAAACTTTGCAGCATCGGCATTCGGTGCCTCCTCAGCTGCATCATAATTGTCTGGATTAAAACTAGGTCCTGTCGTATCATAATTGTCAGGATTGAAACTAGGTCCCGCCGCATCATAAACCATGTTCACCAACCCATCGTCGTAAGCATCGTGGTCTTGGACATCCATATACGGCTCCACATAGGGCTCCGACTCCGATGCTAGAGATACAAGTTCTCCGTGCGCGGTCCACTGATAGTAATTCGGCGTAAAGCCCTTCGAGTATAAATGATATGTAACTTCCACTTCTGGATGATATTTCCTGTTGCGACATCTCACACATGGACACTTAATTTTGGTACCGTCCATGTACTGAGGGAACGCCTTGGCGAACTGCAGGAACTGCTGTACACCCTCAATGAATTCATCCCGCACACCGCACATGTCATCAGGATAACGGTTGTACATCCACGAACGATGACGCAGATAGTAATTCATATCCATTTCTAGATACTTCTGCAAAATTGACAGTATGTATCATATAAATCATTACATGCAAAATTAACTTCTGTGTCTGTGTCAGTGTCCGTTATGGGAAAAGCAGTATATATATATATATATATATATATATATATATATATATAACATTACCCAAATAATATCTTAATACCACTTTACTACTATACCTTAACCCACTTTTGTGTCAGTGTCCGGATTTTAGTGTAGTAGGCTCCAGCCGAAGCCAATAAGTTTCTTGAGATGCATGTCCTTAATGATGCATGCTGCGATGATATCTTTGCTCCATTAGAGGCTCTTCATACTGCTAGCTAGTGATTTCAGTAAGTGTTGAAATTAATCCTTTATTTATTTAAGCTGATTTGTAAGTTTCGTTTAGCTAATTCAACTGTTATAGTCATATTATTTAGACCATTAGGCACTTCTTGAAACTGGCAGTAGGGTGAGGAACTGAGATACATAACTCCGCAGTACTTTGCTTTCGGCAATTAACCCCTATATATATTGGGAGTGGAACGAGAAAGTAGCTAGAGCTCAAAATTCTTGGGGCACAATTAAGGACGGTTGCTTAGATCATACACTTCCTGGTCGAATAATTGGCGTTCTAATTAATTTGATCACATGATCAGTTGTTGTACGAATATTCAGGAATTAGTTCTAATTTGTTCACCCAATGTACGTAGTCATGACATATGAACATGGATTCAATAATAGCCATCATTTCTTCCCCTCCTCCATTGGACCAATGAATAGTAACCACAAAATTAAACAATTAGTATGTATGTATGTATGTATGTATGTATGTATGTATGTATGTATGTATGTATATATATATATATATATATATATATATATATATATATATATATATATATATTGCAAAAGTGCAAATAAATACACTTATGTTCTTTCTTTCTTATTCATCGATCCATATTATTTATTTATTTTATACTTAAAAGAAGAAATTAAAATCTGATCTCTACATGATCGCACATGCATGAACATTGTCAAAAAACCTAACCCTAACCCTAACCCTAACCCTAACCCCATGTCAAAAAACCTAACCCTAACCCTAACCCTAACCCTAACCCTATGTCAAAAAACCTAACCCTAACCCTAACCCTAACCCTAGGTCCAGATCAGTGTCTGTGTCAGTGTGTGTGTGTGCCGTGTCTGTGTCTGTGTCAGTGTCAGTGTGTGTGTCATGTTTGTGTCAATGTCATATGTGTCCTGTGAGAGAGAGAGAGAGAGAGTATACCTTGCCGGAGTAGTCGCGGTCGACGGAGCTGGGGGGGAGGAATTTGTTTTCGAATCGAAATTTCAACTGACGGGGAAAAATGAAACCGACCCCTAATTAACCAAATTTTAGCGACGTTTAGCAACGTCCAATAAAAAATGTCGCTAAATTAAATATTTGCGATGTAAAGGACGTCGCTAAACACGTTGCTAAATATTTTGAGTTTAAATGTCGCTATATACGTCGCTAAACGTCGCTAAATTAGACATATTAGCGACGTTTAGCGACCTTAATTGAACTTATAGCGACTTATCTTTTAAAATCGTATTAAAAGTCGCTAAACGTCGCTAAATGTCGCCATTTAGCGACGTCTAGCGACGTGTTTATAATGAGTCGCTAATTTATATATTATTAGCGACATTTCTTTTGACGTCGCTAAAATACGTCGCTAATTCCGCTTTTTCTAGTAGTGATCAACCTGTAGCCTGTGTGTCTCTCCCACCCAATGTAATCACGCATATCATGACCATAACGTCTCATGTCCATGTCAGCGGGATTATAGCTAATGCATCAAGTCATAATGTCTATAAAATATCTCTGTCAAGTCCTGTATCCTATACAGAATCACCATGAATGTCTCAGGAAGACTCTGTCTCATGAATAGTGTCAAGTGTCCTGGGTTCTGGAGTACTTGATAAGACAAGTACGAGAATTATCGGGTCTCGATATCCATCTCTATGTGACGTTACACAACTCCGCGTACGGAGTTGGCACCCGACTGGTAATCGGACGCTAAGTACGCCACTCGGTCCTGGGTTTTAACAGTTAAACAGGTTTATATGCATTTAAACAAGAATTCAGGCAAGTTTTAGAACAGGAATTACTGCTAATGGCAAACTTTACTTGCCCACTGATGTATAAACAAGTCAATGAAAATAAATAGCAAGCTGCAGGGTTTGGCAAGGTACACTTGCCTGTGGTTCCGGCTCTGATTTCGGCTCTGACTTCAGTTGGATTTGCAGGCGGTACTCCGGTTGCTGAAACAAACATCACCATCAGATCCATAAAATATCAATCAGCTAGAAACGCCTGTCCTTGGGTCCAATTTGGAGACAAGGGCAAAAACGGCAGTTTCGGGTCAAAACGGGGTCCCCATGTGGGCCCGCTTTGCACCGAAAAATGTGTCCGGGTCAAAGGTCTCCAAATTCACCAAACTTAGTGTCAACAGGTCAGGAACGATGATACGAACCCAACGGAACTTCCAAAATTGGATTCCGATGAGCCGATCACAAAATCGCCCGTCGAGCGGGGCTGTGGGGCCCACGACACGCGATTTCGTCAACGTTCTCAAAATTGAACCAAACTTGACCCACAGGACCAGCGTATCGCTACGAGTCCGATGGCGCAAGTTTCGTCTCAATCCGACGTGTGTACACAAAGTTAGGGCACATTCCAGAAAGTACGGATACGGGGCGATGTCCGCGGATACGCGTTGATCCCGGTGTGCACGCACACCCGAATCAGCTTCTGCGAAATCCCACACGTCCGTATCGATGATACGCACGTATCTGTAAAGACCGCACGCGACCAAGTCGTCCCGTTTGGCGGGGCGTACCCAGTTTCGGGGTGAAACAGGGTCTGGTTTTTCCTGTTTTTGGATCGCGGTGTGCGATCACCACAGGACGCGATACCCCGAACGGTTTGTCCGGGCACCGAGAGGGTCATACAGGCTTCGCAACGCAATTTACGGAAACGAAAACGGAGCTACGAGGAAGAAGATACGCGTACCTGAACCGGGCTGAAAAATCGAGAATTCGTCGTGTCCGACTCAACACGGACACTGTGTCCCGTGTCCGTGTCCGACACAGAATAGAAATTAGGGTTAGGATTAGGGATTGGGTCTGGCTGGGGCAGCGGCGGCGGAGGGGCGGTGCTGGCGGGGAGGGGCCGGCCGGGGGCAGCTCTGCGGCGGGGGAAGGAGGCCGGCCGGCTAGGGTGGCCCCGGGCAGCTCTGCTGCGGAGGCTCTACGGTTTGCTGCTGCTGCCTCTGGCCTCGCCGGAGAAGAAGAGGAGGAGGGAGGAGAAGGGGAGGAGCCGGGGGACGGAGGCGCTGCGGTGAGGTGGCCAAGGGCGCCGGCGGAGCGGCGAGGCCGGTGGCGAGGTGGCTGGGAGGTCGTGGCGGTGGCTGGGACGGCACGGTGGTGGGGGTTTAAATAGGCTGCCGGGGGGGTCGTGGCCAAAGGGGTTGGCCGGGTCGTGGAGGAGCGGGCTGAGGCGGGCGGAGCGCCGGGCGGAGCGGGCGGCGCAGGCGGCGAGAAACGCGGGCTCAGGGAGAGGGTCGTGCGGGTCTGGGCGCCGGGTCGGGTCGGGTCGGGTCGGGTGGATCCGACCCGCTAAGGCGGGGTCTGGGCCGGGGATGGGCTGGGCCCGGTTTGGGCCCAGTGGGCCGGGCCGGGCTCGGTTAATAAAAATAAATAATGATAACAGTAATATTTAAAACAGTAATTAATTAATTAAATAATTAATTAAATAAATAGATTTTTGGTGTTTTAAAAATAGGTCCGGGCTCCGATAAATTCCAGAAAAATTACCCTAAGTCCAGTTTTTTATTTTACACCCAAAAATATTATTTCCATAATATTTTAATATCATTTATTATCAATTAAAAATCATTTAATAATTAAAACCCTGTTTTTAAATTACAGAAAATTCCCAGAAAATTCCAGAAAATTGTGAAAAATCCAGTTTTGAAAATTTTAAAAAATTAGGGGGTTCACAAGAGAATAATGATCGATTACGCCTGCAAGAATTAGAAGCATTGGATAAAAAGCGCATGCACATTCAATAACGCATTGAACTATACCATGCATGCATTTCAAGAGGTTTTAATCGAAAGATCAATGAAAGAATATTCCAAGTCCGTGAATTATTTCTTTTAGTGAGGAGGCCTATGATGACAACCCATAAGAGCAAAGACAAATTTTAGGCTAAATGGGAAGGTCCGTATGTGGTGTAAACAATATTCTCCAACAAAGCCTATAGACTGGCTAAGCCAAATGGAGATTTGATAATGATGTCTATTAATGGCAAATTTCTCAAGAAGTATTATGTCTAAGCACGACATATTCTTCTCCGTCTCCAGCGGATTAAAGCAAGACAAAATTTGTTTAATCCCCAGCAACTCATTGCCTACACGGCCTCTCGAACTATTACCTATATTTATTTTTGAATAAGACATGGGTAATGAGTCCTCAAAGTTCCCCAGCGGCACAATACTCAGATCCAACGGAACACTCTCGTTGAGATCACCTAAATAATTTTTTCCAACCAAAATGTTCCATTATTAAAGCCCAGTTGTTTTAAGGATATCCTATTCCTGATCCCCATTTGGGTTGGGAATAATCTCACATGTTTACTCACCAGTCAATAAGTGTAATGTGATTCACGTCCATAATACCTCTGAATCATATTTCATTTATTATCCCCTAAAGATGAGATGATAGTTCGCCCTTGAACTACTCTTTATTTTCTTTTCCGATAGTGTAAACTAGTGAACTATCACATCTACATCACCTCTGATAGTATTACATCTGGTAAAATTTATCATCTATACTCAACACGAGTATACATCGAGTGATACATCCACTAAATTTCCTACAGAATTATTCGGTCATGTCCATAATACATCTGAGCAGATATATATTCAATGGGTCTCGATTTAGAAGTATCACTAAGGTAAAACAAAATTTCTTTATAAGGAAAGGACAATATTGGTCCGGGGATTCCCATGTACACACATTCGTCTGATTGATAGAAAATATTGCATAGTGCATGTTACTAAACAAGTTGCAAGAATGCGTGCAACAAACCATACAGCGCATTTATACGCGTATCAATAGGATGACAAGGTTAAGTCAACGTATTCATTCGCGCACTTCGACCAAAGCCTTCTGTCGGCAACACACATGCAACACAATTAAGTCAAAGCTAAAAATTTATTGAAGCTTAATCATGATTACATATGATGGAGATCTATCACAATTAGATTTTTTTTCTAAAATCATGATTATACATATGGAAATCAATTACATGCAAATTTTTATATGATGGGGATCTATCACAAGCCATCCCCATCTCCGCGTCCCATCGACTCCCAATGTAGAAGATATAGGCCCAGAAGAAATTGTCTCCTCAGTATAAACCACAGTACATGGAAAAAAAATCCATACTATGGGCGAGGATGCTATATTAAACTGGGCCTGTTTAAATTAGCACAGCCCCATTTCTGTCTAGAATCGATGGAGGACATGGCGAGTCAAACGGAAGCTGTTTCGCTATCGCCATCCAGTGCCACCGCTAGAAGCCCCTGTTGGGATTCTAATCCCAACCCTGTAACAAGCACATGGGTCATATTAAGAGGGTGATTCCAGCGAGCTGGGAATAAAGACAACGAACAATTTTCTAGGTAATTCGTTAGTTCAACATGAACGATAAAACTTATGATATCCTTCAATGTCCCATCACACAAAGAGGTCAGCGGCAACAAGTTCAAGACGAGCCTCCGACCCGTCGTTGAGAAGCGTCTCCTCTTACGTCTTCTTGACAGACAACAAAGCCAATTGAGCCACACTGCTACGGTCATCTTTATATGCTCACACTTAATAGTGGTTATGCTCAAGTCTCACAGCAAGAAAGAGATAAGTTTGATAATGCTAGAAAAGTTTTTCTCCTATTAGTAGGAGAAGATGTGCCAAAGTCAGCATAATTCTCAAAATTTCTCCCGAAAAGACGCTGTGTCATCTTTAGGTTATTTTAGAATTTTAGGAATTTTTCTAGAGTTTTTAGATAATTAAAACCTATCAAACCTAATTTTCTCGGCTTTTCAGAATTTACTATAGAGCCATACATGCATATTTTGTTATCAAACGTTTATTTTATGGTTATAAGATATATACATATTTTTGTAAGTTATTTTATTTTTCTAGAATTATTCAATATTTATTTAAAGTTATTTGGATTATATATACACTTAATATTATATAGATGCTAATTTTGTGTTAATAGATATAAATAAGATAAGATATAAATTATTTGTACTATCTTTGATTCTATAAAAGATTATAAATTATTAAGATGAATCCAAACTATATTTTAAATTAATCCTAATCCTAATCCTAAGTCTACTAGAAAAGCAACATCATCCATATCATATCTTAACAAATCAACTCATACACATTTAAATTAAATCCTATCTATTAAATTAAAATTATAAAATAAATAGATATATAATTTCTTTACTTTTCTTTCCTATCATTCAAAATATATCTCTTTTTTGTCCAAAAATAGCCCAAATTTGTCACAAATTCAGCCTCATTTTTTAGCAACCATAGCAACTTGGAAAGACCGTATCTCCTAACTCTGGACTCCAAACATGCTCCCGTTTCTTGAGTTGGAATAATATCGAGGTAAGATTTCTATAAATTAAATTTTTTTCATAAAATTTTGGCACCATATTTCTTTAAAATTCTTAGAGTGCTAGTTGTCCAAAATATGACATATTTCGGTATTTGAAAGATGTCGGGAGATCCCGAACTCTTTTTCACGAACTGTTTAAAGTTTCAGAAAACTGACACAAAGATCTAAGGCATATATTTTCCCCCTAATTTAATACATTATTTTATTATTATTTTTTTAATTTTTGGAACATAGGGGTAACCATTGAACCACGGAAACTATAATTTGTAAGCCATATTGACAATAACTTTTTACTGATTAAAGATTCAATGAAACTGTCGATTTCAGTATTCTTGTAGCACTAAAATCTACAAGATTTCATACCCAAATCTTGGTTTTGTATTGGTTGACTTTTTGGTCAACGAATCGCTTGAATTTGTGTCTTATATCCCGAATTTGTAAAGTTAATTTTTTTAACCAAAATTTAGTTTTGACCTCAAAATTAGAATATAATGAGATTAAAATAGAAATTTAGGATATTTTATTCATAATTAAAATGGATTAGAGTAGAAAATCTATTCAACCACTTTTGTAAGTCTAACTTGTTAAATTTATGTGACTGGGTAGATCGGGAGACACCTTGAAGTTGCGACATCATACTGTTCCGGAGCTGACAAGTATCACTATGACCTATGTTGCCGGTATTCTATGTTGCATATGTTCTTCCTTGAAATTGTTGTTTTTACCTTTCCTATATTTGATGCACGAGAGTTATACTTATGATCATCATACATGATCACCTAATATTTTTTGTTAATGTTCAATTTTCCGTGTTCAATATTTAATATTTAATGTCCAAGTTTAAAGTTAATATTAAAGTGAGCATGTTTACTTGTGAGAGAGTCGGGAGGGAAATACAATTAATATGCATGTGGTCTACGCAATGTTCAAATTTTCTAATGTCAATATTAAATAGTAGTCGTTGCATCGCACGTACCGATTGTCGGATCACCTAACCTGTCCACAAGAAGAACACTTGTATTCTAAAACATTTAGTACACGTGATTTGATTTGTGTTGACATATTGTCTAGTGGTTCGTCTTATCTTAGTTGTACTCTTATATTGTTTCCATGTCATAGTTGTACTCTCAAACTATTTCCATGTCATAATGATACCCTTCTTGTCATATTATATCATGTTACAGTCATCTTTCCTTTACTGTTATCCTTCATGCTTGTATATTATACTGTGTAGTATAGTGTTATGGTGTTCTTGTTCCAATCTTGACTGGATAACTATTTTTTCAACTTTAGACGACGTAATTTTTCCTGAGGTCTATAGTGAGTACCTTGGTGACACCAATGTTACCAACGTGCAGGTTGCTTCTACAAATGCAGAGTAGCATACTATCTTCCTTATGCTTATTCGTATCATTCTTAGTTAGTAGACTTAGTGGACTCTAGTTTCTAGTTGCTTTATTTTAATTATACCGGGTTTATTCCCGAGACCATTTGAGTTGTAGTGGATTATTCCTTTAAATAAATTATTGAGTCTATTAAGTATATTTTGTTGTCATGACTTAGTTTGTGGATGATAAGCGAATCGTTTACTTTTGTGGACCATTGTTTAACATAGACAGCGTACTACCATTGATGTTGTTGTGTAGGCTGGGCTTGGCTACGCATTCGTATACCAAAAAGTGGGAGCGGGTCATGACAGCTCTCATTCGCCCCAATGAATATGCCAAGTTGGCTTACAACACTCGCTGATCTCTCTTGCTCACAAAGGATCTCGTCATTCCTTACATCATGTCTTCTTATATCCTAAGTCAAACATCTGTATGTTGTCGAACCTGAGCTTCCAACGCCTTAGGTACGTCTGAGCGATCTGCCGTACCTGGGGGATTGGGGGATCAGTAGCATCTTGTATTGGTGAGTGAGTTAAGCCACTCACATACACCATTACTAAGTAATCATGTGAAGCAAAAATATTATATAGTGATCTTTCTATTTAGAACTAGATAAATTTCAGTTCATATCATGGCATGTTACGAAAGAAGAAAATCATGTTACGCATATTAGCAGTAAAATTACGTAAGCATGTTATACTCGATCGCACAAATAACTAAGCACGGTAGCAGTTTATACTTGAATCGCGTAAGTAAAGCATGAAACCTATTGAACCACATTACTTATCTGTGGCTCTTACCATAGCTGATGCACACACTCTCGCTCGAGGCAAGGTGGACACTAGACGCCTGCATAAACGTACTTTATTATATTGACTCTTATCTATATGAATGTCACTGGCGACATGAGCACCATATTGGATTATGGCATTGCGTCTCCTTCTCAGCCTGGAGTGCGAGTCCTGCTGGAGGTTCGCAAGCCGCGCCATTAGTGGCGCAGCCTCTCAGTCCGAGTCGACATGAGGACCCCAATATCGTTTCCAAGGTATACGATGATCATTCCAACTCTAGGTAGCAAGCCTGCTGGAAGTCTCGCTATAGCGTGCTAGGATAGCACTCTCAAATTACTTCTAGGCCGAACGATCCTAGTGGTGCCCCGGTTCATCTCGTTCGAGGAATACCGCCTGTATATAGGCTGTCCATGACCATTTATCCATGCAATATTTCTATAATATAAGTACGGCAAGGTACGAGTCTTCTCGCCCTACTATACCATACTCGCGATATCAACCAATTAATAGTCCAGTTAGGCGACCTATAGGCCCTAACAACCAAGTCACCATGTCGCTTCTCAACACAGTGTTCTGTGGGCTCCATACCCCTTCCGATACAATTGTACGATTTTGAACCACAATGACATGCTTCACTTGACGAAACGTTACAATTTGATACTCATGCACTTATGCATGTTTCCACCATCCGTATACTGGCAATTCAATGGCATTGCACCATAATTACTTGCTCGATACAAGTTCAATAATCTATCTTAGTGTTCAACATGTGTTACGACTTCTATTTATCCAAACCACGTACATTGATTCTCCGATGTTACTTGCACATGAGTGGTATGTTTTATCAAAATTACAAAATAGACAAGACAGGAACATAGAGTGATATGTACGCATAAGAGGTTTCCACCAGAGTACAGGCAAATAGCAATGTCTGCCGCATGAAACAGCCATTGCATAACAAGGTTACCGCATGTAACAACCGTCTCATGGCAAAGTTGTCTTATAAGCACGGCATAACATTGTGCGACGAGCCTGACGAATAGTGGCCTGACGCATAGCAAGAAAGACGCATGGTGTTATGACCTGCTCCCTAATAATCAAGTACAAATCGATCATGTCCAGCCTACACTGTTGTAAACGACAGTAGTTAGCTATCTAAACCTCATGAATCATCTAATATAGTATCAATCGCCCATCACAGCTACTAGGTACGAGCCCATAAATACAATCACCACACACCACCATATTTTACAATATTTTATTACACCTTTTACGTAAGATATCCGAAAAAATATTCAGTGAATAGTAAAGGCAACACATCACACTCACCATATATATACAGTTATCCAATCCAAACCATCACAATATAACAACAAATACAATCAAAAGTAAACCTAACAGTCTACTACATCTCTACAATAATGTCCAAATCCTGGCAAGCATCCTCAACAGTCTCTAAGGTATCCTCCGTGCCTAGAATGTAGAAAAAAGTCCTCTAACTCACCTGCCACTTATCCAGTCAGGAAATAGAGCAAAGTAACAATCTACAACTATGAATCAGTACAACATATGTAACAAAAATAAATGCAACAATTAAATGAACTAACCTGATAAACCATAAACTATGCAATACTGAAACATGAACAAGGGAAACATCATGACACATGTTTAAAATGCTTGGTTCAATATGTGACCGGATGGTAAAAGTACATGAATAATAGGGTACAACTTAACCATATGTGTTGTGTGTGGTTTGGTTCAGCACATGACCTAACTAGCGTGGGGTGGTGTAGTCACATATCTACTTAGCATTTTCCCTTCCCAAGTTCCAGAACTAGAATCGTAATAATTAGCACAAGATGTACAAGTCCAATCATGTCAGAATCGTATCAAACATGAATCCTACACTACATGAATAAAGTAAAATAGACAAGATAGGACGTACCTTGATCCTCAAAAGTAGCTAAATCCAAGTCCTCGATATCCGTGTCAAAGACATAATTATCCTTTAGATATTTTATTATTCTTGAATCATTCCTTCTAAAATCTTTTATTTATTTTAATCCTTACACTTTTTAATCAATAATTATATTTCTATCACTAACTAATATTTAATTAACCAATATCAACTATTCAATAAAAAACTCATTAACTAATTAATAAATGAATCAATTTAACTATTTAATAATTTTCTACTCCTAGTCCATAACTCTGGCCTAGTCTAATAAAGTTGGACCAGAGCCCAACACCAAGTCCAATAACCCAGCCTCAAGTACAACAACCGAACTCAGGCTCAACTAGAGCCTATCTAGTCCAATCCATTCATAATGGGTTTCGCCTAAAGGCCATAACCAGAGCGCCTTAAACCAAAGCCAGGGACACCTATCACTTCTCCTTGGAGCACAAATAATTCAAGAACTAAGTGAACCATTGCATTAGGTTACTGAAGCCATTCTTAAGTTTGTATTGAACTCCTCCCACCTATCCCTGTCAAACCAAATTCAAATATGAAGTTACAATATAAACATGTCTTAAGTGTTTTCAAAGTCCAATATTGTGTCTGTGTCTGGTTCATACTTTGTGTCGAGCTTGTACGAGCTCTGGCTTACCAAGGCACAACACGAGTTCTTGTGTCTTCTCACAGACACGAGTCAGTATAAAAATTAACTAATACACCAAATTTTAGGTAGGCAATGATCTATCAACAAACCTGAATAAAACTGGCCGATCAAGAACACAGAGACGCGGTCTCAATGAGTCAGACACCGCTACTCGCGTATCCAAACTCAAATCGAACCATGGTTCAGATATTTCCTTAAAAAATTAGCCTAAAGGGATCGAAATCAAATTCTCGAGGGGATTCTTGATCCCAGACCAACGAAAACAAAAGAAAACACAAGCAGATTAAAGGATCTTGGGTTTGCATTACATATATATGTTCTTGATCTTAATATATCTGAGCTTGATCCATGCTCGACTCTGTTCTTCATCCGTGCTACTCATCTTCTGCGATCCTAGTGAAGCAAAGAAGAAATGACCGATCAAACACAATTTCGATCCAAAAGAATTTTTTTTACTCGGATCAGAGACTTACCGATCTCTGTTTCTTGATCGAGACAGAGTTCCGACACCGAAGTTATGAAGATCAATTATAGAGGTCCGATCGATCGATTCTAGAAAATGATAAAAATAGAAAAGAAGTTGAGAATGAAAAAAAGAAGAAGAGGAGCAACACCAAAAGAGAATCGATCAATTTGTTTGAAGAATTCACCGTCGTCATTGTCGTGGCTGTTCGAGGGATCGAGATTGTACGACTAGGAGTACTCCGCCGTCGGATCAGTGGCTCCGTAGCTCGCTGGGGGAGAAAAGGTTCTTCACCGCTGAGCTTTGAGGATGATGACTCGTTAGTTCGCCATAGACAAGAGCTCCACGAAGGAGACGACCGATCAGTCTGATGGCGGGAAATAAAATGAAACCCTATTTTTTTGTGAGTTTTGAAAGAGAATAAATAGGCTTGGGTTGGGGGAGAGAAGAATTGGGCTGGGCTTCGCTGACAGAGGGAATGGATTTCCAATAGGAAAATATGGGGGTATTTATAGAGTTGGGTAGAGGATACTAGATGGAGTTAGTTACAAAGTTAGTTGGGGTAATTAGCGGGTAGTTAAGGTGGTTGGAGGATGCTTCAAGAAATCTTTAATTAGACACTTGCTCATTTATAAATATCTAATTCCTAGTTACTAGAATGCCCCTCCTTAAAATACTAAAATTGTAATCCTTGCCACCCATCTCCATAAATTAACTATTAATACTATTACTACTAGTATTATTAAACTAGGGGAATTATTTGGAGAAAATTTATTTATTTGATACTTCTGGAATATAGGAGTTACAAATCTTTCTTCCTTTTAAAAATTTTGTTCTCGCAATTTAGGAGTGAAGAGAAGGATACATCAGGTTTGGAACATGTATAGGTATTTCTTCCTCATACCGTCCTCTCTCCCCCAAGTAGACTCTCCTGGAGAGTGATGTCTCCACGCAACTCTAACAAGTGGAATGGTCAGGTTCCACAGCCTCTTCACCTGCGATCCAGAATCTCAATTGGCTGCTCTGAATATTTTAGGTTGGGTCATACCTCAAGCTCAGAATGGTCTAGCACATGGCTAGGGCCTACTATGTATCTCCGAAGCTGAGAGACATGAAATACGTTGTATACTCCCTCTAGATTGGGTGGTAGTGCCAGCTTGTAAGAAACCTCGCCAACCTTGTCCAGTATCTCGAAGGGTTCAATATACTTTGGACTGAGTTTTCTTCCTTTTCCGAATCTAATAGTGCCACGGGTTGGAGAAATCCTCAGAAATACTAAGTCTTTGGCTGCAAATTTCAATGGTCTCCTACTACTGTCTGCCCAATGCTTCTGTCTATCCTTAGTAATCATGAGTCTGTCCCTGATCAACTTGACCTTGTCGGCATCATCAACTATCAACTCTGGTCCAAGCACGGCCATCTCTGCTACATCATCCCAAGATAAGAGTGTGCGACATCTACGACCATATAATGACTCGAATGGTGTCATACATATACTAGCTTAGTAACTGTTATTTTAGGCAAACTCCACCAAGTGTAGATGGTCTTTTCATGATCCACTAAAGTCCAAGGCACAAGTCCTAAACATGTCCTCTAAGGTATGGATAGTCCTCTCAGACAGCCCATTTGTCTGATGATGGTATGATATGCTGAACTTCAGCTAAGCGCCTAGACTCTCCTACAGACTCTTCCAAAAGTGTGAAGTAAACATATTATCTCTGTTTGAGACAATGCCGACTGAAACTCCAAGAATCCTCACAATCTGGCTCATATACAGTTCTGCCAGCTTCTCTGTGGATAACCCCACTTTGAAGGGAATAAAGTAAGCTGACTTGGTCAATCAGTCTATGATTACCTATATAGCATCATTTCCACTAGAAGATTGTGGTAATTCCGAGACAAAGTCTATAGTAATATGCTCCTACTTCCATTTTGGAATGGGTAAGGTCTGGAGTAAGCCTCCTGGTCTATGACGTTCTCCGTTGACCTGCTAGTATACCAAGCATCTCGAGACAAATTTTGTTACGTCTCTTTTCATCCTGTACCACTATACATGCTCTCTCAGATCCTTGTACATTTTTGTCGCACCAGGGTGAATGAAATATTGGCATTAGTGAGCTTCCTGTATAACCTCCTCTCTCAAGCTTCCTTTGGGTACACAAAGTCTAGTTCTATGCTTAAGTGTCCCATCTCCTGCGATGATGAAATCCTCAAGTAACCCTACCTGCACAATGGGTTATGATACTACGGAGACTCTCATCTAGGAACTGAGTCTCCTTGATCTTCTCCATGAGGATAGACAGGACTTGCATATTCATTAGCTGCTCTTTATCTCTAGGGATGATGACAGCTTTCCACAATTTCTCTAATTCTTCTAGAAGATGTTTGTCCATAGTCAGGAACATCGCCATTGGATACCTGCTAAGTGCATCTGCTACTACATTTTTCTTCCTTGGGTGATATTGGAGATTGATATCAAAGTCCTTCATAAGCTCCATCAATCTTCTTTGCCTCATATTCAAATCTTTCTTGGTGAAGAAATATTTTAGACTTTTATGATATGTGACTATCTGCACTCTCTCACCATACAAGTAGTGCTCCCAAAGCTTTAAGTTGAATATGACAGTTGCAAGCTCCAGGTCATATGTGGGATAATTCTTTTCATTAGGCCTTACTTTCCTATATGCATATGCTATCACCCTTTTATTTTCTTTAACATACACCCCAGTCCTTTTCCAGATGCATTACTGTAGATGGCGAACCATCCAGACCCTAAAGGCAAAACCAAAATAGGAGATGTGGTTAACCTTTTCTTTAACTCATTAAAGGCTGTCTGGCATTCTTCGGTCCATATAAACTCCTCATCCATCCTGGTAATCTTGGTTATTGCCTCTGCAATTTTGTCAAAGTCTTATACAAACTTCTTGTACTAGCCTGCTAATCCCAAGAAGCTTATTACCTTTTCTACTGACCATGGTGTATCCCATGATTTCACTTCTACAATATTCTTCGGATCTACTGCTATGCCATCCCCTCTTACTACGTTCCCAAGGAATTCCACCTTGTCTAGAAAAAATTTACAATTGGAAAGCTTCCTGTACAACTTCTCATTTCTCAATGTCTCCAAAACTATCCTCAAATATTGGTAAAATATCTTATTCATGATGTTCATAAAAACTGTTAGGGCGTTGGTGAGTTCGAAAGGCATTACCAAGAATTCATACTGTCCATATCTGGTGTTGAAGGTTGTCTTTAGGATGTCCTGCTCCCTCACCTTCACTTGGTGATATCCAGACCTCAAATATATCTTGGAAAATACCTTCGCACCACTCAACAGGTCAAAAAGCTCGTTTATCCGGGAAAGAGGGTATTTATTTTTTATTGTGATGTTATTCAGGGCCCGATAGTCCATGCACATCCTAACTGTCCCGTCCTTCTTGGGCATAAAGAGAACTAGTTCTCCCTAGGGTAATGTACTAGACCTGATGAAACCCTTCTCTACAAGTTCATTAATCTTCTCTTTCATCTCTTTCGACTCCTTTGGATTGATCCTATATCAATTCTGTGAGACGGGAGTTGCCCCTGGGACTAATTCAATGGTGAACTCTATATCTATGGCTGCATGGCAAAGCTCCGCATAACAAGGCTGCCGCATGTAATAACTGTCGCATGGCAAAGCTGCCATATAAGCACAACATGGAAGCGTGTGACGAGCTTGACGCATAGAGACCTGGCGCATAGAAAGATAGACGCATGGTGTTACGACCTGCTATCGAATTATCTAGTACGAATCATTTACGAATTATCTAGTACGAATCATTTATGTCCAGCCTATATTGTTGTAAACATCGGTAGTCAGTTGTCTAAACCTCATGAATCATCCTGTATAGTATCAATCTCCCATCACAGCTACTAGGTACGAGCCCATATACACAATCACCATACACTACCAAATTTTACTATTTTTTATTTCAAATTTTACATCAGATATCTGGAAAAAAATTCGGTGAATAAGAAAGGCAACACCTCACACTTTCCATATATAATCAGTTATCCAATCTGAACCCTCAAAATACAACAAGTACAACCGAAAGTAAACCTAACAGTCTATTACATCTCTACAACAATATCCAATTCCTAGTCAGAATCCTCAACTGTGTCTAAGGTATCCTCCGTGCCATAGAATATAGGAAAAAAGTCCTTAACTCACCTACAACTAATCCAGTCAGAAAATAAAAAAAATAAAAAATCTACAACTATGAATCAATACAACATATGAAAGAAAAATAAGTGCAATAAGTAAATGAACTAACCTGATAAACTAGAAACTATGCAATAATAAACATGAACAAGGGAAATATCATGACACATGTTTGAAATGCTTGGTTCAATATGTGACCGACTGGTAAAAGTACATGAATAATAGGGCACGGCTTAACGACAAGTGTCGTGTGTGGTTAGGCTCGACACATGACCTAGCTAGCGTGGGGTGTGGTCACATATCTACTTAGCATTTTTCCTCCCCAAGTACCATAACCAAAATCGTAATAATGAGCACAAGATGTACAAGTCCAATCGTGTCTGAATCGTGTCTAACATGAATCCTACACTACATGAATAAAGTAAAAGAGACATAACTGTATAGTACTTGCCAGGATTCTCAAAAGTAGCTAAATCTAAGTCCTCGGTATCTGTGTCAAAGACATAATTTTCCTTTAGATATTTTATTATTCTTGAATCATTCCTTCTAAAATCTTTCATTTATTTTAATCCTTTCACTTTTTAATCAATAATTCTATTTCTAATCACTAACTAATATTTAATTAATAAATATTAACTATTCACTAATAAACTCATTAACTAATTAATAAACTAATCAATTTAACTATTTAACTATTTAAATATTACTTACTCCTAGTCCATAACTCTGGCCCAGTCCAATAGAGTTGGACCTGAGCCCAACATCAAGTCCAATGACCCAACCTCAAGTACAACAATCGGACTCATGCCCACCTAGAGCCTATCTAATCCAATCCATTCACAATGGGTTCAGCCTAAAGGCCATAACTCGAGCTCCTTAAACCAAATCCAGGGCGAACTATCATTGCTCCTTGGAGCACAAATAATTCAAGAAATAAGTGAATCATTGCATTAGGTTACTGAAGCCATTCTTCAGTTTGAATTGAACTCCTCCCACCTATCCCTTTCAAACCTAATTCAAATGCGAAGTTACAACAAAGACATGTCTCAAGTGTTATGTTGAAATCCAATACTATGTCTATTTAGAACCCGACACGAACTTACTCTGTGTCATGCTTATATGAGCTCTGGCACAGCAAGGTACGACACAAGTTTTTATGTCATATCACAAACCCGAGTTTGTATGGAAATTTACTAATACACCAAAATTTAGGTAGGCAATGATCGATCAACAAAACTGAATCGAACTGACCGATCAAGATCACAGAGATGCTATATCAATTAGTCAGACACCGCCACTCGTGTGTCCAAAGTTGAACCGAACCCTGTTTCAAAAATTTCCTTGAACATTTATGCAGGGCTCAAAATCAAATTCTTGAGAGATCCCAGACCCAAAAAAAATAAAAGAAAACACAAGGAGATCAAATGAGCATGGGTTTGCATTACTTACAGTTGTCCCCAATCTTGATTGATCTGAGCTTGATCCGTGCTCGACTCTATTCTTGTTCAATGCTACTATATTTTCTGTGATTCAAATAAAGCAAATAAGAAATGATCGATCAAACACAGTTTCGATCCAAACAAAATAATTCACTCAGATCGGAGACTCATTGATCTCTGTTTCTTGATTGAGACAGAGTTCTGACACCGGAGTTGTGAAGATCAGTTACAGCGATCTGATCGATCGATCCTACAAAATAATCAAATATAAATAAAGTCGAGAATGGAATCTAAAATAAACAGAAGAGGAGCATCATCGAAATAGAATCAATCAATTCGTTGAAAGAATTTACCGTCGTCGTCATCGCGTCTGTTCGCTGGATCGGGACTGGCCGACTAGGAGTACTCTGTCATTGGATCTGTGGCTCCGTCGCTCGCAGGAGGAGTCTACTCAGTAGAGAAAATGTTCTTTACTACGGATCTTTGAGGACGATAACTCATTAGTCAGCCATGGCCAACAGCTCCGCGAAGGAGAAGACCGATCGGTCTGATGCCGGTAAATAAAATGGAACCATCTTTTTTCCATTGGGTTTTGAAAAGAATAAACGATCTTGGGCCAGGGGAGAGAAGAATTGGGCTGGGCTTCGCTACTAGAGGGAATGGGTTTCCAAGTGGAACATATGGGGGTATTTATAGACTGGGGTAGAGGGTTCTAGAAGGAGTTTGTTACAAAGTTAGTTTGGGTAGTTAGTGGGTGATTAAGATATTTAGAAGATGCTTCTAGAAATCTTCTATTAGGAATATGATCATTTATAAATATCTAATTCCTAATTACCAGAATGCCCCTTCTTAAAATACTAAATTGCTAATCCCTGCCACCCCTTTCCATAAATTTATTATTAATACTATTATTACTATTACTAGTATTATTAAACTAAGGGAATTATTTATAGAAAAAATATTTATTAAATATTTCAGGAATAGAGGAGTTACACATGGCAACCCATGCATATAACAAGTTATGCGTTCAATGAGCCAGGCGTATTGCAATTTGCTGCTTGTACCCTTAGGCGCATGGTGAGATCCGACGCATAGCAAAATCTTCCGTATGACACAGTTGGGCGCATAGCATAGAGCCTATATGCGAAAATTTCATGGTCATCCATCCAAGTGCCTAGAAAGTTTAGGCACATAGCGCGCATGCTACAAAGGGGGTATGTGGCAAGGAATTAGCGCTGCATGGAATTTCTGCAGCATAGCTTTCCTGCCGCATAGGACTTTATCGTCATAATGTTAGGGTTATATACTAAAATTATCACTTTGTATTAACTACATTTCTTTATTTTTTAAACGAGAATCATATGAGCAAATATTTGCATGTTGTATTTGTTATAATGTTAATGCAAGTGTCTGATATTCTATAGTGTAGATAATATGGTGTGTGGTGTCACACAAAAGATCATATTATCAGTTCCCTGTGGAATATATAAATAGTTTACAATCTAGATGGACTTGGACAAACCAATAGTAAGTTTGTAGGGTAATATGGTTTTAGTCTATCTTGACTATAGGTTTATACTAGTACACTTTGAGTGTATTAAACAAGACCACTTGAGATTGTTCTCTTTGTACTAACTACATAAGAGAACAAACATCTTTGTTATTATAGATGCTTGTACTCTTAATCCAGATATAATAACAGACATGTATATGTAGTGTGCATTACTTTAACTCATAAAAGAGTGAGATTCATTATAGGTCAATAACCTGTATGAATTGGGTAATGGCTTTGTGTGTATGATGGACTGTTGATTATAAAAGGAATTCATGTCCCGATACATCGGGTTGATGATGTCCCCTTAAGGAACTCATAAGGATTGTCATATAAACCATGTAGGTGTATTATATCCGATATGTCAAATAAAGTTGAGTGGTACTACTTAAGGATAAAATATGTCGATCAATATAGTTCTCAGTAACTTAATTTGATCGACAGACATTCGATATCTTAACATAGGGAGATAAACATGAATATAATAATAAGGAGCCCATAAATATAATTTGGGATTAGAAAGGTAGTGCAATAATATCTCTTTATTGGACCGTGCTATTGTTAACGGGCCTGGGTTGTATGTTCGTACTGAACATGGAATACCCAGATCTGTTAGGAGACCTAACCATAATTTTTTCTCATGGTCCCTGCTATAGACTATATATATCCTCTATTCTCTGGTCATCATAATTATCATAAGCAAGCAGCTATCTCTAAATTCATCTTTCACGTAAGAAGAAAAAGAGGGTCGGCCAATGAGAAGAAAATATTGGAAGATCATTGCCCACACGATGTCTATTCCTAGGAAGAGATACGTGCAAAAAATATTGGGGTCGCAAATTGATCAAGGTTGCTGAAAACCTCTATCTTCTTTTCGTTACTTCAAGTATAATTCCTGAACCCTAGTTTCTGCCTTTGAAGGGTTAGATCAGGTATTAAACCTGTTAATCTTCTATCGATCGATATACACACCAATCTGTGGTCCTGGGGATCTTTAGTTCCTTTAATTGGTATCAGAGCAGGTATTGGATCTGCGTATCGATTGATAAATCCATGTTGTCCAATAAAATTACAATAAAAAAATAATCAATAGATGTAGATCTGTTCTAACTTAATTTTGTAGGCATCTTAGATCCAACTATTATACTTTTTGTGCATATTTTATTTTTGTGTTTTAAACCCATGGCATGTCGTGGTTATTGTTGTTCATTAATGTAATTAAAATCACGAGGGTTGATCGTGCTTATTTATTTAATTTAATTCAATCTAGATTATGTGTAAACTCCTTTTTGGAGTCATGGGATATATGTAATTTTAATTTTTTGATCTATCGTGATGGCGGTGGTGGCTTTATCTGATGTTGGACTAGATGTTATTTTTTAGCAGTCCGGAGGTAGACAGATAATTTTCGATGAAGGTCGAACCCCGAATAACTCTACGTAGAGCAAGTTCTGGATTCGACATTTGAGGAAAAAATAGGATATATGGCCATAATAGTTGGATATTCATCTTTTCTTTATGCTATATCCGTTTATTCTGTTATGCATGTTTATTATTCTGTGGATATTTTCTATAAACTAAGCCCGCATTAATAATGGACAACAAGGACATACATTAACTAGTAGAAAAACCCTCATTGTTAAATAACTAAGTGGGAAAGTGAATTTATTTAGTATAAATCCCATGGTCTCCATTATTGGTTTTAAGGTGATGAAATTATACTTGTGTGTTGGCTTTAGTGCCTTCCTCCATATCAGATGAGTATAATTACGGATCACCAGTACAAACTTTTTTGGGATAATTATAAAAAATTATCTAGTGTGTGTATGTTTACTTATCCATCTGAAGGAACACATTACGAAGTAATGGACTTAGTATTAAGTAATGGTGTATACTTAGATACAAATAATGGTATCCTCCCCATCGAAGTCACTACTATTACTTATAGGACCAAAGTAAAAGCCAACAAATTAATTTTATTTGTCATAAAGTAAGGTTGACATGATAGTAAAATTAAAAGGAAAAATCTCCTTGGACAAATATTGAATTAGTATATGTCCACACTATCGTGGCATACTCAATAAATGGAATTTAAGGTATTGGTGAACTTTTTATTATTGTTTTGAGGAAATCAATAAATTTTTAGTTCAAAAGTTTTTGTCCTACATAATTATTATTTATGTAATTCTTAGGATTTTAAATTGGGTTCATTATGTCCACTTATGGTGATTCTTAAAGAAAATAAACTTACTTGCCCTAATTATATTGACTGGAAACGTAACTTGGAAATTGTCTTAACTGCTGAAGAGTACAAATATGTACTCCATGAGAAATATCCTCCTAAGCCTGATGCTAATTCTGATGAAGAGGTCAAAGAGGCTTATAAGAAGTTGATCAAGGAAGATGAGATGGCGTGGTGTTATATTCTGGCATTTATGTCAAATGTGCTGCAACATCAGCATCAGGCCATAGCCACAGCTTATGACATGATGTACAACCTCAAGGAACTCTTCGAACATCAGACGAGCGCAGCTAGGCAGTTTGCTATGAAGAGTTTGATGAATACGACCATGGTTGAAGGGATGCTATAAGGGATCATGTTCTCTAGATGATGGGTCATCTGAAAAAGATAGAGATCCTTGGAGCTGAAATCGATAGGGAAACCCCGGTCGGTTTTATTCTCGGGACTCTGCCTAAAAGTTTTGACACGTTTTTCCTTAACTACAACATGAAAAAAAGGTTGTACAGTTTGGCAGAACTTACGAAAGAACTGCAGGATGCTGAGGCTCTCATGAGGAAGAATGATCATATTTATGTTCCCAAAAAGGCTTCTACTTCTAAGCCAAAAGGCGGTAAGAAGAAGAATTATATTCAGAAACAAGCAAATTCAACAAAGAAGGGCATGGTACCTTAAGGCACTATGAAAAAGCCAAAAAGCAAGTGTTTCAAGTACAAAGGGTCAGGATATTGGAAGAGTGATTGTCCACTTCTCAAACAAGGAAACAAAGAAGGTATATCTTATTTACTAGTAGTTGAAACATGTTTAGCGGTGTTATCTATCGGCACATGGTGTGTAGATATATGAGCCACTAATCATGTCTGTAATTCATTACAGGGTACCAAAAAACTAGGCGGCTTAGTGATGGAGAGATATGCTTGTTCATTGGTGACGCTACAAAAGTAGCAGTCATTATCGTAAGAGATGTTATTTTATCTTTTGGTAGAAATAAGTCGTTGACATTAAGAGATAGTCTTTATGCACCTTCACTTAGAAAAAAATTAATTTATGTTTCTATGCTAGTTAAGGATGGATATTCAGTTTATTTTAATGCCAATGTTATTATTAGAAAAAATAAGCATTTTATCTGTTCTGATGCATTAGTTGATAATTTGTATGTCATTAATCCTATTTCACCTACAATAAAACTTATAAAAATAAGTAACACGTCTTCTAACTTAAATAAGAGAAAAGAACCTTCTTGTATGAACCAAACATATTTTTGCACTTGCGGTTGGGGCATAGTAAACTAAGAAGGATTCAAAGACTGGTTAAAGATAGACCTTTGAGTTCATTGGAAGTGGAAGCACTTCCAGTCTATGAATCCTGTTTGGAAGGTAAAATAACCAAAAGGCCTTTCATGACAAAGGGTATAGGGCCAAAGATGTGTTGGAGTTGGTTCATTATGAATTGTGTGGTCCCATGACTGTTCAGGCTAGATGTGGCTTTTATTATTTTGTCACATTCATTGACGATTATTCAAGGTATGGATAAATTTATTTGATGAGCCATAAGTCTGAGTGCTTTGAGAAATTCAAAGAGTACAAGGCTAAAATAGAGAAATAACATAAAAAATTTATCAACTCATTACGTTCAGATCATGGTGGAGAGTACCTCTTTGGAGAGTTTAGGAAGTATTTATCAGAGACTGGGATTACATCCTAATTGACTGCACCTGGAATACCCTAACATAATGGTGTAGCAGAAAGAAGGAATAGAACTCTTATGGAGATGGTTATATCAATAATGAATTATTCAGATTTATCAGATTCATTTTGGAGATATGTCTTAGTGACTGATGCTTATATTTTGAACTTGATCCCTTCTAAGTGAGTACCTATTACTCCCACAGAGCTATGGACTGAGCGTTAGCCTAGTCTAAACATGTTCGGGTTTGGGGTCGTCCAGCACATGTGCTGAATAGGAAAGTAGATAAGTTGGAATCTCGTACAGAAGTACGCTGGTTTGTAGGCTATCCAAGAGGAAAGAAAGAAGATTTATTTTATAGTCCTAAGGATTAGAACGTCATTGTTAGCACTAATGTCCGATTCTTAGAGGAAGACTATGTGATGAATGTGATAAACCATAAACCCATGAGTAGAGTTGTTCTAGAAGAACTGAGAAGTGAGACACCAAATACTTTAGTACCAATAATACAATAGGAGAAACTATAAGTAACTGCATAACGTGTCACAAATGTTACACCACTACCTATAGTGCCTCATCGTAGTGGGTGGATTATTGTATAACCGGATAGATTCATATTCTTGGGAGAGTCATCAGACTTTGTCCCCGAGGAACAAAGTCTGGGATCTTGTAAAACCACCCACTGGTGTAATTTTCATTGGATGCAAGTGGGTTTACAAATGAAAAATAGGATCAAACGGTAAGGTTGAAACCTTTCAAGCACGACTTGTTGCGAAAGATTTTACTCAGAAATAGGGTATTGATTATGAGAAAACATTTTTGCCGGTAGCTATGCTTATGTCTATCCGGCTTCTTTTATCTATTTTATCTCATCTCGATTATGAGATTTGGCAAATGTATGTTAAGACAGCTTTTCTTAATTAAAGTCTTGAGGAGAACATCTATATGATACAACCAGACGGGTTCATTAAAAAGGGCCAAGAGTATCTTATTTGTAAGTCAAGAAGTCAATTTATGGACTCAAACAAGATTCTAGAGCTTGGAACATCCATTTTGATCAAGTGATAAAATTTTGTGGATTTGATCAATGTCTGGATGAAGCATGTTTATACAAAATGTGTGAAGAAAATATGGTGGTATTCCTAGTACTTTACGTGGATGACTTCTTGCTTATTGGAAATAGTGTGAATGTGTTATCTAATGTAAGGGCATGGTTATCTAAGCAGTTTGATATGAAGGACTTGGGAGAAGTAGGTTACATCTTTGGGATCAATATTTTACGAGATCATAAGAAAAGGATGTTGGGCTTATCCCAAGCTACCTATATCGATACTATACTAACTGATTTTAGATGCAAAATTCAAAGAAATTTTTTTTACCTTTTAGACATGAAATTCTTCTATCAAAGAAGCAGTATCCGAGGACACCTAAAGAGATAGAGGAAATGAAAGCGGTTCCTTATGCTTCGGCAGTAGGAAGCTGAATATATGAAATGCTATGTACGAGATCAAACATCTGCTTTGTCGTTACCATGGTTAGCAGATATTAGTCTAACCCAGGAAAAGATCACTAGACTGTGGTAAAGCATATTTTAAAGTATCTGAAAAGAAATAAAGATTATATGTTAGTTTACCATGCAAATAGTTTAGTTCCCTTGGGATATACAGACTCAGATTTTCAGTCAGATAAGGATGCCAGGAAATCTACCTCATGTTATGTATTTACTTTAGGAGGTGGAGCCATAGTATGGAGGAGCATCAAGAAAAAATATATTTTTGATTCCACCATTGAAGCCGAGTATGTGGCAGCCTTTGAGGAAGCCAAAGAAGTAATTTGGCTCAGAAACTTCCTATTGGACTTGGATGTGGTACCTAGTTTTCCAAAGACTATTATACTTTATTATGATAATAGTGGTGCAGTTGCAAACTCGAAGGAACCACGAGCCCATAAGACAGGTAAACACATTGAGCGCAAGTACCACCTGATACAAAAATTCGTAAAGAGAGGAGAAGTTGTTGTGACCAAGATAACATCAGCTGACAATATAGCTGATCTATTTACGAAAAGCTTACCAGCTAAGGCTTTTGATAGTCATGCTAAGGGAATGGGAGTTAGATGCGTAGCAACATGACTTTAAGTATAAGTGGAAGATTTGTAACTGTATACTAAAAATAATTTTTTTGAGTATAAGTGGAAGATTGTTAGGGTTATATACTAAAAGCATCACTTTGTATTAACTATATTTTCATATTTTTTTAAATAAAAATCATATGGGCAAATATTTGTATGTTGTATTTATTATATTATTAATGTAAGTGTCTGATATTCTATATTGTAGATAATATGATGTGTGGTGTCACACAGAAGATCATATTATCAGTTTCTTGTGGAATATATAAATAGTTCACAACCTAGATGGACTTGGACAAACCATTAGTAAGGTTGTAGTATAATCTGGTATTAGTCTATCTTGACAATAGGTTTACACTAGTACACTTTGTGTGTATTGAACAAGACCACTTGAGGTTATTCTCTTTGTACTGACTACATAAAGAACAAATACCTACGTTGTTATGGATGCTTGTGCTCTTAATCTGAATATAATAAAAAACATGTATATGTAGTGTACATTACTTTGACTCATAAAATAATAAAATTTATTATGGGTCAATAACCTCTATGAATTGGGTAATGACATTGTGTGTATGATGGACTATTGATTATAAAAGGAATCCATGTCCCGATACATCGGATTGATGATGTCCCCTTAAGGAACCCATAAGGATTGTTATTTAAACCCTGTAGGTGGATTATATCCGACATGATAAATAAATTTGAGTGGTACTACTTAAGGATAAAAGATGTCGATCAATATAGTTGTCAGTAACTTAATTTGATCGACGAATATTCGATATCTTAACATGGAAAGACGAACAAGCATATAAGAAGAAGAAGCCCATAAATATAATTTAGGATTAGGAAGGTAGTACAACAATAGCTCTTTATTGTACCGAGCTATTGTTAACGGGCCTGGGTTGTGTGTTCAGGCTGAACATGGGATACCCAGATCCATTAGGAGACCTAACCTTAATTTTTTTCATGGTCCATGCCGTAGCATATATATATTCTCTATTCTCTGGCCGTCATAATTATAAGAAGCAATCAGCTTCTCTAAATTTGTCTTTCACGTATGAAGAGAAAGAATATAGGCCAAGGAGAAGAAAATGTTGGAAGATCATACACGATGTCCAATCCGAGGAAGGAATACGTGTAAAAAATTTTAGGGTTGCAAACTGATCAAGGTTGCTGAAAACCTTTATCTTCTTCTCGTTACTTCAGATATAATTCACGAACCCTAGTTTTCGTCTTTGAAGGGTTAGATCACGTATTAAACCTGATAATCTTCTATCGATCGATATGCACACCAATCTGCGGTCCTGGGTATCTCTAGTTCCTTCACCTAAAATAGCAACCACACCATGGAAAAAGCTTCAAACTTGGTTTGTTCATAAAATCTTCATTTTAATTTCAAATCAAGTAAAATAAAAGTCAAATCCGCACGAAATTTAATTCTCTACAACATAGAATAATTAGTTTTCGAAAATAGTATGTTTTTGGAGTTCATTCCTACGAGTTACCATAAAACCCTAACTTTAAACTTAGATCAACTCCAAAATACCCATCAAAACCGAAAATGTTAAATACTAAAGATCTAAAGAATCATAATATACACATTATAGACTAATAATATGCAAAAAAAAATAAAAGAATTAAAATGTGCAATATTTTTTCATTTTTACAAGATGTACTTGCCTAAGCTCCAAAGAGAAAAATAAATAAATGTGTTGAGTGAGGGAAGAGAGAGAAAATGGTTTATATAGGGTAGGGGTGAAATGCTTAGCCATTGGATCAAGTTATGAATCCTCCCAATCAATCCAAGCCATACAAATGAACCATGAACCAATGCTAAAAGGAAAACGTGGGTCAAACCTCCAGGTTACCCGACGGTCATGCCAACAAGTTGTATACGCAATGATACGTATGCTGAGATCGGGGAGTACATCTCTACCCTTCTTAGAAATTTTTTCTAGTCAGAATTTAAACACAAGGCAAGCTAGAGAAATCAGAATAAGCAATATACTAACTACAGCCATAAATACACATACAATTAAGCAATCAATCATACAAAATGAAGAAAAGCAACTTCATACTACATGGGTGATGAACAATCACAAAATTCAAGATACAAAGGTATAAGAAGGAATATACCTCCTGAATCGAATAAGTATGGATATGGGGATCTGATATCATCCTTGCGGTCCCATATTGACTCTTCAAGAGGGTGATATCCCCAAGCAACATGGACAAGACGGATAGTCCGGTTCTTGAATACCTTCTCCCTTTGGTCCAAAATGGATACGTGTTGTTCCTTGTAAGATAATTCGGTACCAACGACTAGCTCAGAATGGTCGAGGATATGACTCAGATCCGGGATACACCTACGCAACTAAGATACATAAAATATCTCATGCACCTCACAGAGCGAAGGCAGAAGGGCAAGGCAATAAGAAACATCGTTCACCCACTCGAGGATGTCGAACGGACTAACGTACCATGGACTAAGTTTCTCGTGTACCCCAAATCTATTGACTCCACGGGTCAGCAAAATCCATAAGAATACGTGGTCGCCGACACAAAACTCTAAAGGCATACGATGTTGATCTGCCCAATGACGATGTCGATCATGTATGATCCAAAGTCGCTCACTAATCTGTCTGACATCCTCTACCATCTGAGTGATCATCTCTAGCCCTAACATCTTTCTCTCACCAATGTAATTCCATGCTAATGGTGACCTACACTTTCTTTCAGACAATGCTTCAAAGGGAGCCATCTAAATACTTGCCTAATAGTTGTTGTTATACGAGAACTGGACTAGGTGAAGATTATCCTCCCAAGACCCACAAAAATATAAGGTATAGTTCCGTAGCATATATTTTAATGTCTGAGTAGTTCTCTCTGACTGCCCGTCAGTTTGAGGATGATAAACGGTACTAAATCTCAACCTGGTACCCAAACTATGATGCAAGCTTTTCCAAAATTGAGAAGTGAATCAGGTGTCTTGATCTAATACTCTATACTCACTGGAATCCTGTACTATATTACTATCTGTCATATGTACATCTCTACTAAATGCTCTGTGGACTACTCTACTCGAAAAGAAAAAAACTAAGCTACCTTTGTGAGTTAATCCACTATTACCCAATATGTATCTCGGTCAGTCGGGGATCTAGGTAAACCGGTCATAAAGTCCATCGTAATATACTCTAATTTCCACTCTGAAATATGGAGCAGCTACAATAATTTTGTCGGTCTCAGTTGCTCGGCCTTCACTTGTTGACATACCAAACATTGAGAGACAAACCGTGCTATCTTAATCTTTATTCCGTTTCACCAAAAAATTTGCTTGATATTTTGATACATCTTCGTGTCCCTGGATGAATGGAATACTAAGAACTATCCGTCTTGGTCATAACTTCCTATCGGATATCTTCACTCGCTATACAGAGACGATTACAAAATCTAAGAATTATATCTTCATGATTTGTCAATTCTTTCCTAAAACCAGACTCACCGTTTGTCTGAAGTTTCTGAATTTACGGATCCTCTGCCCGAGCTGCCCTTATCCTTTCTACCAAAGTAGACTGAGTCTGTAAGATGGCTAAAATTCTTGTATCCTACAAAAGTACCACCTTAATCCCCATCTCTTGAAGGTCCTCCAAGATATGCCTCTATGATGTCAACAAAAATGCACTACTCCTTCTGCTGAGAGCATCCGCTATTACATACGCCTTGCTTGGATGATACTATAATTTTACGTCATAATCCTTCAATAACTTTAACCATCTCCTTTGCCTCATGTTCAAGTCCTTCTGCGTAAAGACATACTTCAGACTCTTATGATCTGTAAATATTTATACCCGATCACCATATAAGTAGTGCCTCCATGGCTTGAGCGCAAACTTCACTGCTACCAATAATAAATTATGGGTCGGGTAGTTCTTCTCATGATCTCGAAGCTACCAAGATTCATAAGGTATCACTCTTCCATGTTGCATCAAAACACCCCCAAGCCCTTTCTCGAATGCATCACAATACACTGTAAACCCTCTAGACCCTATTAGAAATGTAAGAATCGGTGAAAAAAATCTAAGTGAAAGTCGCACTTTGCTTTTAAGGCTTGTCATTCGAGACAACATGAAGAGGAGATCTGTTTGTGGAGTCATCATCCTCGATCAGAGAGATTGCTATGGGTTGGGTGAGTAATTTCAGTTGTAATCTCTCTCTTTCTTATTGAGTTCGGTGAGGGTTTGAACCTTTGGAAAAATGGTTCAATATTGCTATTATTTAATCATGTAATTTCACCTGAGTTATATAGATTATAATTTATCCAGGTGACGTAGTTACCGAATATATACGTTGTTTATTTTTCTTGATGTTTATGTAGACGGTGGTTGGTTATCTCAGGTAGGTTTGGCCTAAGTTTTTGCTGCGGTCAGTTTCAGACACGATATCTGAATACTTGTAGGGTATGTCCGATCACAATAGGAGGTAGCCGCGTTGGACTGGGGGCGGTCCTCCATCTGGGTCTTCAGGAGGAGGTGGCTGCATGCTAGCGATCGTCGTTTGGGGGCTCGATGAAACTTCGGAGACAAAAGGGTATGAAGCCGTTTGGGTAGGGGAGGAAGAGGGCCGGAGTCAGTGGTCGGTAGCGTGAGTCGATGGTTCGGAGCCAGGCGGAGGAGGAGGTGGTTGTGGTAAAATTTTGTGATCGATTGGAGGAGGAGGGAGTTTTGGTGGGGGTGGGAGGAAAAAATTTGTGCTCGATTTGAAAATGAAAAGAAGGGACATGTTCGGCCAAAATGACGATACGTAGCGACGGAAGAGGTTCGTCGCTAAGACGTCACTAGTTATTTTTCTGGCACTTTTGCGACAACTTAGTGACGAATTTTTTTTAGTTGTATCCAAATAATATAGACGTCAATACTCCTTCGTTGTTCCATCGCTGACTTCCATCGGTATTTTGACATATTTTTGTAGGGTAAGTTATCAAGGATAAATTTATCAAAAAAATGATACACGTCGTACTGGAGAAATTGAAAGCAAAGCTTTGGATGTAGCAAGTTGCAACCGTTTACAAAGTTCATAGTAGGAACTTTCCAATTTTTAAAACTTATCGATAACAACTTGCTAATTTCTCAAAGTTAGTATTTAGTAGCAAATTATCCCAAAAAAGAAAAAATAAATAAATAAAACTATGTTAATAAGTGAAATAGTGAATCAGTATGGAGTACTTGAGCCCTGACCGAGAGTGGGCACGAAGTAATAATATTTGGACTCGGCACCCACTAAAAGATATTGGACATTTATATTATAATAGCTTTTACTTTAATTTTCTTCAAAGGACAACTTATGTATGGTAATAAGCTGAAATTAAATAATAATACAAATAGAGAACGCACGCAGATAATTGGGTATGTGGAGGGTTGAGTTGCTTACCATGGATGGACAACAAGATTAGCATGCATTAATTCATGGTAAGTTAAAACATCTCTAAAGGATTTGAAGAGAGATTAAGACATAATCAAACATTTATGCAACTAGGCAACCATATGTGTGAGTGCAAGACTCATTGGTTATGGTTTAGCACATCAACCTGAATAACCAAATAAACAAGTTTGGAGGCCAGCAGCAAAATGGCATTTAGCCTTTTGTAACTTCAATTCCTAAAAAGAAATGTCAAACTTCTACTGCACCTCCTTAAAGGACACCCACTGCACCTCCGATGGCAATAGTGACTTTTCTCTGGTAAGCTCAATTCCTTTTAACTTTGGATGCAACTCCCAAAATAACTACTTCTTCCCATATTTCAAATTTTCAATATTATAGTACTATGTTATATACAGTCCATATTAATAGTTACCCTATAACTGTTGAATTTTATTTGAGATTTGTTTGCATATCATCGGATCCACCAAGTATTTAAAAACTAAATATATGATTATATTCTTTCCAGATTTGATTTAAATATATCTGTCTCAATATATATTTCAAAAATATTGTATTAATTAATTTTATTTTTAACCTACATTAATTAGCTTAACTTTTTCTCAAAAAAAAATTTCCAAAAAAGAGAACATACCATATTTCTTCAAAAAGAAAATATTGATTGTTTCTTTTAATCTCTGTATCTCCTTCATGCATCTCTCTTTCTTCAAGCTTGTTCCAGAAAAAATTCAAGATATATTTAGCTTAGCCCTTTCTCAAAAAAATTCAGCTTTTCTATGGCGTCCATATTTTCTATTTCTGATACGATGATTAAATTTTATTTTACAATTACTCTTTCATTAATCAAAATTTATCTTCATAAGTGATGCATGATAGAATGTTGTTTTCTATTTTCCTTCCCTTTTTTAGTAACACTTTGAAAATATTGACTTTGCTTTTTATTTTTATTAATTTGCTTGAGTTTAATTAAGAATATATATATATATATATATATATAGAGAGAGAGAGAGAGAGAGAGAGAGAATAAGGGAGGTGAGATGGCACCTCACTCTAAAAATAAGGGTGGCGATGACGTGGCACAATCTCAACCACACATTTCATAATTGGCAATTTGCACTTAACCCCCTCCCCTCGTTTGTGTGGTTGAGATTGTGCCACGTCACCGCCACCTTTGTTTTTAGGGTGAGGTGCCATCTCACCTCCCTTATTCTCTCTCTCTCTATGTATATATTTCACCAAAAATAAAATCTCTCCTTCACATCTAGCAGTTCGTACTGTACGGAATGGTCATACTCGGGGTTGGAAGTTTAGTCATGAAGTGTTATTCGAAGAGAATCAAAGCAAGGCTCGCCCTGTCAAGAAACCCACTGGCTCCTCCTAGTACTGGATTCGGTGCAGATTTTATTGTCGAAATTGGATCCTCAAACCCCCTGCCTCCTCCTAGTGCTGGACTCGATGCAGATACAATCATCCAACTTGGATGCGTTGAGGAGTTCCTGGACAGTTTCATGAAAAAGAAGCCCATCAGATTTACTCCCCAGCATCTGAGAGATTGCACGTGGAACTACTGAGTGACTTTGGATTTTGGGGGTTTCGGTACGGTCTACAAAGATGTGCTCCCCAACGGATGAAGATTCTTTGCGGAACGTCAAATAAGAGGGTGAAAGAGCAGTTCATGGCTGAAGTTGGCACTATAGGAAGAACTTACCACATTAATTTAGTTAAGCTCTACGGATTCTGCTTCAAATCTTTGGTGTACGAGTACATGGATAAGGGATCGCTTGAGGGCTACTTGTTTGGAAATGAATGCACAGTAATAGAGTGGGACAAGCTACGGGATATCGCAATCGGGACAACGAAAGGAATCTGACACCTCCAATGCCAGGGGAAGATTTTGCATTACGACATAAAACCCGGTAACGTCCTTCTAGACGCAAACTTTTGTCCCAAGGTCACCGGCTTTAGATTGGCAAAGCTGTAGGACAGAGAGGAAACACACATAAGTGCGATGTCTACAGCTACGGGATGCTCCTATTCGAGATTGTAGGGAGGAGGAGGAATCTTCAGTCGAGCCGGGCCGAGAGCCAACAGTGGTTCTCAAGGATGGTATGGGAGAAGTACCAACAAGGGCAATTGGAGAGTATAGTATCACTTTACAGGATGGAGGAGGAGAACAGAGAAAAGGCAGAGACGATGTGCAAAGTCGCTTGTGGTGCGTTCAGAAGTAACCCGAGATGAGACCTTCGATGAGCAGTGTAGTAAGGATGCTGGAGGGGGAAGAAGAAATAGTGCCTCCTACCAATCCCTTCTTGTACATGGTGTCCAATTCTGCAGTTTCAAGTTTATGGATTTCAAGCACTCAAGATACTGTAAATGAGAAGAGTGAAACAACTAGCGAGTTCAAAACAACTATCGAGTTAAGCGTCCTCTTGTACGAAAATTGATGCATTCTTTTAGCACGATTATATATTTGACAATGTTCTTTGTACTAGTCCTGCAAATATAAATATATTAGATGTGTACTCTTTAGGTTTAAGTTCCCGGACCTTTGAAATGTTTGTTCATTATTTATCAAAACTTCTCTCAAATTTAGTAATTCAATTTACCACATGATATATCACCTTGATTTGTTCATGTAGTAAGTGTTAGTCCTGAGGTAGATTAATGTCACGTCCCAGTCCCAAAAATACGTAGGACTAGGACACGTAAGCATGCCAGCCGCATGGATATGGCAACTCCAATATATGGAAACCAAATCCACACGTACGCAGTAATATGAATATCAAATCCACAAGTGGTATAACTGTAATACAAGTCACAGGGTAAAATCTAAATCTCATCCACCAAAATCATATAGAAATAAATAAACAGTATCGATGAAACTAGATCTCAATAAGAAGTATCTAGGATGATAGTTGGATGGAAACAAATCCACTACCAACTCGAATAGGAAACGTAAATACAATATAAGTATAACACAATCAAACCCAATATAAGTATACCAGCTATCGATCACGACTCGAAGAGAAGACATCCACTAAGCATATACAACCATCCAAATCTGCGCTCCTGCAAATACTCAAGAACAGATACACCTGGCAGCGGACCAGGTCCTCAGAGGGACGTAACAAGATACAGAAAATACGAGCCAACTTGAATACAGTAAACATGCATATAATTTGAAAATAAATAAGTACGCTGTACAAGACAATCTATATGAATGCAAATGAGGACAACTTTTCGATGTATGGGCAAGGGTAGTCTACTCGATCTAAGCCTCACAACTCACACACCCGTCTAGAACATCAGAAATCGACATACCTCTGGGGTAGCGACCAACGCGACTCTACAGAAATCGACATACCTCTGGGGTAGCGACCAGCGCGACACACGCCCGTAGTGCGAACTATATACTACGGTTTACCATAGTGGTTAAAACCCCATACGCCTAATGATTGTCCTCCCATGATACTAGGTGCCATGTGTGTGTCAACATATCTAATACATAGTAATGACTGGAGAAAAACTACACATGCAAGAACTATACAGAAATGAAATAAATAAAAAAATATATAAATAGCATGCAAAGTACTGTAAATAATTTGGCAAGGTACCTTGCCTGGGATCCTGCTGCTGGTATGAATCAGAGTCCAAGTCACAGTCCAAATAGCCTATGTATTACAAATTTATCACGTCAAAAGATAATTTATTTTAATTTATTTAATTCTAGAATAATTACTCTAAAATCCTATTTTAATCTTATTATTCTGATTTTTATGTTAATTCCTAAATTTTGTCCAAAGAAACTGAATTTTATCAACTCGAGACTCATGGCACGCAAATCGAGGCGATCTGTTGACCGAAAAGTCAAACGACACAAACTCAATTTTCATGCATGATTTTCTGTAGATTTCAGCGTCAAAAATATGCTGGAATTTACGGCTCGTCCGAATTCAAATTCGTTTGGGAATTATGGCACATACAAATTTTGTATTGTGCACCGATGGTTAAATTCTAACCTAGAAGTTCTACAGAATTAACAGTATGTAAATACTTCGAATTAAATTCTGGGAAAAATATATGTCGATTATATCGACATTAGCTTTCCGAAACTTTAAACGGTTCGTGATTCTGATTCCGGGTTCTCCCGAAATTGCGAAAACATCGAAATATGTCTATTTTCGGACATGCTGTGCTCTACGAATTTTCCAGAATTTAATACTAATAATTTAAAAAAACAATTTATATAATCAGAAATCTAATCTCATTATCATTATAACAAAAAAAACTATGCCTCGTTTGGAGTCCGGAGCTATGCGCAATGGCTTCTAGAAGATGAAGGAATCCTAGATGACAATTCTCCAAAAATCGGCTGAAGAAAAACCCTAGAAATTAATATCTAAACTATTATATATATATATATATATATATATATATATATATATAGGAGAGAGAAAGTGCAGCCGCGGCTCACAGCGTGCCACGTGGCAGCCATCCGTGCAGCCCCGTCCAGATCGAACGGTCGCAGTTCGATGCGGCTCGGCTCAGTTGAGTCCGAGTCGAACTCGGTCTCGGCTCGGCTCGAGGTCGGCTCGGCTCGGCTCGCACCCACTCAGCGGTCACTGACAGGCGGGCCCGGCACTGTTCACTGTTGGAGGCTGACAGGTGGGCCCCCTGTTTGCTGACTGGGCAGAATTAATTACTTTTTGGGTTTTCTTTTTCAGAAATTAGTTTTTAATTCAGTTTTTCATAATTAACTCGAAATAAATGCTAAAAATATTCGAAAAATTCCCAAAAAATTCTAGAAAATATATTTTATTATTTAGAACCTAAAATAAAATTTTGGGATATTTTTAATTAAGTTTGAACATAAAATAAATTCTTTAAAGTCCTCAAAAATTAGTGTTACTAGTTTTTAATTAACTAAAAATTATGGAAAAATTCCAATAATCTAAAATAGCCTAAAAATAATTCTAAATAAATGTTTATATAAGTAAATATACTAAAAAAATTATTTTCTAATTAACTAAGATAATACTCTAAATAAATTCAACATCTATAATAAATATAATAATATAAAATATACACAAATACCTATTTTGGGTGAGGGAGTTTACAATCTACCCAACTTAAAATAATTTCGTCCTCGAAATTTAAATAAGACATAATTTGTTAAATCCTTCACATTCGTACATAAGGTACGTCAATCGCAATCTCTTCCAAAAATTTAAATAACAAAATCTATTCAAATCTATCGCGATCACTTCAAAATTAAGATAACCACTGTTTAAATCAAAATTCAACCTGTCGTAATCTCTTCTCGATTTTTAAATAATCAACATCCAAATCTAACTCAAGTCTATATGACATCCCATATCAAAATTTATATCATAATTTCCAACTATCATAATCTCCTCTAGACTTTGAACAATAAACAATTCTAATCAAATCTTATTCCTATTCTTAACTTAAGAATTTTGTACTATTCAAATATTTATACTCAATTTACATCCTCAATATTTCAAAATAGGTGACCCAACAATCAAAATTGAACTTTTAATTCAAATCATCAAATTATAAAATTTAAATCTAATTAACCAATTGTTCAAGTCTAAAATTCTATATTTATCCTCAAAATTTAAATCGATGATTCATCCTTCAATATTCAAAATTTAAATCATGTGCTCAAAGTATAAATATTTGGTCCGCAATATCAAGATTTTAAAATTCGTTAAATCCTCATTATCTTAATCCTTCTTTTAAAATTTCTCAAAATTAAAATGACTTGAATCTCCCAATCTAATCTTACTTGATCACAATCTAAAAGAAATTCCTCTCAAGTTGACAATGCACTGCTATCCAACTTAGAATTTATCCATTTATCACAGAAGGCTATATACTTTAAGAAAAATATTTCTTAATTTATTTACTCATGTCATTCAATCCTCAAAACTTCAACGCTGATTATATCATATATGATATGTCCTTAATTATAAAAGAATAATCCTCAAGTATGTGATCGGCCTACGGGGTATATCTAGTACTCTCTGTGTATTAAACTTATACCAAGCACTAGGTTTCGTCTTTCCGAAATAAGGGAAGACGGAGATCAATAATAAAGAGTTCAAGGGCGAGGTAATAGAATAGAAGTATCGGGATCAAGGCGTTTAAAGAATTCAAATAGGAATTGTCAAAGCAGTTGTGGATTGAAGTCCTATTTTGATAATGCTTATCCACATGCTCGCATCGGTACAGTTATGTAACGGATACAATATGCTTAGACATATCTAGAGGGCAAGTATAGGTGTCTACTAGTCAACTATATATCTCAATCCACGTAAAGTATTATTGCGAAGGGCGAATCAAGCGCACTATGGTTGATCAGACCGTAATACACTGATTCTGAATTATATTATTGTGGGCCTCCCCAATAATACATATGTCATGAACAAGATCGATAAAGAATAAGCTTGCAAAAACTAGGCTATAATAGCAGCATAAGTCAAGGTAGTACAGCAAATATAAGTACGCTGGATGATGATGAAAGGAGGTACAATTTAATTCAAGTTCACAAAAACAAAAACAACTAAAAAACAATAATAAAAGACTCTACAATCCCTACAGTTATCATACAACCTCCTTGTCTAAGTCGCTAGTCGACCAAATAGGGGCAAGGACCTCTAAATTCTATCGTCTGAATAAACATTGTCGTCTTTTGCTAGAATGCAATTAATGTTGTTCAATCACACTTCATTAATAGGTCAAAAGACTATGTGATACTAGGTGTCAAACATTATGGTAAAACTTTTAACTAACTCTAGTAGTGTCTATACTACTCTCAAGTCTTCTTAATACATCAAGGGGTAATGGTATACCAATCTAAAGATAAGGAATTCTAGGGTTCACTAGATATTCTAAACTTAGTGGTGTGTCTATATTCTCATTGTATTCTTAATAGGTGTGCTACTCTAATTATCATCTAACAACAGGAACTTGTATATTATAGGAGAAGTCTATACTTAAAGAACTATTAGGGAAGTACATGAATCGAGCAGGATGCGGCTATTCAAATAGAACAGATTGGAAGAAAGAATGAGTCATAGTCAAATATGGATGAGATCCTATACTCTATTCCTAGGTGCAGGCTTGCTTGGTACAGTAACATAACCGAGACAATATACTCTCGACCTGCATGGGCCACCACAAAAACATGTCACGCCCCAGTCCCAAAAATACGTAGAACTAGGACACGTAAGCATGCCAGCCGCATGGATATGGCAACTCCAATATATAGAAACCAAATCCACACGTACGCTGTAATATGAATATCAAATCCACAAGTGGTATAACTGTAATACAAGTTACAGGGTAAAATCTAAATCTCATCCACCAAAATCATATAGAAATAAATAAACAGTATCGATGAAACTAGATCTCAATAAGAAGTATCTAGGATGATAGTTGGATGGAAACAAATCCACTACCAACTCGAATAGGAAAGGTAAATACAATATAAGTATAACACAATCAAACCCAATATAAGTATACCAGCTATCGATCACGGCTCGAAGAGAAGACATCCACTAAGCATATACAACCATCAAAATCTGCGCTCTTGCAAATACTCAAGAACAGATACACCTGGCAGCGAACCAGGTCCTCAGAGGGACGTAACAAGATACAGAAAATACGAGCCAACTTGAATACAGTAAACATGCATATAATTTAAAAATAAATAAGTACGATGTACAAGACAATGTATATGAATGCAAATGAGGACAACTTTTCGACGTATGGGCAAGGGTAGTCTACTCGATCTAAGCCTCACAACTCACACACCCGTCTAGAACATCAGAAATCGACATACCTCTGGGGTAGCGACCAGCGCGACTCTACAGAAATCGACATACCTCTGGGGTAGCGACCAACGCGACACACGTCCGTAGTGCGAACTATATACTACGGTTTACCAGAGTGGTTAAAACCCCATACGCCTAATGATTGTCCTCCCATGATACTAGGTGCCATGTGTGTGTCAACATATCTAATACATAGTAATGATTGGAGAAAAACTACACATGCAAGAACTATACAGAAATGAAATAAATAAAAATAAATATAAATAGCATGCAAAGTACTGTAAACAATTTGGCAAGGTACCTTGCCTGGGGTCCTGCTGCTGGTATGAATCAGAGTCCAAGTCACAGTCCAAATAGCCTATGTATTACAAATTTATCACGTCAAAAGATAATTTATTTTAATTTATTTAATTCTGGAATAATTACTCTAAAATCCTATTTTAATCTTATTATTCTGATTTTTATGTTAATTCCTAAATTTTGTCCAAAGAAACTGAATTTTATCAACTCGAGACTCATGACACGCAAATCAAGGCGATCTGTTGACCGAAAACAACCGACACAAACTCAATTTTCATGCATGATTTCCTGTAGATTTCAGTATCAAAAATATGTTAGAATTTATGGCTCGTCCGAATTTAAATTCGTTTGGGAATTATGGCACATACAAATTTTGTATTGTGCACCGATGGTTAAATTCTAACATAGAAGTTCTACAGAATTAACAGTATATAAATACTTCGAATTAAATTTTGGAAAATATATATGTCGATTATCTCGACATTAGCTTTCTGAAAATTTAAACGGTTCATGATTCTGATTCCGGGTTCTCCCGAAATTATGAAAACATCAAAATATGTCTATTTTCGGACATGCTGTGCTCTACGAATTTTCCAGAATTTAATACTAATATTTAAAAAAAACAATTTATATAATCAGAAATCTAACCTCATTATCATTCTAACAAAAAAAACTAGGCCTCGTTTGGAGTGCGGAACTATGCGCAATGGCTTCTGGAAGATGAAGGAATCCTAGATGACAATTCTCCAAAAATCGGCTGAAGAAAAACCCTAGAAATTAATATCTAAACTATTATATATATATATATATATATAGGAGAGAGAAAGTACATCCGCGGCTCACAACGCGCCACATGGCAGCCATCCGTGCAGCCCCGTCCAGATCGAACTGTCGCAGTTCGATGCGGCTCGGCTCAGCTGAGTCCGAGTCGAACTCGGTCTCGGCTCGGCTCGGCTCGCACCCACTCAGCGGTCACTGACAGGCGGGCCTGGCACTGTTCACTGCTGGAAGCTGACAGGTGGGCCCCCTGTTTGCTGACTGGGCAGAATTAATTACTTTTTGGGTTTTCTTTTTCAGAAATTAGTTTTTAATTCAGTTTTTCATAATTAACTCGAAATAAATGCTAACAATATTCGAAAAATTCCCAAAAAATTCTAAAAAATATATTTTATTATTTAGAACCTAAAATAAAATTTTGGGATATTTTTAATTAAGTTTGAACATAAAATAAATTTTTTAAAGTCCTCAAAAATTAGTGTTACTAGTTTTTAATTAACTAAAAATTATGGAAAAATTCCAATATTCTAAAATAGCCTAAAAATAATTCTAAATAAATATTTATATAAGTAAATATACTAAAAAAATTATTTTCTAATTAACTAAGATAATACTCTAAATAAATTCAACATCTATAATAAATATAATAATATAAAATATACACAAATACTTATTTTGGGTGAGGGAGTTTACAATTAAACATGGTGAAACAGAGGACAAAAACAGAGATTCGTGCAAAATTTTACAGTTTGTCCTCTATTTGATCCTAAATTTGAACTCAAGATCAGAGATTAACGCAAACAAGTTTGCTCTTTGAATTACTCGATTCCAACGAAGACTATTAATTTCCGATTACAACTTGCAGAATACCAGATTATAAAATAATGAAAATAAAATTTATTTTTTCTTGCAAACACAGTTGCAATTGAGATAGAACAAACTACAACACTTTAGAAGAAAAGAAGTAGAAGAAGACATAAATAATGGCTTGCTGGGGTAATAAGGAGTATCGTTGATCAAAGCAAGATTCGTCCTCACACGATCCGCTCCCCAGAACTAGAAAGTTCACGTAAAATTTCTGGAACGCTTGCCGTCACCTGTTCTGACTCGGAAGAACTCTTCTGTCTCTTAATTTTGAAGTAAGTTCTCAAATAAGTAATAAATAGAGTTTTATAGAGTAGGAAGAAAACCCAAACACTAATTCTAGCCAACAACCAATTCCGGAAAGATATATTTAGCTAACCCCTTTCTCAAAATTTCTTTGCTCCTGTTCATTATTACATGGTGTCCAATCTTCCAGTATCAAGTACAATGATTTTGAAACAACTAGCTAGCGAGTTCAGCATCTTATATGTGTAAAAATTGATCGATTTAATCATACATTTCTATTTGACAATGTTCTTTGTCTAAGTCCTACAAATATAAATATTTTTACTAATGTAAATAAAGTTTCTCCATAAAGACGTCCTTTGAAATATTTTTCATAATTAAGAACTTCTCTAAATTTAGTAATTCAATTTTTCACATGGTATACTGCCAAGGAATCTCCGACGAGTCTCCAGCAATTCTGAAGAGATTCCTAGGTGCATTACAAATCATACTCATATGATAATGAGTATGTAACTAGATCGTAGTCCACGTGCATAGTAACGGTTTCCTCCAATAACCGCACACTAGATCATAAAATACATGAGATATTCTGGATTTGAGATTCACGAGATTCTAGATAAATAAGAGAAATAAGGTAACCACGATCAAGTAGTGACAATATATAAGAACTCTCACTCACGTGTATGGAACATGCATCTTGTGAATAGGATAATAATGAAAGGATAAATATCACAAGCTAACTAATCATGGAATCATATGGTAATATAATAAAACTATAAATAGAACTGTTAACTACATGTACTATCACTAAAAAAACCCTTTTTATAACGGTCAAATTTTTTATTGTAACATTTTATTTAAAAGCGTTATAAAGTTTTCGGAAGACATGACACGTTATAAAGCTAACTAATTATGTACTTGTCTGACATTCTAGTAAGAAAGTGTCTACAACTTGAGACAAATTAAATACCCACAATACTGGCTATTCAAGTCACAATATCGATCCAAAAATCCCATGTCAAACAATTTAAACAAACGTTAGATTTCCACAAAATTAAGAAGATGACTTCAAATCAAAATTATTTAACTAGGAAAAAATAAGGCATAATTCTGATTTAATTACTCAAAAACCTATTTTAATCTTACTTAATTTTGATTAATAATATATTTATGATTTTGAAGTCAATTAGACCAAGGATTCATTTTTTGGATACATGGCAAATAAATTGAGGTAAACCATTGATCGAATGGTCAATTACCATAAATACTAGATTTCTGTGCATGATGAAATATATTTTAGCACTACAATGCTAGAATAGAAGATCTACACAAATCATATTTGGCAAATACAATTTCTAGATCATTTTTTAGGGCTTCGACAAAATCCAGCAAATTCCTACCTCTAAATACTACTGAATATAGAAAATGAATTTAATAATTTTTGAAATTAAACAATGTTAAAGTTCATCTTGTCAAAACTTTAAGAAAAGATAAACTGACCATATTTTCGTGGTCAGAAAGTCCTAAAATTGTGAAATTACTGAAACGTGTTCGATTTGCGAACACCTGATACTCCAAAAATCTTGTAAATTTTTTTTGTTCCAATTTAAGCTATTAGTCTATATAATCAGAAAACTTACCTTGATACGAAACCAAAATAAAATAAATTAGACATAATTCGGTGTTTAGAACTAGGAGATATTGTCCTTCAAAGTCGCTCTATATAGGTGCTGAAAGTGGGGCTATTTTTTGTTGCTGTTTTGGAGGCTATTTTAGATGGGAAAAGAGATGGGTGGCTGGTTATTAGGAAGAGAGAAGGGGCCATCATAGATAATTACTGTCATGACCTACACCCGAAATAAGGGTACGAGTAGTGATCAACGTCCAGCCTACGCCGCAGCATCGACGGTAGAACACGGTCTGGGTCATCCATACTATTTAAACTTCTCACATAATATAAATATGGTACTTGTCAATGTCATCTCAACTCCCAAACAGAGGAACAATATGGTATATGATAATGATAACCAATACTCAATCACAAAGCAAACTAAGGATGATAAAGCACGATATGGAATAACGAAGGAAAAGAGTTAGAAATACATTCATAAGTCCAAAATAATATATATACATGCCAATAACCTTAATAGAGTCTAATACAAGTCTAAATAATAAGTCTAGCCTCCTCAGCCTCTGGTACTAGGTCCTCCTACTCTAAAGGAGTATCTTCTAATTATACGTTGTCCTGCGGCCCGTAGTAGGTGGGACACTGGTCCACAAGCCAATCATCTGAAAAATATATCCATTCGGGATTGGAACGAAGTACATACCTCTGAAAGCAGTTACAAATACATAATTGAGTATATATAACAGATAATAAAAAGGAATACATGATAATTAATCATAAAAAATAGAATAAACTAGAGTGAACAGGTAATATACTTGAATGAAGAACAAGCAATAGAATAACTGTAAATAAAAGAAAATAGATAAAACTATCTAATATGTCATAGAATGCAAGTTCTTTATGTAATCAGTTTGGGTTAAACATGAATACAATATGGTAAATCGATTACATGTGTGATATGTAATCGACATATACATGAATACAGTTGGGCATGATCACATAACCAACTTCTACTCCCCCATCCCCAACCAATACTTATGGATCCAATCACGACACGTTATGAACATGAATATGGGCACATTGGTCACGAGCAGTATGTGAATACGAAGTACACTAAATCAATACCCGATACATAGGATAAAATACATCTGAAGGAGTGCCCACTGAATATGGTATGGGATAATATCTCCTAACAGGATCCATATAGTACCAGTCCGTGTAACCACTATGTCAGAATCAAGTATATAGTTCTAGAACATACAATATATACACTATCATAAAATAAAAACTAACAGAGAGATGTACTCGCCTCTGGTCCTGAGCAAATATGTCTTTCGATGGCCAAGCTGGTGTCACCCAATCCTATTTATGAATATCATGTCACCATGTGTAATAAAGTGATAAATGAGTAAAATGATGCACAAATATGATTCTAGGTCAAATTCTAGTTTAACTAAGTCGTACTAGGTCCAAACTGAGTTATACACCAATTTCTAAGTCTAAATTAAGGTCACTTAGGTCAAACTAGGTCAACCCTATAATTCTAAGTTTAACTAGTTAAACTACACTATCTCTCATGGACATTAACTAATTAGCTACTAATACTAGATATCTATTAACAATTAGATACACTAGTTTTTACACAACTCAAGTATTGTAAACACTATATATATATATATATATATACACACACACACACACTTAAACTAATATCCTCTATTAACTACTGACAACTAATGCTATGACTGATACACTACACTGCTAATATTCTAACTGAATACATTAACTAAATTAAGTAATTTGACTAATTAATCCATAACTAATAACACTTGCTGACTATAGCTATCATTCTAAATAACTAACTGACATACTACTACCCAATCCATCTCTAACTGTTAGTTTCCTAGTGTATCTATGCCAATACTACCAAGCCACTGCATCAATGCAGTGTTCCATGCTCTGCTTCAGTATCTGATACTCTCTAGGTATCAGACATACCTCAAGTTCAAACCCCTCTTTGCATTGAACTCCAAATCGAGTCCTATTTTGAGCAGTGCACAAGTGTGCACTGCAGCACATTGAAACTCAGTCTCCTCAACTCATGCTCATACTTCACACATACATAAACTTCCTCTTTTCCATGAGCTGCTACTCCTCCTCTCCTACCTTGCTATGCCTTACACTGCTTGCAGTATCCCCAAGGCACTGCAGCTGCTCAATTTCCCCCTCATATTCCTAATATAACTGATTGCAGTCACAACACAGTTGCTAATGAAACTTGACTATAATCACTACTGTTGTTTTTCTACTACCTGCTCAACCTTAAATATAATATTACTGCCACACACACACTTATGTGTCACCAACTGATACACAGATACCTCCCTATTACCAGTGAAACCAACCCGACTAACCAACTAAACTTGAGCTCCCTCTTTTCTATCTGAACACCAACTATCTATGGGCCTACTGATGCAGTCCTCACTTGAACCCGATCCCTCATACTTACCTGCAGTTGTTGTTTCTCTGAAGAATGGCACTACAGTTCCAGGTAATGTTGCTGCTGATGCACATTGATGTGCAACTCAAGTTTCTGCTGCTGTTAATAATTTGTAATGCACACATTGCACTGCACTACTTCACTAAACAACCCAAGTTCCCCTTCCTCCAATTTGATACACCAAGTCCCTTGCTACTTTCATCCTTCAAGCTCACTGTCCCAGTCAATTACCTATAAGTTTATATCAGGATCAGACATTAGCTTTTCTCTCCTTGGCTTCTCACAGAGTATCAAACTGCCCTTACTCCATATTTACTAATACACAATGCATTTCCCCACATTCATAAACTCAAGCTCTCCACCACACTAATGTGTGATGTATTACACCACAGATACCCAAACTCTATTTTGTTGCGGTTGTTGCCACTCTTATATGTAACCAAGCTTGCAGTGCACAATGCGTGCACTGCCTCACTCTAGTACCAGAGTTGTTGCTTGTGCTCTTATTGCTGCTGTGGTTCTTCTGAACCATGCCTTATTATTCTGATACTCTCGGGTATCAATGATACTCGAGCACCCATTTTTCTTCTCACTGAACCCAAACCCCTCAACTGCTCTAACCCAAACATACCTCTCCATTGTGATCCACACTCTCACAATCAACTGTGCACAGCAAAGTGCACACACATAGTGTATGCCCTTCAATACCACAGACAACACACACAAAGAAAATTATAATATATGTATAGATATAAACTATACATATAGCTATATACATATATACATACACACTATATTCATTAGATTAAAAACATAGAGTACATCTTAAAATAATTATGTTCCTCCTCTCCATGGAATGCTAAAAATCTGATTTCTCCATCAACATACTAAATATACATATCTAATCACCATAATACCACTAAAGTAACTTGCTACAAAGAGTATTAAAGAATAATTGTGCAAAACACCCAAAATTGGGCCCCGTGTCGTACCGTATCATAAAATACATGATACGGCCTACACGTATCTATTTATGGATATGTACCTACTCCCACAATCCTGATCTAAGTCTAATTAGATCTAATTGGTCTCTTGACACAATATTGATGTGTCAATCTCATAATTCTCCTAATATGCACACAAATTATCGCATAGAACTCATAATACATAACCAATTAGCCTAGAACTTATTCCTATAGGTAGCCCTATGCCATGAGGTTATTTCTAATGGTTAAATGCATGATTTATGTGCTAGAATAAAAAGAAATTTAGAATTTATCAACTAGAAGATGGATTCTCAATAAAAATATAATTGGACACGATCTCTCTACCCAAGCTCTTTCTCCTTGTGCTGCTTGCTTCTCTAAGCTCCAAGCTCCTTATAGAATGAGAATGATAGAGAAAATAAAGGTGAATTGAGTGAGATAGAGGGAATTATGGGAATTAGAGATCTAATTCTAGATCTAAAATGAATGCAAATGAGAGAAGAGAGAGAGAGAAGAGCCTCCTCTAATAGTGGCTGGCCCCTTTTCTCCTTTTCCAAGTTATGTGCTTGGTCCAAATTGTCCCTCTCCATCCAATATTGAATAGGATTAGGGAAGGGCTATTTTGGAAAGCTTCTAACTAATTCTTATTAAGCTAATGGTCTCTAAGTAATTAATGAGAATGGGTCTAATGAGTTTGGATCTAAGCTAGGCTCACTAGTTGCCATAACAACTCTAATTATTAGACTAACCTCTAACAAAATAATTATTATAATTCATATTTAATCTATAACTCACTAATAATTAATAATTAATGCAATCATTAAATAATTACTATAACACACTAATATTAATATTTATTCCTAAACTTATTTACCCATGCCAATTTACCAAACTATCTATAGCTGTAAAAGTGGGGGTGATAATCCTACCCACTTTAGAAAAAATTTGATATCAAAATTAAGGAAGAACTAACTACCAATAACAATCAATACGAGCAAGAAAGAATTATACCTCACAGCTCAAACAGATAAGGATATCGCTCGCGCATCTCGGCCTCTCGCTCCCAGGTACTCTCCCCTGGCGAGTGATGCCTCTAGGTGCACCAAAGGAATAATCTGGTTCTGCAGAACCTTCTTTCTGCCATCCAGAATCTCCACGGGCTGCTCTGGGTAGCTGAGAGTCGGACCAACCTCGATCTTCGAGTGATCTAGTACATGGTTAGGATCTGCCACGTACCATCTCAGCTAAGACACGTAGAACACATTATGCACTCCCTCTAGTGCAGGCGGTAAGTCTAGTCTATAGACTACTGCACCGACCCTCTCAAGGATACTAAAGGGTACAATGTACTGTAGACTAAGTTTCCGCCTCTACCAAAGTGAATCGTGCCTCATGTCGGAGAAATCTTTTAGAACACCAGATAGCCAACCTAGCTCAAAACAAAATCTTAGCATCTAACTAAAATAACCAATCACAAAAAATACAAAATAAAATCTATACCTCAAACTCCAATGGTCTTCGGTGGCTATCATCCCAATGTCGCTGTCTGTCCTGCGCTACCCTAAGTCTATCCTTGATGAGCTTCACCTTCTCAATTGCATCTATGACCATCTCTGGTCCCAATAAATCTCTCTCACCAATATCATCCCATGATAACGGAGTACGGTATCTCCATCCATACAATGCCTCAAAAGGTGATATCTCGATACTGGCCTGGTAGTTGTTATTATAAGGAAACTTTACCAGGTGAAAATGATTCTCCCAAGAGCCTCTAAAATCCAAAACATAGGTGCGTAGCATATTCTCTAGAGTCTGGATCGTCATCTTCGACTGCCCTTCTGTTTGAGGGTGGTATGCGGTACAAAACTTGAACTAGGTGCCCAAGCTAGCCTGCAAACTCCTCTAGAAGTAGGATGTGAAGAGACTATCCCGATCCGAGACTATGCTCACAGAAAATCCATAAAATTTGACTATCTGACGCATATACATCTCCGCGAGCTTCTCCGTAGATGTACCCACTTTGAATGGCAAAAAGTTGGCTGGTTTGGTCAATCTATCTACGATGACCCAAATTGCGTATTGTTCTCCTGGAGAACACGAAAGCACTGAAACAAAGTCCATCGTCACATGCTTTCACTTCCACTCTGGAATGGGTAAAGGCTGAAGCAATCCACCTGGCCTCTGTCTTTCTACGTTTACCTGCTGGCATACCAAGCATCTAGATACGAAGCTAGCCACCTCCCATTTTATACCATATAACCAAACATGCTCTCTCATGTCCCTATACATCTTGTTGGCACCTGGATACAATAATATTGAGATAGATGTGCCTCCTTAAGAGCCTTTTTACGCAATACTCCACTCAGTACACACAATTTGGTACCGTACCATAATGATCCATCCTCTGTAATACTGAAGTCCTCTGCCAATCCTATCCGGACCTGCGCTCTGATGCTCCTCAGAGACTCATCTTCGAACTGTGCAGCCCTGATCCGGTCCATCAAATATAACTGCATCTGAAGTTCCCACATCTATGTCGCAACTCCAGAAACTAACACATCAATACCCAAGCTATCAAGATCTGCAAACAGGTGCCTGTATCTTGTTAAACACATAGCCACTGAATACCTGCTTAAGGTATCAGTGACTACGTTAGTCTTCCCTGGATGGTACTGCAAGGAAGTATTGAAGTCCTTCATCAACTCCAACCACCTCTCTCCCTCATCTTGAGCTCCTTTTGTGTAAACACATACTTTAAGCTCTTATGATCTGTTAAGATCTCTATCCTCTCCCCATACAAGTACTGCTTCCACAACTTAGGAGCAAGAATAACTGCTGTAAATTCCAAGCCATGGGTAGGATAATTTTTCTCATGCAGGCATAATTTCCTGGAAGCATAGGCGATTACCTTCCCGTTCTGCTGCAATACACAACCAAAATCCTTACCCAAAGCATCATTGTATATAAAAAATACTCTTGTCCCCGATGGCAAAGTTAATACTGGAGCTATAGTTGACCTCTTCTTTAGCTCCTCAAAAGTAGTGGTAGGGTCTCCATTCGTATGGGATTTGATCCCCTTATTCAGGCCCTTCCAGAACTTTTTGGCCCTTCCTGTGGGGTTTTGCCCCTCCACGAAGCAGTCTAATTTGCAATACTCTGCCGCATACTCATCCACTTTCATACCTCCCTAAACAAGGTACTGAAACTGGCTCTCTAGATATGTCAAAGCCAAATCTAAATTTTTTTTTAAGAGCTCCTTAAAAGCTTCCCAAGTAAGTCCTGGTGCTGAGATCCTGGGGTCCGTCCTGAACCAAGTTAAGGCGATATAAAACATCATGCTTCTGCGGCCTCTACCGGCAACCTTTCTATAATCTGCGCTAGCCGTAGGTTCCTCTCAATGTCTTCTATCCAATCATTAGCATAAATAATTCCCTCAGTGCCTTTAAAGTTCTTTGGCCCCATCCTCTTGAATTCTATGATTGTCCCCGACCTCACCTTCTGCGGGGTGAACTAAAATGGTGCCATCTGTGGCTGGACTAAGACGACTCTCTCGACTACAACGAGTGCAATCTGGTAGGCATTCTCAATGCCCTGCCTTATAACCTCTGACTGGCGCTGTTGTGCCTCCATTATCTACTGAAAGAACGTAAACATTTGTGTCTGATTGACTGCGGGTGATAGGGTTGGAAGATCTCCTAAAATTGTCGGTATTATCCTTCGTACATGAGGTGGAGCACCCCCAAAAGTTGCAGCAAAAATGTCCAACTGGATCGGTGAAGCAGACCTCTGAATTATAGCTGCTGGAATAGTGTCTGCTGGTGTTGCCTTCAGAGACGACGAAGTGACCGATCTGGCTGACATTGCACCTGAGTGCTGGGAACGCTTCTTCGGTGGCATCATGAAGATAGATTGAACAAATAGAATCAATATTAAGTAAGATACGATATCATCAAAGAAGTATAAATTTATTCAAAGTAAAGCAACATTCAAATGGATAATGATAGCAAAACAGATATTTGGAAATATTCTCTAGTTGTCATTAAGTATACTCTCAGCCTATATCCTATATTCTAAAGCAGGCTCGTAGTAGTACTCTAGGTGAGAGCTACTACGATATCACTCCAATTGCAACTCTCGTCCTGCATGGGCCACCACTAAAAATGTGTCACGACCCTCACCTGGAATAAGGGCACGAGTAGTGATCAACGCCCAGCCTACGCGCAGCATCGGCGGTAGAACACTTTCTGGGTCATCCATACTATCTAAACTTCTCACACAATATAAATATGGTACCTGTCAATGTCATCTCAACTCCCAAACAAAAAAATAATATGGTATATGATAATGTTAACCAATACTCAATCACAAAGCAAACTAAGGATGATAAAGCACGATATGGAATAACAAAGGAAAAGAGTCACAAATACATCCACAAGTCCAAAATAATATATATACATGCCAATAACCTTAATAGAGTCCAATATAAGTCTAAATAATATGTCTAGCCTCCTCAGCCTTTGGTACTAGGTCCTCATGCTCTAAAGGAGTATCTTCTAATGGTACACCGTCATGAAGCTCATAGTAGGTGGGCCACTGGTCCATAAGCCAATCATTTAAAAAATATATCCAGTCAGGATTGGAGCAAAGTACATACCTTTGAAAGTAGTTTCAAATACATAATCGAGCATATATAACAGATAATAGAAAGGAATACAGAATAACTAATCATAAGAAATGGAATAAACTAGAGTGAACATGTAATGTACTGGAATGAAGAACAGGCATTAGCATAACTGCAAATAAAAGAAAATAAATAAAACTATCTAATGTGTCATAGAGTACAAGTTCGTTATGTGATCGGTTTGGGTTGAGCATGAATACAATTTGGTAACTAGATTACACGTGTGATATGTAATCGACATGTACACGAATATACTTGGGCTTGATCACATAACCAACTCATACTCCCCCATCCCCAACCAATACTTATGGATCCTATCATGACACATTAAAAACACGAATATGGGCACACTGATTAAGAGCAGCATGTGAACACGAAGTACACTAAATCAATACCCAATACACATGATAAAATACATATGAAGGAGTACCCGCCGAATACGGTAGGGGATAACATCTCCTGACAGGATCCATATAGTACCAGTCCGTATAACCACTGTGTCAGAATCAAGTATACAGTTCTAGAACAAATGATATATATATATATATATATATATATATATATATATATATATTATAATAAAATAAAAACTAATGGAGAGATATATTCGCCTCTGGTCCTAAGCAAAGGTGTCTCTCGATGCCCAAGCTGGTCTTACCCAATCCTATTTATGAATATCATGTCACAATGTGTAATAAAGTGATAAATGAGTAAAAGGATGCACTAATATGATTCTAGGTCAAATTCTAGCTTAACTAAGTCGTACTAGGTCCATACTGAGTTATACACCAATTTTTAAGTCTAAATTAAGGTCACTTAGGTCAAATGAGGTCAAACTAGGTCAACCCTATAATTCTAAGTTTAACTAATTAAACTACCCTATCTCTCGTGGGCATTAACTAATTAGCTACTAATACTAGATATCTATTAACAATTAGATACACTAGTTTTTACACAACTCAAGTATTATAAACACTATATATATATATATATATATATATATATATATATATATATATATATATATATATATATATATATATATATATATATATATATATATATATATAACCACCTCAACACTTAAACTTATATCCTTTATTAACTACTGACAACTAATGCTATGACTGATACACTACACTGCTAATATTATAACTAAATACATTAACTAAATAAAGTAATTAAACTAACTAAAACATAAGTAATAACATTTGCTGACTATAGCTATCATTCTAAATAACTAACTGATATACTACTACCCAATCCATCTCTAACTGTCAGTTTTCTAGTGCATCTATGCCAATACTCCCAAGCCACTACATCAGTGCAGTGTTCCATGCTCTGCCCCAGTATCTAATACTCTCTAGGTATTAGACATACCTCAAGTTCAAACCCCTCTTTGCATTGAACTCTAAATCGAGTCCCACTTAGATAAGTGCACAAGTGTGCACTGCAGCACATTGAAACTCAATCTCCTCAACTAATGCTCATACTCCACACATACATGAACTCCCTCTTTTCCATGAGCTGCTACTTCTCCTATCCTACCTTGCCATGACTGACACTGCTTGCAGTAACCCCATGGCATTACAGCTACTTTGAGCCCCCTCATATTTCTAATACAACTGATTGCAGTAACTGCACAGTTGCTAATGCAACTTGATTGCAGTCACTACTGCTGTTGTTCTACTACCTGCTCAACCATAAACATAATATCACTACCACACACACACTTGTGTGTCACCAACTGATACAAAGATACCTCCCTATTACCACTGAAACCAACCCAAATAACCAATTGAACTTAAGCTTCCTCACTTATATCTGAACACCAACTATCTGTAGGACTACTGATGCAGTCCTCACTTAAACCCGATCCCTCATACTTACCTGTAGTTGCTATTTCTATGAAGAACTGGCACTGCAGTTCCAAGTAATGTTGCTGTTGATGCACATTGATGTGCAACTCGAGTTGCTGTTTTTGTTAATGAATTATAGTACACACAATGCACTCCCATGTTTCACTAAACACCCCAAATTCCCCTTTCTCCAATCTGATACACCAAGTCCCTTGCCACTCCCATCCTTCAAGCCCACTCTCCCAGTCACATTACTTATAAGTTTATATCAGGATCAGAATTAAGCTTTCCTCCGCTTGACTGCTCACAGAGTATCAAACTGCCCTTACTCCATGTTTACTGATACATAATGCATTTCCCCCCATTCATAAACTCAAGCTCTCCCCTACACTAATGTGTGATGTATTATACCACAACTACCCAAACTCTATTTTGTTGTTGTTGTTACCACTCTTATCTGTAACCAAGCTTGCAGTGCATAATGCGTGCACTGCCTCACTCTAGTACTAGAGTTATTGCTTGTGCTCTTATTATTATTGTGGTTCTTCTGAACCATGCCTCATTGTTCTGATACTCTCAGGTATCAATGATAACTGAGCACCCATTTTCCTTCTTACTGAACCCAAACCTCTCAACTGCTTTAACCCGAACACACCTCTCCATTGTGATCCACAGTCTCACAATCAACTGTGCACAGCAAAGTGCACATACACAGTGTGTGCCCCTCAACACTAGATACAACACACTCAAAGGAAATTATAATATAAGTATAGATATAAACTATATATATAGCTATATACATATATACATACACACTATATCATTAGATCAAACACATAAAGTACACCATGAAATAATTATGTTCCTCCTCTCTATGGAATGCCAAAAATCTAATTTCTCCATCAACACACTAAATATACATATCTAATCACCATAATACCACTAAAGTAATTTGCTACAAAGAGTATTGAAGAGTAATTGTGCAAAACACCCAAAATTGGGCCCAATATCGTACCGTAACACAAAATAACATAATATGGCCTACACATATCCATTTATTGACACGTACCTAATCCCACAACCCCGATCTAAGTCTAATTAGATCTAATTGGTCTCTTGACACAATATTGATGTGTCAATCTTGTAATTCCCCCAACATGCACATAAATTACCACATAGAACTCACAATACATAACCATTTAGCCTAGAATTTATTCCTATAGGTAGCCCTATGCCATGAGATCATTTCTAATGGTCAAATGCATGATTTGGGTGCTAGAATGAAGAGAAATTCAGAATTTACCAATTAAAAGATGGATTCCTAATGAAAATACGATTCGAACACGATCTCTCTACCAAATCTCCTTCTCCTTGTGCTCCTTGCTTCTCTAAGCTCTAAGCTCCTTGTAGAATGAGAATAAGAGGGAAAATGAAGGTGAATTGAGTGAGAATTTAATGGAGAGAATGATAGAAATTAGGGATCTAATTCTAGATCTAAAATGAATGCAAATAAGAGGAGAAAGAGAGGAGAGCCTCCTCCAATGGTGGCCTGCCCCCTTTTTCCTTTTCCAAGTCATGTGCATGGTCCAAATTGTCCCTCTCCATCTAATATTGAATAGGATTAGGGAATAACTATTTTGAAAACCATCTAACTAATTCTAATTAAGCTAATGCTCTCTAGTTAATTAATGGGAATGAGTCTAATGAGTTTGGATCCAAGCTAGGCTCACTAGTTGTCATGACAAGTCTGATTATTGGACTAGCCTCTAACAAAATAATTATTACAATTCATATTTAATCTATAAATCACTAATAATTAATAATTAATACAATAATTAAATAATTACTATAACACACTAATATAAATATTTATTCCTAAAATTATTTACCCATGCCAATTTACCAAACTACTCCTACCTGAAAAATTGGGGGTAACAATTACCTCTTATAATATATATATATATATATATATATATATATATATATATATATATATATATTCCTTTAATGATCTAATCCGTATGCGAACTCTTGATTGTTCTAATCAAACGATACCTTAATAACTAAAAAATGTCAAGATAAAAATGAATAGACATAGATTACTTGTGCTTGTCAACCAACTTGGAAATGGTTACCTTGTTCATACTAGTTCACTTAAAATATTCCTTCATAGTATTTCAATTCAAGATAGAATGTATACTTCTTCTATAATTGTGCTATGTATAGAACACACCTTGCTATGCAATAAACTGATCAATATGTCACGTTCCAATTTTGTAGAATTGATAGTCGTCCCCCGGACGTGATACCGAGAGTGTCTAGATTGCACAACGCACAAGGCCAAGGTATTTTACATAACGAGCACATATTCAGAGTACGTAGATAATTGAACAAAATGTTAAAACATTAAAAAGTTCTCTTTATTGATAAAGAACATCTTTTTACAAACTCTTGAACGAGTCGAATAATTGCCGCACGACTTATAAAAGTGGACACAAAATAAGATAGTCATCCTGTACATTACACCCTTTTACTAAAACTTTAAAAGAAGAGACATCTTCAGGCGAAGCTATCGCCTTTCCATGGAGCTGCATAAGTTATGTGCACGAGCTCCTGGATCTTCAAAACGCTTCTTTGAAGGCACGATCAGGATGTGACAATTACCTCTTCTAAATATATATATATATATATATATATATATATATATATATATATATATATATATAATATACCTTGAAACATGTAATTGTGATACTGTAAAATTCCTCAAAAATATAAAGTCTTAATTTCTAATTAATAAATAATAATAATAATAATAATAATAATAACTAAATAATAGATAATAAAAAACATTAATATAATTTTTCTAGAAATTTTTTAAATTAAAATAATATTCTATGAATTATTAAAGTTTAAGAAGATAATAATAATAATAATAATAATAATAATAATAATAATAATAATAAGTGAAAATAATAATGTCAAGAAAAATGATCACAACAATTTAATGTGAAATGGAAAAGAAAAAGAAGAGGAAAATAATTAGGATTAAAAAAGCAAAGGAAATGAAAAGGAAAAAAAAAAGAGAAACCAATTTATCGCGAGAATTTCAAAATCTCTTTAGATGCTTAAGTCCCCATCCACCCGTGAACCCGCACCCCCCATAGGAATCGACTGAACCAAACCAAACCAAACATAACTTAGGAAAAAAATCCTCAATTTGAGTCCCTCAAAACCCAGTCAAACTTCGACCAAATTCGACGAAATGAAACTTTCTGAAAACCTAGTCAAACCCTCTTCTAAATAAAACATAATCCAACCCAAACCCTAGTCAAAAACTTGGTGCAAATCCTAGTATAACATAGAGGAAACCCTAAGTAAAAAATCTAAGACGAAAGCACTATTTCTCCTCTCCACCGCTGTATACACCACCAAACGCGAAACCTAAAAATTTTGGAGGTTTCCTGACATCCCCTGCACCTAGAAAATCACCTGCACATGTCAGAAAGTCTCAGAGTGATCACGATAACCCGGAGAATTGATTTTTGTTTAGCCTTACAAAGCAGCCAGGTACCCATGTTCATCGTCATGTATCTTCTTTTATACTCGATCATTTTTTGATCCGTAAAGTTTTTTGGGCAACCTACTTAAACCTCTTTAGGAAATTTTTATTTTTTGAGATTAATATGATGATTTAGTCAATGCACACTTAGGTTCAAAACACAAAAAATGGCTAAAACCACATAGGAATAAGGACAGTTTTGTATCTAAAACTACAACTTAATACGATGATCCCCGCTAGGATATTTGATATTTTTGGAATCCAATTGAATAAAACTATAGGAAACCTAACTAGATTCATATTCATATATTATTTGCAATTTATGGAACATTAATTCTACGATAATATCTATGTAGAAAATCACAAAAAATACTTTTGACAAATATTAAAATCCCTAATACGGAGTTGGTCCCGATAAACCAGACGACCCCATCATGTACGGTTGCATCGAAAGGTGTATAATGTAAACGATGACTTATGGGCGATGAAAAAATTTTAATTGGTTGCGTGTGCGCGACGAATCCAGCCCGTATCCATCGAAAGACCTCGTATCGACACTTTTGCAAAATACTATATTAGTTTATACTCGATCATCGGATTGTAAAAAAATTTATGTAGCAGGGCTTACAGCATTTGACTTGTCCTATGACCCGAGTTTCGTCCGATTATGAGACAGTCGACGAATCACTGTTTCGTAGGTTCGACGATTCGACTTAATGAGCAATTTTATGATCGGCTCACCGAAATTCAAAACTGGATATACCATTTAGTTTGTATCACCGTTTATGATTCGTTTGACCTATAAAATACTAAATTTAGATATTTAATTCTGACACGCTTTCGGTACAAAGTAGACCACTTGTGGACATCACTTTGGCCCAAAATTACCGTTTTGCCCTGTGTTTAAATTCGACGAATGAGTAGTATTTTTTGACTATCTTGTTTATTTCGAAAATGCTGGTAATGTTTATTTCACCATCAGGAAACTTTTTTTTTTGCTTCTATATCTTCATTTTTGCCGTGTGAGTCATCTAGACGTTGTTTCACCACCGAACAACTTCTAGGCGAGTATACCTTACCACTACTACTATTTATCTACATTTATTTTTGCATATTTTATTTCTGTTATTTATTTTCTTAATTATTTATGATATTAAATTGCGCGTCCAAGAAAGACTTATGTGCAACGACGGTATGTGTCGTTTATTTGTCTTTTATTTTTACTATGCATATTGATTTAGAGTTAAGAGACCACCCCATTATTTTGAGGCATCTTTATGTTTCATTTGGCCATGACACATGTGTTCTACGAATGTGATTTTTATGTTGATAACATATTTTTGTATTCGGTTGGCCACCGATACGTATGAGACGTGTGATAGGAAAAAACTGCTAATAGAAATACATGCTAGAAAACTTGGCAGTTATTTAGAGGTATTTTGTTGTGGATATGACATGGATAGGAGCATAGGTTAGGGAAGAAAATTATTAGGCATATAGGATCCTTTGCATATTCCTTTTTGAAACACTACTGGAATTCGGTCAATAGCGACGTTCTTAGTGACGACATAATCAAAGGTCGCAATACATCGATGTGAGCAAAGCTTGGTGACTTCCAATAACTGCTATTAGTATAATGGAAACAGACGTTGCCAGGCATCGCTAGACGTCGCTAATTTTTTAACTACAACGATGTTTAACGATGTCATGTCATTTATGTCACAGTATTTTAAAAACTCAGCGACATCTTTTAGAGACGTCGCAAACGTTTTTAATATAGGATTTGAGGTTTTATTTTCCCCCTCAGTCATTTTGTTCCCTCTTTCCAAATTTTGACATACTCCTCCTTCGTCCCCACCGCCCCCACCCCTTCGAGACCCCACACCTTCCCTCCGTCACCGTCCTCTCTGACCAGTGCCCTAGCCGATCGCGCCTCCAGTGTTCCCCCTTGCCCCCGTGACCCCCCTCGCCCTCCCGCCCCGACGATGCCCTCGCCGACAGTGCTCGAGACCCTCTCACAGACCATACCCCCAGAGGTCCTCATCCCCACCGGCACTCCTCCTCCCCTCCAGCGCTCGCGGTCTCCCTACCGACGCACATCTTTCCCACCCGCTCGTCCTCCTCTCCACAGCTCTGGCCACCACCATCGGTCCTCCTCCTCTCCGGTCGACCCCTCTTCAGTCAACCCCCATCTATCTCGGTAAACCCTAACCCTAACCCTCTCTCCCTCTATCTCTCATAGCACAAACACTGACACGTTACAACACACACACTGATACGACACTGACATTGACCCTGACACTGACACTAACTCTGACAAAACACACATACACTTTCACAGACACATACAAGACATAGACATGCACACACACAAACACACACACACTAACATGGACATGTTTGAGTTGTATATAGACACTGTCACTAACATACAAATACTGACATACACACACACTGACACAAACATACACATACACCGACACACACACAAGGCCTGTTTCAATTATATATATTCCTTTGAAAATTTCTAATATAGTCTTATTTAACTTCCTAGAATTATATGTTCATTTGGAAAAGAACATAGAGATAAAAAATTCATGTGTATGTGTATGTAAAGAGGAATTTATAGTATAAGTGTAATGCTCATTATAAAATTAGGTAATAATACTTTTAATCAATATTGTTATGTGTATGATACCATTGTATGTAGATATGTATTTAATAAGTCCAGAATAGTTGTTACTATAATCATGCCTATGAATATTTTAATTTATAATACTTTGGCTTTTCCAGAATTTTTTGGAAATCTAGTATACTTCTAATATATAATACTTTGTCTTTTAATTTATAATATATTATATTTTAATTTATAATACTTCGATAATGATGATGTATGGATCCATCACTCTTTTCTAGTATGCACTTCTACCTGCATAATTTTACTAAATGGTTACCTGTTTAATAAGTCGTTAACGATAATTTATTTTTGAAAGAATGAGACAAATATGTCTTCATGCTAAGAAAAATGGTAATATTGATCGTAAAGGTTGGTATTTTAGAAAGACGGAATTCAATATTATTTGTGTTGATAAATATCTTAATTTTGTTCATCTTTTGTAGTGTATAGTAATTTAAGGATATGTGAATCATCTCATACATCGTGTATGAACGGATCCACAAATCCTTAAATTATTGATATGCCACCGAAGTTCAACAAAATTAAGAAAACAAAATTTTATTTATCACCACAAATACTATTGAGTCATCTTTCTTGAATATCAACACTTATGGCAATATTACTACTTTTCTTTGTCTCGATGATCTACGCGGTCTCCTTCTTGGAAGATCAAATTTTTGCCAACGTCTTATTAAATAGGTATCTTTTGCTAAAATTATGCTTGCAGAGGTTTGGTATTATTCTGAGCCATCAATTTAATGGGGTTTAAAATCGGAGTTGTCCACATATCTACTAGATTTCAAAGTCTTGTTTTCTGTTATACCTATTTAATAAGTTTGGAATAGTTGTGATCGTATGTCAAAGAAGGGGAAGGATAAGATATCATAAAGGGGGAGGATAAGGTATCATAACTAGAAGGAGATTGTGTGTGCATATGTGTATCAGTGATACATGAGTGAGTATCCTATAGGTAGATAAGTAACTATATGGTATTAAGGTATTATAGTTGAGTTGGGTATCCTAGGGTATCCTAGTGTAGTGTACATAGATATAAGATTTGGTATGATTTCTAGTGTAGGTATGATTGGTATAGTGTCAAGATACAAGTAAGTATCCTGAGTATATGAGTGTCCACATGTTACTTGTGAGACATATCTCTGATTTTTTTTTACTTTTGGAAGCCTTTTGAGGCTATTACAGTTCTACCAGAAATGACTAATAACAAAATAACCTAAATATCTAAAAGGGTTTGTGGTGAGAAAGGCCTCTCAATCTTTCATTCTTAGTTTTTTTGTAGAACTCTAATAGCCTAAAAAAGACTTGTAAAAGTATTATTTTTTAGAGAATGTATCACAACGAATACGTGATGACACACATATCCTCAAATTGGAGTTGTCCACATGTCTTCTAGGTTTGAAAATTAATATCAAGCTTATCTATTTACTTATTATACGGATACTTATGAATCACAATATGGATACTCATGCATCACAACTCGAATACTCATGCATTAATAGGAGTTGTTACTTTCATGAACATGTATATCCATCTTTGAATCCATTTGAATAATATACTTGAATAATGCGTATCCACTTTGCAGAAGTATCTAAACATGGATCTGAATTACTACCTACGACATCGTGAGTGGATGTACAACCGTCATCCTGATGACATATGCGATATGCAGGATAAATTCATACATGGGGTAGAGCAGTTCCTGTAGTTCCCCAATGCGTTACCTCAGTAGATGAATAACACCAAAATTAAGTGTTCGTGTATGAGATATCATAACTTAAAATATTATCCATAAGTGGATGTGACATATCATTTGTATTCGAGAGTTTTATGCTAAATTACTATCAGTGAACCTCACACGGATAAATTATGCCTTTAGCATCGGAGCCAAAGCCTTATATGGTGCTGTATATAGATGTCCAAGACTACGTTGATTACGATAACTGATGGGTGAACTTGGTTTTCGATATTATGGGGCCTAGTTTCAATCCGGACAATCATGATGCAGCTGAGGAGGCACCGAATTTCGATGCTACAAAGTTCATAGATTTATTAGAGAATGCAAGGACTCCATTATATCCTGGTTGTGAGAATCATTCACCGTTGATGGTGGTTACAAGACTTTTGAGCATCAAGTCTGATTTTAACATGTCGTAAGAATGCTATAACCGACTGATATATTTGATTATAGAGATCTTGCCGGTGGGTGCAAAATTATATACATACTTCTACCGATCTTAGTAAATGGTGAGATCGCTCTGGATCAGATACGAGAAAATTGATGCATGTTACAACGGGTGTATATTGTACTACAAAGATGACAAGGATGAAGACGTATGCAAATTTTATGGTATTGATCGCTATAAGATAATTGGTACAGGAAGGCCTGCCGGTATAAGGAAGTCGACCGATTCAATGCACTACTTGCCTTTGACCCCACGGTTGCTGAGGTTTTTATGGTGAAGGAGACAGCCAAAAATATGAGTTGGCACAAGCGAGAATTGATTGAAGGAGTGCTGGATCACCCATCCAATGGAGAAACATGGAAGCACTTCGATTAAGAGTATCCCAATTTTGCTTTAGATTTGCGTAATGTAAGATTGGGTTTCTCCTCCGACAGTTTTACCCCATTCGGACTTTCGGTCTCCCAGTATTCGTGTTGGCCTGTAATTGTTACTCCGTACAACCTACCATCTTAGATGTTCATGAAGACTCTGTATATGTTCTTAATTGTCGTTATTCCTGGTTCGAACAATCCAAAGAGGAACATCAATGTATAATTATAGTCATTTATAGATGATTTAAATCATCTGTGGAAAGTAGGCGCCAATACGTATGATGTTTCTAGAAAGTAGAATTTCCAGATGAGGGTTGTAGTGCCCCGTTCCCCTATTCAGGGAGCGCGGCAAAGAAATACTTGGTATCTTTCGATCGGGACAGATTGAATCAAGATTCTTTTCTCGTTATGGATTAGTTTCTTCGAAATCAAGTCCCACATTCAACGAATCGTCCCTCAAGGAAGGACTTGGCGGCAGAGTCAAGAGGGACCTTTCCATTGTGCTGGTTTCTTTACCCGTTTTTGATACCGTTTGGTTGCTTTCTTGTTGGCTTTGTGACTTGTATTTTCTTGAACGGTTTCAGTATATTTTATTATCTTCATTCTTTGGATTTCACGATGCGCAAGCAGAGTCTTGAAGATCTCCCATTTCTCTCTCCCGATTCACCAACTAATGAGTGGCTTTATTTTCGATTAGCGCCCTTCTTCCAAGTCTTCATTCCTAATAATTTGACTTGTTTGTGCAATCCGATCAACAATACCAAAAGAATAAAAATGAGTCAAGATAAAAGAAGAAGTAGACTTAAAACACTTAATGCTTGTCACTTAAATTTCTATACGGCCATATTGTTGCGTACTTATCTGCTATAAATATATCTATTTTATGTTCAGTTGTAGTTAGAACTTATTCATCTATAACTGTTCAATGGGTAGTACGTAACTTATGATTTAATCATATCAGCTAGTAGACTATGCCATCACACAGTGCTAAAGTAGTTACGTTCATGTTGATGTCATGAAATGCTTCGTATGTTAACTTAGTGTTTAGATCGTCAATGGTCATGTATGACTTGTGTGCAAGGTATATGGTTCCTGCGAACGGTCGTCAGGGCACCGGGGCCGATTCATCCTGGGCGGAAGAATAATTAGTCGTGCTAGCAACTTAGCACCGGTGAGGCAGGAGTTTGTAGTGGGGCTCGCTACCTGCGCTACAAGCATCACCGTCTATCCAGACTATAGTTTATGATGGCTAGTCAAGATAGTGATCCTTATGTATATTTAAAACTGTGAAAACTAACTATGTCTTCGTGGCAGGGAAGGTCATGGTAAGTTCTGTACAGGTGGTTCAGACGGTGCAGGTAAAAGTTACCAAATGGTGGCACAATTTGTTATGTCATTCCATTCTATCGTATATATAAATAATTAAACTAAGGCAAGATAGAAAGATCATATAATAATAACATTGCATGTTCACATAAATAAGATATCGATTTGATATGTTGGGTTAGCTCGCCCTCACTGGTACTTTTCAAAGTTTCGACCCTCGTTGCAGCAGGTTCTCCGAGCTAAGGCGACGCGACGAGGAGCTGAAGCTTCCTCCAACCTTTCATTGATCTAGCGCGTTTGTGTTTATGACCTTTTTGAGCCCAAGTATATAATCTCAAGGAGCTCGCACATACCTTTTAAAAGTTCCTATGTGATGGTGCTAACACGCACCTAAGGTGGTTTTCTCTTTTAAAATATTAGTAAGGGATGTAATGTATGGATCAGCTATCTTAATTTGCGTCCAAGTTTTAAGCCTGTGCGGCATCCTTATTACTTTTGAGTCAAGGGTCTGTAACTAGATGTTTATTATCAACAAAGGAAACTTTTCTATATCTCAATGTATAATATCTCATTTGCGTACTACGTTGCATATGTTCTAAAGTATATCATTATTCCTAGGCCTTGTGCGCACACGCCTTACGCGTGGACGATATCACGTCCGGGGGACAATTATCGATTAGCGAAAATTAAGGTGTGACATATTGGTATCAGAGCATGGCTTCGGATCCTTTGACCTTCGTGTCAAAAGGGTTTTCTTGAAATGACCCTGTCCCTCCTAGTCGAACTCTTGAATTCGCTTGGCCAAAATGAGATACGTTCCATACAGTGAGTCCATAATATGTTTCAAGACTAATGTAAGTTACTTTTCCTTCAAAGGAAGAACCTCAGAGCTGGATGCACAAGTGCAGGTAGTGGCGCAGGTGCAAGCGAGCAGTTCTGGTACTTCGGGCAGCTTAGGAAGTCCAGCAGCCGTGTCCTCTGTCGATTCGTTTGAGCGAAAGATACATTTGATAAAAATGCAGCAGAGACAGGCGAAACTATGTCAAAGCCAATTTAAGTCCCGGATTGTGGCTAAGTTTCAGGCACAGCAAACTCAGGCTGAGGCACAACAAAAGCAAATGGATACCTTACAAACGATTATGACGACGCTCATCACCAACAACCATTCTGCATCAACAACCATCGTGATAGTTCCAGTTATAGCCAAGCCCGCGGGACTTCAGGGCTCTCAAGAACCTCCTCCCTCAGACGAGAAAGGTTCTATCCTTCAAATATCAGAGTTTAAGAAGATGTGTCATGCTACCTTCAAAGGGACTAAGGACCCCTCCGTGGCGTTGGATTGGGTGGTTGAGTTAGAGGACCACTTTTAAGTGTTTCACATGGATAAGACGAAGAGAGTTGCTTGCGCTCAACTTCAGCTCTATTTAAATGCACATTGGTGGGATGTGCACAAACAAGCTATATTGAACTAAGATGAAAATAAGACTATCTTTTGGTCTATGTTCCAAAAAGCCTTTGAAGAGTAGTACCTTTCACCCGCCTTCCGTCGTGAGAAGGAAGACGAATTTACACATCTTCAATAAGAAAATATGACGGTGCGGCAGTACGCCACAAAATTCCACAGGCTTGTATTCTAAGTCTCATCTCTATGACGTCGAAAATTAGCTCGAAGGTTTGAGATAGGACTACGACCTTCTATTCATGCCTACATCATCGTCGCTCAGTACCATACCATACGAGAGTCTTTAAACCACACCCTCTCCCTAGAGTCGTTGTACCCCCCAGTTCATACCGGCGTTGTGCAAAATTTCTATCACAAGCGCCCTAGCAATACAAGTGGTAACAATGTGCACAAGTGCCACAATAATGGCGGCTCTTAGGACCATGATCCAGGGAAGAACAAAGGGCCACCTTGTGCCTACTGCCACAGACCAGGACACCATGTCAATGACTATCATATTCGAAAAGGGGGATGTTTTATTTGTGGTAAGTTTGGCCACGTAGCTCGCGATTGTCGGGATCGCCCCAACGATACCCCTCTGTGCCATCCACAACAACAACATCGTCCGTCTCAGAATCAGGGTCAAGCACCTCGAGCGAACCAGACGACACCACATAACACTCAAGACAGGGTCTATGCTCTGACTCGGGAAGAGGCGTTCGCATTAAACACGATGGTGTCAGGTATATTACTTTTTAATAATGTACCTACTCGAGTATTGTTTGATTCCGGTACCACACATAGTTTTATTACAGCAGATTTTGCCGCTGAGAACACATTTTCTATGACACCGCTAGGCCTAAACCTTAGCATCAGTACTCCATTAGGCATAGATTTGCTGGTCACTTAGTTTGTCGTGAAGGTAATATTTGCATCAGAGGAAAAAAATTATCACTTGATGTGATAGTCTTAGATATTAGGGACTACGACATCATTTTAGGAATGGATTGGCTCAGTGCTTGCTCGACTACCATTGATTGTGCGGGAAAGAAAGTCATGTTTTGTCTACCTGGCAAGATCAAATTTTGCTATGCGTATAGTCCACCGTCGAGAGTGCCGAATGCCTGCACGGTGATCTCTGTAATGTCTTCTCGGCGGATGATACATTCTTGCTGTGATGGGTACTTAGCGTCCGTTTGAGACACTCAGCGAGATTGTGCAAACATAGAGTCTACTTTCGTTGTGGCAGATTTTCCTAATGTTTTTCTAGATGAGTTGCCAGTCATGCCACCCGACCAAGAGATTGAGTTCACTATCGATACATTTCCAAAGACTTGACCAATTTCCATGGCTCCGTATCGAATGGCCCTAGCAGAACTAAAAGTGTTAAAGGCCCAGTTGTAAGAATTGTTAGATCATGGGTATATTCATCCTAGCGTGTCTCTGTGGGGCGTGCCTATATTATTTATAAAAAAATGATATCTCGATGCGGCTCTGCATTGACTATCGGAAATTGAATAAGACCACTATTCAAAATAAGTACCCCCTTCCCAGGATCGATGACCTCTTTGATCAACTATAAGGTGCGATGGTAGTTTCAAATTGATCTTCGCTTGGGTTACCATCGGCTCAAGATCAAGCCGGACGATGTGCCGAATTCAGCCTTTCACACTCGCTACAGACACTATGAGTTTTTGGTAATGCCATTCGGACTGACTAATGCCCCTGCCGCCTTTATAGACTTAATGAATCGTGTGTTCCGGCCATATCTCAATATGTTTTTAGTAGTGTTCATTAATGATATCTTGGTGTACTCGAAGAATAGGGAGGAACATGCAGAGCACTTGTCGACCGTGCTACAGACTCTTTGGGACAACAAGTTATATGCAAAACTGAGTAAGCACAAATTCTGGCTGAGTAGTGTATCTTTCCTTGAGAACATCATTTCTGTGGGAGTTATTTTAGTCAATCCAAAGAAAGTAGAAGCCATCATCGAGTGAAAACGGCCTGCATCCGTCAATGAGATTCGAAGCTTCCTTGGGCTAGCGGGCTACTACAGGTATTTTGTGAAAGATTTTTCCAAGTTAGTATCACCTCTGACTTGCCTCACACAAAAATGTGTCATATTTGAGTGGTCCACTGACTACGAAGCTTTGTTTAAAGAGTTAAAGCAATGCCTCACCTTTGCCCCCTACTTGTACTACCAGACGAGACCTCGAGATTCCAAATATTCAGCGATGCGTAAGAGCAGAGCTTGGGGGTATGTACTCATACAGTAGGATAGGGTGATAGCCTACGCATCCAGATAACTAAAAAAGCACGATAAAAAATATCCTACACATGACCTAGAACTAGCAGCAATTGTGTTCGCACTAAAATTGTGGCGACACTACCTCTATGGAGTGGCTGTAAAACCCCTATTTCAAAAAAAAAAACGTATTTATTATTTTTTTTATTTTTTTTATTAGTTAATAATTTAATTATAGTAATTAGGGGCTAAATAGGATAAATAGATTTTTAATAATTTTTATTTTAAGTGTTCGGGCACTTAGAGGATTTATGGGACCATCCGAAATTTTTTGGAATTTATTCCATGTAGGAGACCCCTTAAGCAGTTGCTAGCCTAATGGTGTGCATTATTCTAATCCATGAATTTTCTTATGAGTATATATATAATATATATGTATACACCAATATATATATGTATATATATATTTAGAAAGGAAAAGAAAAGAAAGAAAAAGAATAATTAAATAAGAATTTAATAATAATAATAATAATAATAATAACACTATTCTCCCCATCCCTTAGTAATTTGCTCCCAGGGACCACTTCAGCAACTAGCAAATTGCTACTCACTAGAACCCGCCCCACTTCAGCCCTTTAAGCAAATTGCTATCACAGACCCGCCCATTGCATAAGCACAGCAAGCCTATTTCACCCTTTTTTACACGCGGCCGCTCCTATTCCCTTTCTCTCTTCCTATTAAATATATATATATATATATATATATATATATATATATATATATATATATATATATATATATATATATATATATATATTTATCTTTCATAAAAATCCTAACCTAAAATATCCAGACCCCCTCTTCTCATCTAGAGCCGTCACCGCAGCCAGGGAACCCCGCCAAGCCGTCCAAACCATCCCGACGACTCCGACCTCGCGCACTGCAGATTCCCACACGAGGCACCTTCGCTCCGGAGTTGTTTTCCGTCGACTCGCTCAACCAAACGCCGTTCCGTCTTCACCGGTATGCTCACCCCTTAACCCTCTTTCATACTTGTATAATAGCCGACCTCGAACAACGTGCACCCCTAGGCGAAAAACAGCGTCCAAGTTGGCGCGAGAAGACCAATTCTGGAATCGCAGAAAACTACGGTGACCACCCATATTACCGAGTTCGTATCTCCCACCACAGAGATCCGAATCCGGTGATTCTTTTTGATATGTGTAGAACACTTGACCTAGTTTATTTTCTGTTAAATAACCCTATATTATTAGCTGTTGTGGACAGAATTAAATTCGTCACAAAACTATGCGAACCCACTTTTTCCAAATTTCTAAAAGTTAGAAAATGGAGCGCGCCCCACCAAACGGGAACGTCCCGCCGTGTACCAAGTGTACCGAATGGTGCACATAGCATAACCGGACACGTAAAAATTTGTGGAGACTGATTCGGACGCGTGTACGCGCCGGAATCAGGCCGTATCCGCGGATACACTCCGTGTCGCAACTTTTGTGGAACTCACGCGTATTTTGTGCACGCTTGTCAGATTGCGAGGAAACTTGCGCCACTGGACTCGTGGTAACGCGCTGGTCCTATAACCCAATTTTCACGCAATTCTGAGACGGTTGACCAAATCGCCAATTGGCGGGCCCCACAGTTGACTTTTTGGACAAAATTGTGTTCGGCTCATCGAAATCCACATTTGGACATACCGTTGGGTTCGTATTGACATTTAGAGTTGTTTGACCTATAATTTGTCCTATTTAGAGACTGTTACCCTTAGCACGCTTTTCGGTGCAAAGTGGGCCACAGGTGAACCCTACTTTTACCCGAAATTACCATTTTGTCCTGTGTCCAAATTGGACGAAAGGGAAGTGCTTTTTAGCTATTTTGCTCATTCTGGGAACGTTGGTGATATTTATTTCAGCATCCGGAGACGTTCATTCTGAGGCCGTAGCTTTTGACTCTTGGTGTTGATATTGGGACACTACATTTTGCAGCTTTCTTGTCAGGCAAGATACCTTGCCAAATTGTTTACAGTATTTTGCATGCTTAGTATATTTCTGTATATTTATTTCAGTTCTATTTATTTATTGCATGTGTAGTTTCTTTCAGTCATTACTATATATTAGATATGTTGACACACACACTTGACACTTAGTATCATAGAGGATAATTATTAGGCGTATGGGCTTTTAACCACTCTGGTAAACCATAGTATATAGTTCGCACTACGGGCGTGTGTCGCGCTGGTCGTTACCCCAGAGGTATGTCAATTTCTGTAGAGTCGCGCTGGTCGCTACCCCAGAGGTATGTCGATTTCTGATGTCCATTGACGGGTGCGTGAGTTGTGAGGATTAGATCGAGTAGCCTACCCTTGCCCATACGTCGAAAAGTTGTCCTCATTTGCATTCATATAGATTGTCTTGTACAGCGTACTTATTTATTTTCAAATATGATGCATGTTTACTGTATTCAAATTGGCTCGTATTTTCTGTATCTTGTTACGTCCCTCTGAGGACCTGGTCCTCTGCCAGGTGTATCTGTTCTTGAGTAATTGCAGGAGCGCAGATTTGGATGATTACTTGTGTTGCGAGGATGTCTTCTCTTCGAGACCATGGTCGTTAGCTGGTATTCCTATATTGTGTTTATTGTGTTGTACTTATTTTGTATTTGCTCTTACATTCGAGTTGGTAGTGGATTTGTTTCCATCCAACTATCATCCTTAGATACTTCTTATTAAGATTTAGTTTCATAGATACTGGTTATTTTTTTCTATATGATTTTGGTGGATAAGATTTAGATGTTACCCTGTGACTTGTATTACATTTTATACCACTTGTGGATTTGATATTCATATTACAACGTACGTATGGATTTGGTTTCCATATATTGGAGTTGCCATATCTATGCGGCTGGCATGCTTACGTGTCCTAGTCCTACGTATTTTGGGACTGGGGCATGACATGTTTTTGTGGTGGCCCATGCAGGTCAGAGCATATTGTCTCGGTTATGTTACTGTGCCGAGCAAGCCTGCACCTAGGACTAGAGTATAGGATCTCATCCACAATTGACTATGATTCATCTTCCTCCTATCTGTTCTATTTGAATAATTGCATTATGCTTGATTCATGTACTTTCCTAATAGTTCTTTGAGTATAGCCTTCTGCTAGAATATAGGAACCCCTATTATTAGGATGATGATTATGGTAGCACACCTATTAAGAATACAACGAGAATATAGACACCCCACTAAGTTTAGAATAATTAGTGAACCATAGAATTCCTTATCTATAGATTGGTTTATCATTACCCCTTGATATATTATGAAGACTTGAGAGTAGTATAGATGCTACTAGAGTTAGTTAGAAGTTTTACCATAATATTTGACCCTAGTATATAGGATACCCTAATAAGTACCAAGATCCCTTCTCGTAAACCTTAACAAGAGTTTCTACGGTATCCTTAAGACAATTACAGTACTAGTTTATTGTTATAAGTTGGGTAGTATACCTCACAACATAGTATCACATAGTCTTTTGCCCTATTATTGAAGTGTAGCTGAATGACATTAACTGTGTGCTAGCATAAGAAGATAATGTTTTATCAGACTGTAGAACTTAGAGGCTATACCCCCACTTTGTCGACTATCAACTTAGACAAGGAATTAGTACGACAAATGTAGAGATTATGGAGTCTTATCTTTTGTGAACTTTAATTGTTATGTACCTTCTTTCATCATAATCCTGCGTATTTATGTTTGTTGTACTACCTTGACTTATGCTGCTATTATAGCCTAGTTTTTGCAAGCTTATTCTTTTATCGAGCTTGCTCATGGCATATGTATTATTGGGTGCACACAATGATACAATTGCCTAATCAGAATCGGTGTATTAAGGTTTAGCTAACCTTAGTGCGCTTGGTTCGCTCTTCGCATGACTACTTTACGTGGATTGAGATATATGGTAGTAGACAGATATACTTGCCCCTAGATATGTCTGACACATCGTATCGGTTACATAACTATACTGATACGAGCATGTAAATAGGAAATTACCAAAAATAGGAATTTAATCCACAATTGTCCTGACAACTCTCTTTTCGAATTCCTTAAATCTCTTTGAACCTCGTACTTATATTCTATCACCTTCACCTTGAGTTCTTTATTATTGCTCTCCGTCTTCCCTTATTTCGGAAAGACGAAACCTCGTGCTGGTACAAGTAGACACACTGATAAGTACTAGATATACCCCATAAGGCTAATCACATGACTTAGCGACCTTCTTTTATAATGGATTAAGGGCATATCATAGGTGATATGTTTGGTGTTAAAACTTTAAGGATTGAATAATATGATTAAATAATTTGAGGAATAGTTTTCCTAGATGTATAGCCTTAGGTGATAGAGGGATAAATTTTAAGTTCGGTAGATTGTGAACCCCCACCCAAAATTAGACCTACTTGGCTTAGATAGTGAGTCTAAGGCTAGATTGAATCCAGTAGAAATAGAACACGATATTTTTATTTAATTTTAAAATATTGTATCACTTAGCGTACCTTATCGTGCTCCGATAATTGGAGCACTTCACTAGACACTACCTTCCTACAAATTTCACACCCTTATCCTAGACGTGCCCATCATCCAATTCTCATCTTTGTGCAATTTTCCAATTTTTGGGCGCTTTTATGCAAAAGAGCATTAGGTGTCTACACCGTTGGACATGAACATGAAGAAACCTATTTTTCGCTCATGTGGATTTTTTATGATTTTTCGGGATATGCAACGCGCAACATCGCCCACCCCCTTTAAACTTAGTCTTGCATTTTAAACAATGCAAATCTTATACCACCCTTGACTTTCTACCACGGCTTAGTTTTAATTTCGAGGACGGAATTTTTATAAGTTGGGTAGAATGTAAAACCCCTATTTCAAAAAAAAAAAACGTATTTAATTTTTTTATTATTTTTTATTAGTTAATAATTTAATTATAGTAATTAGGGGCTAAATAGGAGAAATAGATTTTTAATAATTTTTATTTTAAGTGTTCGGGCACTTAGAGGATTTATGGGACCATCAAATTTTTTCGAAATTTATTCCATGTAGGAGACCCCTTAAGCAGTTGCTAGCCTAATGGTGTGCATTATTCTAATCCATGAATTTTCTTATGAGTATATATATAATATATATGTATACACCAATATATATATGTATATATATATATATTTAGAAAGGAAAAGAAAAGAAAGAAAAAGAATAATTAAATAAGAATTTAATAATAATAATAATAATAATAACAATATTCTCCCCATCCCTTAGTAATTTGCTCCCAGGGACCACTTCAGCAACTAGCAAATTGCTACTCACTAGAACCCGCCCCACTTCAGCCCTTTAAGCAAATTGCTACCACAGACCCGCCCATTGCATAAGCACAGCAAGCCTATTTCACCCTTTTTTACACGCGGCCGCTCTTATTCCCTTTCTCTCTCCCTATTAAATATATATATATATATATATATATATATATATATATATATATATATATTTATCTTTCATAAAAACCCTAACCTAAAATATCCAAACCCCCTCTTCTCATCTAGAGCCGTCACCGCAGCCAGGGAATCCCGCAAGCCGTCCAAACCATCCCGACGACTCCGACGTCGCGCACTGCAGATTCCCACATGAGGCACCTTCGCTCCGGAGTTATTTCCCGTCGACTCGCTCAACCAAACGCCGTTCCATCTTCACCGGTATGCTCACCCCTTAACCCTCTTCCATACTTGTATAATAGCCGACCTCGAACAACGTGTACCCTTAGGCGAAAAATAATGTCCAAGTTGGCGCAAGAAGACCAATTCTGGGATCGTAGAAAACTGCGGTGACCACCCATATTGCCGAGTTCGTATCTCCCACCACAGAGATCCGAATCCGGTGATTCTTTTTGATATGTGTAGAACACTTGACCTAGTTTATTTTCTGTTAAATAATCCTATATTATTAGCTGTTGTGGACAGAATTAAATTCGTCACAAAACTATGCAAACCCACTTTTTCCAGATTTCCAAAAGTTGGAAAATAGAGCGCGCCCCACCAAACAGAATCGCCCCGCCGTGTACCAAGTATACCGAACGGTGCACATAGCGTAACCGGACACGTAAAAATTTGTGGGGACTGATTCGGACGCGTGTGCGCGCCAGAATCAGGCCGTATCCGCGGACACACTCCGTATCGCAACTTTTGTGGAACTCGCACGTATTTTGTGTACGCTTGTCAGATTGCGACAAAATTTACGCCACTGGACTAGTGGTAATGCGCTGGTCCTGTAACCCAATTTTCACGCAATTCTGAGACGGTTGACCAAATCGCCAATTGGCGGGCCCCACAATTGACTTTTTGGACAAAATTATGTTCGGCTCATCGGAATCCACATTTGGACATACCGTTGGGTACGTATTAACATTTAGAGTTGTTTGACCTATAATTTGTCCCATTTAGAGACTGTTACCCTTGATACGCTTTTCGGTGCAAAGTGGGCCAAAGGTGGACCCTACTTTTACCCGAAATTACCATTTTGCCCTGTGTCCAAATTGAACGAAAGGGAAGTACTTTTTAGCTATTTTGCTCATTCTGGGAACGTTGGTGATGTTTATTTCAGCATCCGGAGACGTTCATTCTGAGGCTGTAGCTTCTGACTCTTGGTGTTGACATTGGGACACTATATTTTGCAGCTTTCTTGCCAGGCAAGATACCTTGCCAAATTGTTTACTGTATTTTGCATGCTTAGTATATTTCTGTATATTTATTTCAGTTCTATTTATTTATTGCATGTGTAGTTCCTTTCAGTCATTACTATATATTAGATATGTTGACACACACACTTGACACTTAGTATCATAGAGGACAATTATTAGGCGTATGGGCTTTTAACCACTCTGGTAAACCGTAGTATATAGTTCGCACTACGGGCGTGTGTCGCGCTGGTCGCTACCCCAGAGGTATGTCGATTTCTGTAGAGTCGCGCTGGTCGCTACCCCAGAGGTATGTCGATTTCTGATGTCCATTGACGGGTGTGTGAGTTGTGAGGATTAGATCGAGTAGCCTACCTTTGCCCATACGTCCAAAAGTTGTCCTCATTTGCATTCATATAGATTGTCTTGTACAGCGTACTTATTTATTTTCAAATATGATGCATGTTTACTGTATTCAAATTGGCTCATATTTTCTGTATCTTGTTACGTCCCTCTGAGGACCTGGTCCTCTGCCAGGTGTATCTGTTCTTGAGTAATTGTAGGGGCGCAGATTTGGATGATTACTTGTGTTGCGAGGATGTCTTCTCTTCGAGACCATGGTCGTTAGTTGGTATTCCTATATTGTGTTTATTGTGTTGTACTTATTTTGTATTTGCTCTTACATTCGAGTTGGTAGTGGATTTATTTTCATCCAACTATCATCCTTAGATACTTCTTATTGAGATTTAGTTTCATAGATACTGGTTATTTATTTCTATATGATTTTGGTGGATGAGATTTAGATGTTACCCTGTGACTTGTATTACATTTTATACCACTTGTGGATTTGATATTCATATTACAGCGTTCGTATGGATTTGGTTTCCATATATTGGAGTTGCCATATCTATGCGGCTGGCATGCTTACGTGTCCTAGTCCTACGTATTTTGGGACTGGGGCGTGACAGTGGCTTACCAAATTTACACTGATCATAAAAGCTTGAAGTACCTATTCACCCAAACGGACCTTAACCTACGAAATGGCGTTGGCTAGAATTAATCAAAGACTATGACTTGACGATCGACTACACACCTGGTAAGGGAAATATTATATTGGATGCATTGAGTCAAGTATTTGCAGGATCCATGTCTGTTGATCGCAGGTAACAAAGAGACTTGAGAAAATATGTATTAAACTCTGAACTCGATACCGCAGCATGATTCGTACCTAACCTGTTAGAGAGAGTCACATCTACTCAGAGGGATGATCCATTCCTATGAAAAATGCGTGAGCAGATTCTAGCAGGGAAGGTGAAGGACTTTGCAGTAGTTGAGAATGGAGTATTGTGAGTGAAGGGAAGGCTATTCGTCCCTAATGACGCAGAACTCAGAAAGAAGATCCTTACGGAAGCTCACTAGAGCCTACACAGTCCATCCTGGTAGCACAAAGATGTATAAAGACCTTCATACCATTTTTTGATGGCACAGCACGAAGAGGAATGTGGTGCTCTTTGTGTCACAATGCATAACTTGTCAGAGGGTAAAAGCAGAACATCAGATACCAAGAGGAGATATGCAAAATCTTATTATTCCGGAATAGAAATGAGAGCACATAAGCATGGATTCACTAAAAGCTTGCCAAAGATACAACGGAAGAACAGCGCAGTCTGGTTATCATCGATCGGTTAACCAAGTCAGCTCACTTCATTGACATTAAAGTTACTTGGAGCATCGATTGCCTTGCCCAGACCTATCTTGATGAGATAGTTCGACTGCATAGAGTGCCAGTTTCTATAGTGTCAGATCAGGATGGACGATTCCTATCATATTTTTGAAAAAGCCTTCAGTCAGCGATGAGACCAAGTTAAAGTTCAGCTCAGCCTACCATCCTTAAACCGATGGCCAAACAGAGCGGGTGAATCAGGTATTCGAAGACATGCTGCATCTCAGTGTAATCGATTCAAAGTCAATTTGGGACGTCTAACTACCATTGGTCAAATTTGTATATAACAACAATTATCAGTCCAACATCCAAATGGCTCTGTACGAGGCTTTGTATGGGCAAAACTGTAGGTCACCGATCTGCTGGGTTGAATTTAGGGAATGTCAAATCCTTGGGCTGAAACTAGTTGAACAAACAGTCCAAAAGGTTCGGTTGATCCAAGAGAGACTAGAAGTAGCACAAAGCCGACAGAAGAGCTATGACGATATTTGTCGTCGACCCCTTGAGTTCTTCGAAGGTGACCATGTTTTTTTGAGGGACTTGCCAATGCGAAGAATTATGAGATTTGGAGTAAAGGGGAAGTTAAGTCTGAGATTCGTTAGCCCGTTCGAAGTCCTCAAGCGAGTCGCTCCCATGTCCTATCAAATTATATTGCCACCAGTCCTGTCAGGCGTATATGATATTATTTATGTATCACAGCTTAGGAAGTAGATACATGACCCAAACCATGTGGTATATTTTGGTCAGCTAGATTTGTAGGCAGACTTGTCGTACGTCGAAGAACCAGTTCAGATCTTAGATCGAAAAGAGAAGAAGTTACGGAATTGTGCAGTCTCGCTTGTGCGCGTTCTTTGGCACAACCACGCGATCGAGGAATCGACCTGGAAATTCGAATAGGACATAAAGAAAAAGTTTCCCTTATTATTTCTTAGGGGTAGATTCTATTTCTAAATTTCGAGGATGAAACTTTTTGTTAGTTGTTTAAGATATAGTGTCCCGTTCCCCCTATTTAGGGAGCGAGGCTGAGAAATACTTGGTATTGTTCGATCAGGACAGATTGAATCAAGATTCTTTCCTCTCATTATGGATTAGTTTCTTTGAAATTAGGTCCCACATTCAACAGATCATGCCTAAAGGAAGGACTCGGTGGCAGAGTCGAGAGGGGCCTTTCTATTGTGCTGGTTTCTTTGTCCGTTTCCGATGCCGCTTGGTTGCTTTCTTGTTGGCTTTGTGAGTTACATTTTTTGAACAATTTCGGTGGATTTCATTGTCTTCGTTCTTTGAATTTCATATTTTGTATCGAACCCTTGGAAACTGAAGGAAGAAGATATTGATCATCTGTTGGTGTGTGGAGGTGATCGTGTAGGCGAAGCGCAAGCGGGTTCTTGAAGATCTCCCCTTTCTCTTTCCCGATTCACCAACTTATGAGTGGCTTTATTTTCGATCAGTGCCCTTCTTCCAAGTCTTCATTCCTAATAATTTGACTCATTTGTGCAATCCGATCAACAATACCAAAAGAATAAAAATGAGTTAAGATAAAAGAAGAAGTTGACTTGAAAGACTTAATGCTTGTCACTTAAATTTCTATACGGTCATATTGTTGTATTCTTGTTCGCTATACATGTATCTATTTTATGTTCAGTTGTAGTTAGAACTTATTTATCTATAACTGTTCAATGGGTAGAACATAACTTGTGATTTAATTATAACAGCTAGTAGCTATGTCATTGCCCTGTGCTAAAGGAGTTACGTCCATGTTGATGTCTTAAAATGCTTTATATGTTAACTTAGTATTTAAATCATCAATGGTCATGGACAACTTGTGCACAAGGTATATGGTTCCTGCGAACGGTCACCAGGGCACCGGGGCCGATTCATCCAGGACAGAACAATAATTAGTCTTGCAAGCAACTTAGCACGAGTGAGGCAGGAGTTTGTAGCGGGGCTCACTACCAGTGCTACAAGCATCGCCGTCTACCCAGAATATAGTCCATGATGGCTAGTCAAGAAAGTGATCCATATGTATATTTAAAACTATGCAAACTAACTATGTCTTCGTGGCAGGAAAGGTTATGGTAAGTTCTGTACAGGTGGTTCAGACGGTGCAAGTAAAAGTCAACGAACGATGGCATATTTTGTTATGTCATTCCATTCTATTGTATATATAAATAATTGAACTAAGGCAAAATAGAAAGATTATATAATAATATTTCATGTTCACATGAATACGATATTGATTTGGTATGTCGGGTTAGCTCGCCCTCACTGGTACTTTTTAAAGTACTGACCCTCATTGCAGCAGGTTCTCCGAGCCAAGGCAACGCGGCAAAGAGCTGAAGCTTCCCCCAACTTTTTACTAATCTGGTGCATTCGTGTTTGTGACTTTTGGATCCCAAGTACATAATCTCAAGGAGCTCGCACATACCTTTTGAAAGTTCCTAACCGATGGTGCTAACACGCACCCAAGGAGGTTTACTATTTTGAAATATTAGTAAGGGATGTAATATATGGATCGGCTATCGCATTTTGCGTCCAAGTTGTAAGTCCGTACGGTATCCTTATTACTTTTGAGTCAATAGTCTATAACCAGATGTTCATTATCAATAAAGGCAACTTTTTTATGTCTCAATGTATGATATCTCATTTGCGTACTCTGTTGCATATGTTATAAAATATATCATTATACCTAGGCCTTATGCGCGCGTGCCTTACACATACACAACATCACGTCCAGGGGTCGATTATCGATTTAGCAAAAATTAGGGCGTGACAAGGGCAACACTTATCTGGAGCATCAACGACTTTTTGGCTTATGGCAAGTTATCTGGATGGGGCACTTATGGTTATCTCTCATGTCTATATTGTATGGACTACACTAAGGCTTTCCATTTGAAACACAGGATAACCGTACTTTTTTTATTGTCATCGACAATTAGTGCCATCGGATCATCCGTTCCGGAGAAACATGAATGTTTTTTATGTCCGTATTGTGGAGTAGGCAAATCCACCTCCAAGGTGGCCCAGAGACACGATATGGAAATAGGTTAAAGATTTACCAAGTGCTATCGAAGATCCTACTAAGGGGTACAAGGGCGATAGATTTGGTCACACTCATAACTGACGATGAGGAGTATATTTTGGGACCTATCATATTGGAGCACCAATCTGATCAGACATAACTTTGATGTCATGTATATTAAGAAGAATGTGTTTGATTAAATAATTAATAATATGATGGACATAAAGGGGAAGACGAAAGACAATCCCGAGGCCAGGTTAGACTTGGAAGAAATATGTAGACACCGTGTATTGCATTTGATAGAGGAAGGGAATGGGAAGTATAAGCAGCCTAAGGTAATTATCTCGTTGGATAAGAAGGATAAAGGGAGACTTTGCAGGTGGATTCAGGGCCTAAATTTGTTTAGACAGGTACATATCGAATATGAGAAGATGCGTCGACCCTAAGGAGAACAAACTGACGAGTATGAAGATCCATGACTATCATATATTCATGGAGAGGTTAATTACAAATTTATTTCGAGAATTCTTACCGCAGGTAGTTTGGGATCCATTAACAAAGCTTAACATATTCTTCAGAGATCTATGTGTCACGACCCGCACCCGATATAGGGGTACGAGAGCGTGGGTACGTCCAGCCTACGCCGCAGCATCGGCGGTAGAACGCTGTCTAGGTCATGTAACTATCTAATCAATCTCACATGAATACCCAACTCCATAAGGAGACGTGGATATCATAAAATAATGCTGGAAATACTCAATCACATAAACTAAAGCACGATGAGATATCAAGGCAAGCAAGAAATACAAGACAAGTCTAACGACAAAATAGTCATACCTGTAATCAGTAACATCCAATCCTCAAGTGTCAGAAACAAGTCCACTAAGGTCACAGTCTGGAAAAATGTTTTCCAGTCAGGAAGGAGCAAAGTACATCTCTAAATAGCAGTTCTATATTAATGATATAAACTATGTAGCAGTTCTAGATAGAAATATACGAGATGCATGTATAGGTACAAGAAATGTACAATAAAAGAAATACTGGAAATACTGTAAGTAAATGCAGAAAAAGAAACAATATGTCAATGAGCAAGAAACCTATGACTAAGTGTGTGAGTACTAGCTTTAACATGTGATCGGCTTGGGAACTTGATCAGGCTGGTTACATATGATTAGCTATGATTCATGTAAGGTCAGGCTAACCGTTGGTTAGCTATGATGCATGTAGAGGTCAGGCTAATCACACGTAACAGCTATGAAGCATGTAAATGGTCAGGCCGCACCCGACGTGAGATGTGGGGTGAGCTATGTTGCATGTAGAGTTGGGTATGATCACATATCTATACTAAAATACTCCCCTCCCCCGACTGGTATAGTAGATCCAATCATGGTACGCTATGGCACGGGATTCCCTAGGGAGGTAGCAAGTCTCCCGGGGAATCAGTGTCTGTACATGCACAAGATAACAAGGAAACAAGTCTTGTACAAGCTACACCATGAAAAAGGAATAACATCTCATGACAAGATCCGTATACACCAATCCGTGTAACCATCGTGTCAAGAGCATGGACATTTACACTAGATACAGTGAACATAGGAGATATCATAATTTAGAAACTAATCAGAGAATGTACTCGCCTTGGGTCCTTAGCTGGTAAATACCGAGGTCCTGTTCCAGAGTATCGTCTGGAGGATCCAGCAGTCCTATAATAAATAATACAACGTTCGCATCAGATGCTATACTAAACACGTAATTAAATACCTAACTCAGGTGGCTATGCCTGGCATGATACTGGTCAACTAGGGTCGTCTAATAGATAGATATATAAGGCACAGTATATCTACTTTTAACTACATATATACTTGCAATACAAATATATATATATATATACCAAATTGAATTTATACTATATATATATATATACCAATTAATCATACATCGTATATATATATACATACATACTAGTTGAACCATACGTATACTCATATATATGCAAAAGTACAATTCAGAATATACATATATATATTGTCAACATCATTGTTAAACATACTAATATTAATTCACCAAATTAAATTTATACCATATATATATATATACAGATACACCAATAAAATACGATACTATATACTTGTATACATGTATATTTATGTGTCAAAACATACGTATTAACGTATATTATGTTATATATATAAATATATACCAATTAATATATTGAAAATATACTAAGTATATATATATAAAATACATGTATATACATATACCACTTATATGTACACTATACATTATATTGATTTATATACACTATACATTATTAATTAATGTACACCATACATTACATACACCATACATAAATTAACTACTGTACCCTATACATTACATACATATACTATACATTATATTGTATTTTTAAAGAGGAAAGAAGGAGAAGGAGAAGGAGAGAAGCTCACAGGGGGAGATGGAGGCTTGCCGGGCCGGAGATGAAGGTGCAGCTAGGAGGAAGTCGGGTGATTGGCCGAGGAGTCTGTGGCCGGTGCCGGAGACAATGGCCGGCCGGGTGGTCGAGAGGGGGAATGGGAGAGCAGGGAATGCAGGAGGAGGAGGAGTACTGTGGAGTGTCGGAGAAGGAGATGGGGGTCACCGGGATCCGGGGACGAGATGGTGGAGGCGGTGTTGAGGTGGTTCGACGTCGTGGAGTCGAGTCTCCACGAAGGACGAGGCGGGGACGAGCGGTCTGGCGTTTGTGTTGGCCGGCGGGCTGCTCGTCGGGTTCGACAGGGAAGGGGACAGCCGGAGTAGCAACGTCGAGGTCGGCTGGCTCACGGTGGACGGGGGACTCGAGTGTGGGGGAGCAGTCGGGAAGCTGGGGCTCGGCCGGGTGGCCGGGCTGAGGAGGAGCGTGACCGGAGCGGTGGTGATTTGGTCACTGGTCGGAGAAGGGGGCTGTGTTAGGAGGAGGAGCAGTGGGAAGTTGGAGGAATGCCGGCGCCGGAGTACTGGGTCGGGCAGGCCGGAGCCGGAGTGGATCTGTAACAGTGGGGGAAAAAACTCGGTGAACAGTGTTCCCCCCTTCCTCTCTTTCAAATTTTAAAAATAACTAAAGGAGAAGAAGAAAGAAAGAAGAAGAGAAGTGGAGAAAAGAGAAGAAGAAAAAGAAAATGAAGGAGAAGGGAAGAATGAAAGTGGAGGCTGGTTTGGGTGTGGGGGAAATTTCCTAGGTTTCTTTTTGGGGATTAGGGTTTGTGGTAGGACATTAAATAGGGTGATGAATGTGGGAAATCAAGGGTGAGGATGCACCCATTTTAAATGGGTGGTCCTAATTTGTCATGAAGAAATTTCCTACATGTGAGGATGGGGTGTTGACTAGTCAAAGCTAGGGGGTTGATTTTCTTTATTTGGGTGAACCAATGGGGTGTTGACAGCAAAATACAAATTTGCAAATTAGCCCCCTTAAATTTGGGTATTTGCACAGACACATGAAATAATAAAAATTGGGCGGGCGATTTGGTGTTCGATGTTTTGTAGGGTCGGGGGCGCTGTATGATTGGTACGGGCTTAAGTAGCGGGGTATTGGAATTAAACGGGATTTTCGGAATTGGTTAAAATGGTATCCTCAAATTAATTAGGAATAAAATGCAAGTTGTGTTCTAAAATTAATTAGGAGTACATGGGGCCAAAATCAGGTCGGGTCATCAATACCAATAGTGAAGAAGACTCAGAATAGAATATTACCCTAATTTGGGTCGCACGAAAAATATGTCAAGATTGCCTCCAATTTCGATTGGAACGCACAACGATACAAAATAGGAATTTATTTAGGATTTAAATAAACGTCCGCGACGATTTTTGTGCGGCTAAAAATAAGGTATAGAGAGCATAATTTTGGGTTGCAAAAATATCAGAATGGAAGGCGGGCATATCTAGGGCAATGTTGTGAAATTTGTTGAAAGGCAAAAGTCAGGGTAGCGCTCCAATTTCGAAGCAACAGCAGCGCGCAATAATTAAATAAATTACGGTAATTAAATACAACCTCCAATAAATAAATTTTAAAATAAAACAATTAAATACATAATCCCCATTATTCGATCAGGTGTTCGTCTAGTGGCCTCTAGGTCAAGTCTACCAGCTCAGACATTAAGAACACAGTATATAATATAATATATTTAATTACCTATCTCACGAAATTAATTAATTTAAATACACTTATCAAGAAATTATTTAATATGAATACCACAATACTAATAATTATAAAAAGTCGAAAATACCCCAATTTTCAGAATGTGGTAGTGACAAGTCTACCCTCCTTAAAAGAATTTCGTCCTCAAAATTTAAAGTCCTCATAGTAGTGTTTATTCATTATTTTATTTTCCATCAATAGTTAAATTCGTCAGCCACAAAATCAGGTAGTAATCCACCTTGCCATTTCACAATCTCAAAAATTCTAAAATTACCGTATTCTTGCAATATCCTCGAAAATAAAAATCAGAGTCCATTTTTTTTCCAATTTCCTCCAAAATTTTAAGTTAACTAAATACTCGAAATTTGATATCTGTTCCTCAAATTTAATTTCAATCAATGTATTGAATCTCGTCCCAAAAGTCTGAATTCAACAATAATCCATCAATGATCTGATTCTTCAGTTTCCTTTTTCCTCACAATACTCACCAGTGTGACACTGCAACGTCTATAACATAAAATTCTAAAAATTTATAACTTGCGGTCAAATAAATATAATGACAATCTCCTAATTTTCTCAATTTAATCACCAATTCTATCATATCATAACCTTACTAAAATTAATAATTCCTCAATTTTGCCATGTTAATTTCTTAACTCTCCCCTTTAAGTTAATGTTTTATCCTCGAGTTTCAATCATACCTCGATCTTCGTAAAATCAATGATCCATCAATTCTGTTATATTAACCCCTTACTTCCTTATTTAAATTAATGCTTATCCACAAATTTAATCATCTTGCCCCTTTTCGTCAAGTCATAACCTTTTCATAGATCTTTGTTATGGTCAAAACCCCAACGATCATGGTCTAAGAAATTTTTTACCTACAGTCATACAACATACAACTTAGAGGAAACATGCATGGTTATGGTCTGTCTTATCATGGTATTGCATTCTCTGTCGGGGTGTACTACTAGCTACATTCTAATAAGAAATCATGCATACGAACTACAGTACTAGGAAAATCAATCAATCGAAAGACGGAAAAAGGAACATTAGGAAGGAAAGAAGGAACCTGCTAACATATTACTTGCGGTATCCCTTATCTCTAACATACACTTAACTCTGGCACATTCACTAACTAATTTCCTATTCTTGTACACTGGTACCCATATCAATTAATCATTAGTCCACAAGATCCATGAATACATCCATATCGCACACACCTGTCTATTAATACCTAAATCTGATACCAAGAACCTCCAACACAATCATAGGTCAAAGATACACGTAAAGTTTGATACCTCTATCTCTTTAGGTACCCCTGTTCTACTATAGTACACCCACTGCTAGTTCTCGTTCCTACTACGATTGTCCATACTATTTGTTCTCATCACTCAAGTGCATACCAAGTGTAACACCATACTAAGTACTGCTCTTCCCAATACAACTCTAGATGGACACCCAAGTCAGTCTGCGGTGCCATCTCAATCATGCTCAAGTCATCAGATCCTTACACATGTATATCATCTACTCATATATTAATATTCATATTTCTCATCTACCATAAAATTAATCCTCAAAATAATCATCAAGGTTTAACTTCTCGATCAACTTAAAAATAAATTGCATATACCTCATCAAAGTCAGATACTCAACATCGAAATAAAATTTTAATCACTTCTAAAATCTTTGTAGCCTTGACCATGTTTATTGAATCAATATTTGAAATCCTCAAAAATTTTAATGACACAATCTCAACTCCTCAATAATTCTCAAAGTTAAAATTCATTTCCACTCTTTAATTTATAATCCACAAATATACATATAAGTGCTCACGGTCTCTAATACTCGAGGTGCACTCAATACCTCTATTGTCTACAACTGTGTACTAAATTTTTGTACTGCCCGAATCACTTGCACTATTACCTCCAATGATCAAAGTTATCATCACCTGTATTTCCTTTCATGATTTTCAATCTATGTCAACTGGTATATCATCTAATTATCATCACACAGAGTGCTTACTGTTATTAACGTCATTCTCGACTAATCCTCGATATAATCATTAGCACTCTTGGTATTATATTACTAGCTTCATTAATGAATCATCTCATCAAGCTCATTAGAACTCATGTTTACCTGTACCTTCTATAATACTCATGTTTCTTTACTCTCATGGGCATGTATATGGTTCATCTCGATTGATGTATAGGTATTCCCTTTAACCTTCTACAGCCTGTTAACTAATCTGTGATACGCCTCACCATTACCAATTTCTGATATTTCTCTACTCATGACACCTCATTATAACTCCTCATGCATATAAACTTCTTTACCTTTAACACACCCGATATCAATCATCAAATTTGAACATCATGCTCTATTAATCCTTAACACAATTCCTGGATACTCAAATGTTCACATAGATCACTCAATTACATAATCATGATTTTTTTTTTCCAGGACGGGTATACCGGCTCTGATACTAACTCTGGGAACTATCACTGATACTCTATACTCTCCTTTACTCTCACTCTCTAATGACACTCCTCTTAGAACCATTGTTACAAGGTACTATGCTATGGGTTAACTCTAGGTTAAGGCCTACTGCTCACATGTCCAACTAGGAAACACTTACAACTCACTAGCAACACAGTCAATACTAATACTCAAGACACAGCCATAATTACAAGTCATTAATTATCATACTTAATCATGGAATCCTCAAAGGATATAAGCTCCAAAGGAACTGGGTTGAGGACTGGAGGTGTTTCTACTGCTAGCAACAAAAGAACGATAGAAAAAATACCGTATAACAGAAATAGATAAGTGTTGAGATGATACTTTAAGAACCATTTTAAGATACAACCTGATAATCATACACGTCTGTCTAAAATCATGACACTCAGAATCCTCGCCACGCCAGTAAGCATAGATGCGATAAACGACAGGTTCCGTAACTAAGGTATGCAACTCTATAATCATGTCATCTAGAATCTTCGCCACGCCAACCGGTATGGCTGCGAGAAATTCTAAATTTTATAACTAAAGTATGTACATCCAAGTCAGGTTCCTACGTTCTCATCATGACAGCTAATATGGCTGCGATAAACTCTAGGTTCCATAACCAAAGTAGACGTTTTACCTTTCTCACTGTCATCATCAACATATGTCATCAGATAATACCGTAAAGTTCAGTCCGTAAAATTCAACTTGATATGAAATCAAAACTCAACAACGATACCAAGAATTAAATTTAACAACTGGTCAACAAGAATCAAACTTAATATCAACAAGTGAGAACGGACAAAAACAAGGGGGAAGGATTTAAATTGGAATTTATAATGAGATTCTCAAGGGTCGTCCCAGAAATCTCTCAAAAATTGTGATTGAGTATCCTCTCTCATCCTAGTATCCTATGTCCTATATTCTATAGCAGGCACGTAGTAGTACAACTATGATGTCGCACTACTACGACATCGCACAACTAGCGAAGTCTGACCTGCATGGGCCACCACTAAAAATGTGTCATGACCCGCACCCGATATAGGGGTACGAAAGCGTGGGTACGTCCAGCCTACGCCGCAGCATCGGCGGTAGAATGCTGTCTAGGTCATGTAACTATCTAATCAATCTCACATGAATACCCAACTCCATAAGGAGACGTGGATATCATAAAATAATGCTGGAAATACTCAATCACATAAACTAAAGCACGATGAGATATCAAGGCAAGCAAGAAATACAAGACAAGTCTAACGATAAAATAGTCATACCTGTAATCAGTAACATCCAATCCCCAAGTGTCAGAAACAAGTCCACTAAGGTCACAGTCTGGAAAAATGTTTTCCAGTCAAGAAGGAGCAAAGTACATCTCAAAATAGCAGTTCTATATTAATGATATAAACTATATAGCAGTTCTAGATGGAAATATACGAGATGCATGTATAGGTACAAGAAATGTACAATAAAAGAAATACTGGAAATACTGTAAGTAAATGCAGGAAAAGAAATAATATGTCAATGAGCAAGAAACCTATGACTAAGTGTGTGAGTACTAGCTTTAACATGTGATCGGCTTGGGAACTTGATCAGGCTGGTTACATATGATTAGCTATAATTCATGTAAGGTCAGGCTAACCGTTGGTTAGCTATGATGCATGTAGAGGTCAGGCTAATCACACGTAACAGCTATGAAGCATGTAAATGGTCAGGCCGCACCCGATGTGAGATGTGGGGTGAGCTATGATGCATATAGAGTTGGGTATGATCACATATCTATACTAAAATACTCCCCTCTCCCGACTGGTATAGTAGATCCAATCATGGTACGCTATGGCAAGGGATTCCCTAGGGAGGTAGCAAGTCTCCCCGGGAATCAGTGTCTGTATATGCACAAGATAACAAGGAAACAAGTCTTGTACAAGCTACATCATAAAAAAGGAATAACATCTCATGACGAGATCCGTATACACCAATCCGTGTAACCATCATGTCAAGAGCATGGACATTTACACTAGATACAGTGAACATAGGAGATATCATAATTTAGAAACTAATCAGAGAATGTACTCGCCTTGGGTCCTTAGCTGGTAAATACCGAGGTCCTGTTCCAGAGTATCGTCTGGAGGATCCAGCAGTCCTATAATAAATAATACAACGTTCGCATCAGATGCTATACTAAACACGTAATTAAATACCTAACTCAGGTGGCTATGCCTGGCATGATACTGGTCAACTAGGGTCGTCTAATAGATAGATATATAAGACACAGTATATCTACTTTTAACTACATATATACTTGTAATACAAATATATATATATATATACCAAATTGAATTTATACTATATATATATATATATATACCAATTAATCATACATCGGATATATATATACATACATACTAGTTGAACCATACGTATACTCATATATATGCAAAAGTATAATTCAGAATATACATATATATATTGTCAACATCATTCTTAAACATACTAATATTAATTCACCAAATTAAATTTATACCATATATATATATATACAGATACATCAATAAAATACGATACTATATACTTGTATACATGTATATTTATGTGTCAAAACATACGTATTAACGTATATTATGTTATATATATAAATATATACCAATTAATATATTGAAAATATACTAAGTATATATATATAAAATACATGTATATACATATACCACTTATATGTACACTATACATTATATTGATTTATATACACTATACATTATTAATTAATGTACACCATACATTACATACACCATACATAAATTAACTACTGTACCCTATACATCACATACATATACTATACATTATATTGTATTTTTAAAGAGGGAAGAAGGAGAAGGAGAAGGAGAAGGAGAGAAGCTCACAGGGGGAGATGGAGGCTTGCCGGGCCAGAGATGAAGGTGTAGCTAGGAGGAAGTCGGGTGATTGGCCGAGGAGTCTGTGGCCGGTGCCGGAGACAATGGCCGGCCGGGTGGTCGAGAGGGGGAATGGGAGAGCAGGGAATGCAGGAGGAGGAGGAGTACTGTGGAGTGTCGGAGAAGGAGATGGGGGTCACCGGGATCCGGGGATGAGATGGTGGAGGCAGTGTTGAGGTGGTTCGACGTCGTGGAGTCGAGTCTCCACGAAGGACGAGGCGGGGACGAGCGGTCTGGCGTTTGTGTAGGCCGGCGGGCTGCTCGTCGGGTTCGACAGGGAAGGGGACAGCCTGAGTAGCAATGTCAAGGTCGGCTGGCTCACGGTGGACGGAGGACTCGAGCGTGGGGGAGTAGTCGGGAAGCTGGGGCTCGGCCGGGTGGCCGGGCTGAGGAGGAGCGTGACCGGAGCGGTGGTGATTTGGTCACTGGTCGGAGAAGGGGGCTGTGTTAGGAGGAGGAGCAGTGGGAAGTTGGAGGAATGCCGGCACCGGAGTACTGGGTCGGGCAGGCCGGAACTGACAGCCCGAGTAGATCTGTAACAGTGGGGGAAAAAACTCGGTGAACAGTGTTCCCCCCTCCTCTCTTTCAAATTTTAAAAATAACTAAAGGAGAAGAAGAAAGAAAGAAGAAGAGAAGTGGAGAAAAGAGAAGAAGAAAAAGAAAATGAAGGAGAAGGGAAGAATGAAAGTGGAGGCTGGTATGGGTGTGGGGGAAATTTCCTAGGTTTCTTTTTGGGGATTAGGGTTTGTGGTAGGACATTAAATAGGGTGATGAATGTGGGAAATCAAGGGTGAGGATGCACCCATTTTAAATGGGTGGTCCTAATTTGTCATGAAAAAATTTCCTACATGTGAGGATGGGGTGTTGACTAGTCAAAGCTAGGGGTTGATTTTCTTCTTTTGGGTGAACCAATGGGGTGTTGACAGCAAAATACAAATTTGCAAATTAGCCCCCTTAAATTTGGGTATTTGCACAGACACATGAAATGATAAAAATTGGGCGGGCGATTTGGTGTTCGGTGTTTTGTAGGGTCGGGAGCGCTGTATGATTGGTACGGGCTTAAGTAGCGGGGTATTGGAATTAAACGGAATTTTCGGAATTGGTTAAAATGGTATCCTCAAATTAATTAGGAATAAAATGTAAGTTGTGTTCTAAAATTAATTAGGAGTACATGGGGCCAAAATCAGGTCGGGTCATCAATACCAATAGTGAAGAAGACTGAGAATAGAATATTATCCTAATTTGGGTCGCACGAAAAATAGGTCAAGATTGCCTCCAATTTCGATTGGAACGCACAACGATACAAAATAGAAATTTATTTAGAATTTAAATAAACGTCCGCGACGATTTTTGTGCGGCTAAAAATAAGGTACAGAGGGCATAATTTTGGGTTGCAAAAATATCAGAACGGAAGGCGGGCATGTCTAGGGCAATGTTGTGAAATTTGTTGGAAGGCAAAAGTCAGGGTAGCGCTCCAATTTCGAAGCAACAGCAGCGCACAATAATTAAATAAATTACGGTAATTAAATACAACCTCCAATAAATAAATTTTAAAATAAAACAATTAAATACATAATCCCCATTATTCGATCAGGTGTTCGTCTAGTGGCCTCTAGGTCAAGTCTACCAGCTCAGACATTAAGAACACAGTATATAATATAATACATTTAATTACCTATCTCACGAAATTAATTAATTTAAATACACTTATCAAGAAATCATTAAATATGAATACCACAATACTAATAATTATAAAAAGTCAAAAATACCCCCATTTTCAGAATGTGGTAGTGACACTATGTTCTACCAAGTTGATTGTCGATCGTCTAGAAAAGTAAGAGGACATTAGGGTTAAAACTGTGCAAGCTTCAAAGGGTATTTCCTTCTGGATTCTTCGACTCCATGGAGCATATACAATTTATCTTTCCTATGAGGCACATGTTGGTGGACCTGTCGGTTATCGGTGGATGTACCTGTTCGTGCATCATCTGAACCACCTAAAAAGAATGGTAAAAAATATGGCACGAGTCGAGTGTTCTATTTTTGCAGCCTATATTCTTGAGGAGATTACAAAATTTTGCTCGAAGTATTTCAAGCCGTATATTTCTAATAATAGAACAAGAGCTCCTAGAAATGATGGCGGATATCAGGAATCTAATGATGCAATACTGAAAGTATTCAATGCTTTCGGTAAGCCTTCAGGCAAAATAAAGAAGAGATATCTGAATGACGACGAACTAAGGACTGTTCATTTGTATATATTACTCTACAACGACGATGATGAAGTGGAGAAGCTAGAGGGGTAAGAATTAGTACGTTAACATTTATGTCATCTTAATATAATAATATAGGCTAATATTATTACACTAATTAGCTGATGTTTTGTTATTTTTCAGCATATTTAATGATGAGGTCAGGTTGAGTAGACCATACATAACAGATGAAGAAGTAAAACATAAAATGAGATATTATTTCTCTTCTTAGTTGAGTGCATATGTAAGGATTTTTTTGTGTATGTACTTGACAATAATTAATAGAACATTGAACTTAATATCATTTCTTTGATATTTAGGTCGATCATCCACACACAATCTTTGAGAATGAGTCAATTAGAACTCAAACCAAGGGACCAATTTATACCTTCAAATCTGGGCAAGCTACTGTGTGAATGGATTTAGGTTCAAGTCAACAAAAGTCCCGATAAGTAATATCTTTCTGGATCTCGATTCTATAAAAAATAGTTGTTTGTGTATCAAATCTTCTAACTACAAAGATGTCGATCCAGACAATAATTTTTATGGCATCTTTTATGTTATGGAGTTGACATATAATTATGGCATATAACCTGCTAATATAGTATTATTCAAGTATGATTGTTTTGATCCAATCCAAGATCAAAGTTGAAAATTTGACAGACAAGCTTGGTCTTATGGATATTAATTACCGGTGTCGATATCAAGGGTATGAACCATTTATCTTAGCAAGTCAGACTCAGCTCATTTAATTCATAACTTATCCTAGACGAGGAACAACACAGTCAGACTGGTGGAAAGTATGCAAGACTAAAGCCATAAATACCTTCAACGTTGACGAAATAGCTTATCATGAGGATGAGCTACCTCTTGTAACAAATATATTTGATGTGGACTCGATCAAAGTTACTCATTACACGCCTAATCATGGTAAATAGGTAGAAGTATCTGAAGAGGAAGATGAAGTAGATGAAAATGACAATGTGGAGGAGGAGGAAGAGGAGGACAAGGAAGAAGAATAAGATAAATTTTCAGAAGAGGATTGAAAATAAAATAAAATCCATTTAGACTTGTGACATGTATTATATTTTGACTGTAGAATGTACTATCCATTTAGACTTTTGAACATGTACTTGTTATTTACTATGTAATTTTATTAAGACTATGAAATATATTATATTTTTCTTCTTTATTTTATTTCTGTGTTCATGTTATATATATATATATATATATATATATATATATATATATATATATATATATATATATATATATATATATATATATATATATATATATATATATATATATATATATAAATCTGTGTATTTATTTTTATCATTATATGTTATTATTAGGTATGACAGGACAATGCGGATCTTTCGAAGGTAGATCATCCAGACGGAGTGATCCTCCTGTACCGACTACTTGTTCTTGATCCTCGTCTTCGAGGACTCCAGTGTACCGACCAGTCACATCTCCGACTCCGTCGATGGTATATTGTCGTACTCCTAGGATGAGTAGTTCAAGGCCTGATAATCCTAATAATTTGACTCATTTGTGCAATCCGATCAACGATACCAAAAGAATAAAAATGAGTCAAGATAAAAGAAGTAGTAGACTTGAAAGACTTAATGCTTGTCACTTAAATTTCTATACGGTCATATTGTTGTGTCTTGTCCGCTATACATGTATCTATTTTATGTTCAGTTTTAGTTAGAACTTATTCATCTATAACTGTTCAATGGGTAGTACATAACTTGTGATTTAATCATAACAGCTAGTAGACTATGTCATCGCCCTGTGCTAAAGGAGTTACGTCCATGTTGATGTCTTAAAATGCTTCATATGTTAACTTAGTATTTAGATCATCAATGGTCATGGACAACTTGTGCACAAGGTATATGGTTCCCGCGAACGGTCACCGGGGCACCGGGGCCGATTCATCCAGGGCAGAACAATAATTAGTCTTGCAAGCAACTTAGCACGGGTGATGCAGGAGGTTGTAGCGGGGCTCGCTACCTGTGCTGCAAGCATCGCCGTCTACCCAGAATATAGTTCATGATGGCTAGTCAAGAAAGTGATCCTTATGCATAATTAAAACTATGCAAACTAACTATGTCTTTGTAGCAGGAAAGGTTATGGTAAGTTCTATACAGGTGGTTCAGACGGTGCAGGTAAAAGTCAATGAACTGTGGCACATTTTGTTATGTCATTCCATTCTATCGTATATATAAATAATTGAACTAAGGCAAGATAGAAAGATTATATAATAATGTTGCATGTTCACATGAATACGATATTGATTTGGTATGTCGGGTTAGCTCGCCCTCACCGTTACTTTTTAAAGTACTGACCCTCGTTGCAGCAGGTTCTCCGAGCCAAGGCGACGCGGCAAAGAGCTGAAGATTTCCCCAACTTTTTACTGATCTGGTGCATTCGTATTTGTGACTTTTGGATCCCAAGTACATAATCTCAAGGAGCTCGCACATACCTTTTGAAAGTTCCTAACCGATGGTGCTAACACGCACCCAAGGAGGTTTGGTATTTTAAAATATTAGTAAGGGATGTAATATATGGATCGACTATCGCATTTTAAGTCCAAGTTGTAAGTCCGTACAATATCCTTATTACTTTTGAGTCAATAGTCTGTAACCAGATGTTCCTTATCAGTAAAGGCAACTTTTTTATGTCTCAATGTATGATATCTCATTTGCGTACTCTGTTGCATATGTTATAAAGTATATTATTATGCCTAGGCCTTATGCACGCGCGCCTTACACATGCACAACATCACGCCCAGGGGTCGATTATCGATTTAGCAAAAATTAGGGCGTGACATGGGCAGCACTTATGTGGAGCATCAACGACTTTTTGGCTTATGGCAAGTTATCTGGATGGGGCACTCGTTATCTCTCATGTCCATATTGTATGGACTACACTAAGGCTTTCTATTTGAAACACAGAGGATAACCGTACTTTTTCGATTGTCATCGACAATTAGTGCCATCGGATCATCTGTTCCGGAGAAACATGAATGTTTTTTGTGTCCGTATTGTGGAGTAGGCAAATCCACCTCCAAGGTGGCCCAGAGACACAATATGGAAATAGGTTAAAGATTTACCAAGTGCTATCGAAGAGCCTACTAAGGGGTACAAGGGCGATAGATTTGGTCACACTCATAACTAGACGTTGAGGAGTATATTTTGGGACCTATCATATTGGAGCACCAATCTGATTAGACATAACTTTGATGTCATGTATATTGAGAAGAATGTGTTTGATAAAATAATTAATAATATGATGGACATAAAGGGGAAGACGAAAGACAATCCTGATGCCAGGTTAGACTCGGAAGAAATATGTAGACGCCGTGTATTGTATTTGATAGAGGAAGGGAATGGGAAGTATAAGCAGCCTAAGGCAATTTTCTCGCTGGACAAGAAGGATAAAGGGAGACTTTGCAGGTGGATTCAGGGCCTAAATTTGTTTAGACAGGTACATATCGAATATGAAAAGATGAGTCGACCCAAAGAAGAACAAACTGACGAGTATGAAGATCCATGACTGTCATATATTCATGGAGAGGTTAATTACAAATTTATTTTGAGAATTCTTACCGCAGGTAGTTTGGGATCCATTGACAAAGCTTAACATATTCTTTAGAGATCTATGTTCTACCAAGTTGATTGTCGATAATCTAGAAAAGTAAGAGGACATTGGGGTAACACTGTGCAAGCTTCAATGGGTATTTCCTCCTGGATTCTTCGACTCCATGGAGCATATACAATTTTATCTTTCCTATGAGGCACATGTTGGTGGACCTGTCGGTTATCGGTGGATGTACCCGTTCGAGCATCATCTGAACCACCTAAAAAGAATGGTGAAAAACAAAGCACGTGTCGAGCGTTCTATTTTTGCATCCTATATTCTTGAGGAGATTACAAAATTTTGCTCGAAGTATTTCAAGTCGTATATTTCTACTAATAGAACAAGAGCTCCAAGAAATGATGGCGGATATCAGGAATCTAATGATGCAATACTGAAAGTTTTCAATGATTTCGGTAAGCCTTCGGGCAAAATAAAGAAGAGATATCTGAATGACGACGAACTAAGGGCTGTTCAGTTGTATATATTACTCTACTGCGACGATGATGAAGTGGAGAAGCTAGAGGGGTAAGAATTGGTACGTTAACATTTATGTCATCTTAATATAACAATATAGGCTAATATTATTACACTAATTAGATGATGTTTTGTTGTTTTTTAGCATATTTAATGATGAGGTCAGGTCAAGTAGACCATACATAACAGATGAAGAAGTAAAACATAAAATGCGATATTATTTCTCTTCTTAGTTGAGTGCATATGTAAGGATCTTTTTGTGTATGTACTTGACAATAATTAATAGAATATTGAACTTAATATCTTTTCTTTGATATTTAGGTCGATCATCCACACACAATCTTTGAGAATGAGTCTATTAGAACTCAAACCAAGGGACCAATTTATACCGTCAAATCTGGGCAAGCTACTATGTGAATGGATTTAGGTTCAAGTCAACAAAAGTCCCGATAAGTAATATCTTTCTTGATCTCGATTCTATAAAAAATAGTTGTTTGTGTATCAAATCTTCTAACTACAAAGATGTCGATCCAGGCAATAATTTTTATGGCATCTTATGTGTTATGGAGTTGACATATAATTATGGCATATAACCTGCTAATATAGTATTATTCAAGTATGATTGTTTTGATCCAATCCAAGATCAAAGTTGAAAATTTGACAAGCTTGGTCTTATGGATATTAACTACCGGTGTCGATATCAAGGGTATGAACCATTTATCTTAGCAAGTCAGACTCAACTCATTTAATTCATAACTTATCCTAGACGAGGAACAACACAGTCAGACTGGTGGAAAGTATGCAAGACTAAAGCCATAAATACCTTCAACGTTGACGAAATAGCTTATCAGGAGGACGAGCTACCTCTTGTAACAAATATATTTGATGTGGACTCGATCAAAGTTACTCATTACACGCCTAATCATGGGAAATAGGTAGAAGTATCCGAAGAGGAAGATGAAGTAGATGAAAATGACAATGTGGAGGAGGAGGAAGAGGAGGACAAGGAAGAAGAACAAGATAAACTTTCAGAAGAGGATTGAAAATAAAATAAAATCCATTTAGACTTGTGACATGTATTATATTTTGACTGTAGAATGTACTATCCATTTAGACTTTTGAACATGTACTTGTTATTTACTATGTAATTTTATTAAGACTATGAAATATATTATATTTTTCTTCTTTATTTTATTTCTGTGTTAATGTTATATATATATATATATAAATCTGTGTATTTGTTTTTATCATTATATATTATTATTAGGTATGACAGGACAATGCGGATCTTTTGAAGGTAGATCATCCAGACGGAGTGCTACTCCTGTACCGACAACTTGTTCTTGATCCTCGTCTTCGAGGACTCCAGTGTACCGACCAGTCACATCTCCGACTCCGTCGACGGTATATTGCCGTACTGCTAGGATGAGTAGTTCAAGGCCTGATAATCCAAATAATTTGACTCATTTATGCAATCCGATCAACGATACCAAAAGAATAAAAATGAGTCAAGATAAAAGAAGAAGTAGACTTGAAACACTTAATGCTTGTGACTTAAATTTCTATACTGTCATATTATTGTGTTCTTGTCCGCTATACATGTATCTATTTTATGTTCAGTTGTAGTTAGAACTTATTTATCTATAACTGTTCAATGTGTAGTACATAACTTGTGATTTAATCATAACAGCTAGTAGACTATGTCATCACACTGTGCTAAAGGAGTTACGTCCATGTTGATGTCTTAAAATGCTTCATATGTTAACTTAGTATTTAGATCATCAATGGTCATGGACAACTTGTGCACAAGGTATATGGTTCCCGCGAACGGTCACTGGGGCACCGGGGCCGATTCATCCAGGCCAGAACAATAATTAGTCTTGCAAGCAACTTAGCACGGGTGAGGCAGGAGTTTGTAGCGGGGTTCGCTACCTGTGTTGCAAGCATCGCCGTCTACCCAGAATATAGTTCATGATGGCTAGTCAAGAAGATCCTTATGTATATCTAAAATAATGCAAACTAACTATGTCTTCGTAACAGGAAAGGTTATGGTAAGTTTTGTACAGGTGGTTCAGACGGTGAAGGTAAAAGTAAACGAATGGTGGCACATTTTGTTATGTCATTCCATTCTATCGTATATATAAATAATTGAACTAAGGCAAGATAGAAAGATTATATAATAATGTTGCATGTTCACATGAATACGATATTGATTTGGTATGTCGGGTTAGCTCGCCCTCACCGGTACTTTTTAAAGTACTGACCCTCGTTGCAGCAGGTTCTCTGAGCCAAGGCGACGCAGCAAAGAGCTGAAGCTTCCCCCAACTTTTTACTGATTTGGTGCATTCGTGTTTGTGACTTTTGGATCCCAAGTACATAATCTCAAGGAGCTCGTACATACCTTTTGAAAGTTCCTAACCGATGGTGCTAACACGCACCCAATGAGGTTTGCTATTTTGAAATATTAGTAAGGGATATAATATATGGATCGGCTATCGCATTTTGCGTCCAAGTTGTAAGTCCGTACGGTATCCTTATTACTTTTGAGTCAATAGTTTGTAACCAGATGTTCATTATCAATAAAGGCAACTTTTTTATGTCTCAATGTATGATATCTCATTTGCGTACTCTGTTGCATATGTTATAAATTATATTATTATGCCTCGGCCTTATGCACGCGTGCCTTACACATACACAACATCACGTCCAGGGGTCGATTATCGATTTAGCAAAAATTAGGGCGTGACAAGGGCAGCACTTATGTGGAGCATCAACGACTTTTTGGCTTATGGCAAGTTATCTGGATGGGGAACTCATGGTTATCTCTCATGTCCATATTGTATGGACTACACTAAGGCTTTCCATTTGAAATACAGAGGATAACCGTACTTTTTTGATTGTCATCGACAATTAGTGCCATCGGATCATCCATTCCGGAGAAACATGAATGTTTTTTGTGTCCGTATTATGGAGTAGGCAAATCCACCTCCAAGGTGGCCCAGAGACACGATATGGAAATAGGTTAAAGATTTACCAAGTGCTATCGAAGAGCCTACTAAGGGGTACAAGGGCGATAGATTTGGTCACACTCTTAACTGGACGATGAGGAGTATATTTTGGGACCTATCATATTGGAGTACCAATCTGATCAGACATAACTTTGATGTCATGTATATTGAGAAGAATGTGATTGATAAAATAATTAATAATATGATGGACATAAAGGGGAAGACGAAAGACAATCCCGAGGCCAGGTTAGACTTGGAAGAAATATGTAGACGCTGTGTATTGCATTTGATAGAGGAAGTGAATTGGAAGTATAAGCAGCCTAAGGTAATTTTCTCGCTGGACAAAAAGGATAAAGGGAGACTTTGCATGTGGATTTAGGGCCTAAATTTGTTTAGACAGGTACATATCGAATATGAGAAGATGCGTCGACCCAAAGGAGAACAAACTGACGAGTATGAAGATCCATGACTGTCATATATTCATGGAGAGGTTAATTACAAATTTATTTCGAGAATTCTTACCGCAGGTAGTTTGGGATCCTTTGACAAAGCTTAACATATTCTTCAGAGATCTATGTTCTACCAAGTTGATTATCGATCGTCTAGAAAAGTAAGAGGACATTGGGGTAACACTGTGCAAGCTTCAAAGGGTATTTCCTCCTGGATTCTTCGACTCCATGGAGCATATACAATTTTATCTTTCCTATGAGGCATATGTTGGTGGACCTGTCGGTTATCGGTGGATGTACCCGTTCGAGCATCATCTGAACCACCTAAAATGAATGGTCAAAAACAAGGCACGGGTCGAGTGTTCTATTTTTGCAGCCTATATTCTTGAGGAGATTACAAAATTTTGCTCGAACTATTTCAAGCCGTATATTTCTACTAATAGAACAAGAGCTCTAAGAAATGATGGCGGATATCAGGAATCTAATGATGCAATACTGAAAGTATTCAATGCTTTCGGTAAGCCTTCGGGCAAAATAAAGAAGAGATATCTGTATGACGACGAACTAAGGGCTGTTCCGTTGTATATATTACTCTACTGCGACGATGATAAAGTGGAGAAGCTAGAGGGGTAAGAATTAGTACGTTAACATTTATATCTCTTAATATAATAATATAGGCTAATATTATTACACTAATTAGTTGATGTTTTGTTGTTTTTCAGCATATTTAATGACGAGGTCAGGTCGAGTAGACCATACATAACAGATGAAGAAGTAAAACATAAAATGAGATATTATTTCTCTTCTTAGTTGAGTGCATATGTAAGGATATTTTTGTGTATGTACTTGACAATAATTAATAGAACATTGAACTTAATATCATTTCTTTGATATTTAGGTCGATCATCCACACACAATCTTTGAGAATGAGTCTATTAGAACTCAAACCAAGAGACCAATTTATACCGTCAAATCTGGGCAAGCTACTGTGTGAATGGATTTAGGTTCAAGTCAACAAAAGTCCCGATAAGTAATATCTTTCTGGATCTCGATTCTATAAAAAATAGTTGTTTGTGTATCAAATCTTCTAACTACAAAGATGTCGATCCAGGCAATAATTTTTATGGCATCTTATGTGTTATGGAGTTGACATATAATTATGGCATATAACCTGCTAAGATAGTATTATTCAAGTATGATTGTTTTGATCCAATCCAAGATCAAAGTTGAAAATTTGCCAAGCTTGGTCTTATGGATATTAACTACCGGTGTCGATATCAAGGGTATGAACCATTTGTCTTAGCAAGTCAGACTCAGCTCATTTAATTCATAACTTATCCTAGACGAGGAACAACGCGGTCAGACTGGTGGAAAGTATGCAAGACTAAAGCCATAAATACCTTCAACGTTGACGAAATAGCTTATCAGGAGGACGAGCTACCTCTTGTAACAAATATATTTGATGTGGACTCGATCAAAGTTACTCATTACACGTCTAATCATGGTAAATAGGTAAAAGTATCCGAAAAGGAAGATGAAGTAGATGAAATTGACGATGTGGAGGAAGAGGAAGAGGAGGACAAGGAAGAAGAATAAGATAAATTTTCAGAAGAGGATTGAAAATAAAATAAAATCCATTCAGACTTGTGACATGTATTATATTTTGACTGTAGAATGTACTATCCATTTAGACTTTTGAACATGTACTTGTTATTTACTATGTAATTTTATTAAGACTATGAAATATATTATATTTTTCTTCTTTATTTTATTTCTGTGTTCATGTTATATATATATATAAATCTGTGTATTTATTTTTATCATTATATGTTATTATTAGGTATGACAGGACAATGCGGATCTTTCGAAGGTAGATCATACAGACGGAGTGCTCCTCCTATACCGATTACTTGTTCTTGATCCTCGTCTTCGAGGACTCCAGTGTACCGACCAGTCACATCTCCGACTCCGTCGACGGTATATTATCGTACTCCTAGGATAAGTAATTCAAGGCCTGATAGTACTCTCCTGTCTAGTGTTTCTCCTGCTGAAAGCACCATGGAGACAGAGTAGCACATGGAGGAGGTCGAGTCGACTCCATATCAGTGTAATCCTCTATGTGCACCTCCGGACAAGATGAGGATGGAGATTTGGACCGATGCACCTACGATATAAGTTTATTAGTTCATATTTTCCAAATCATTATATCTATATATTCATAAATTTAATTATCATTGTATAGATATCATCCCACGACGGTACAGAGACCACTTAGACAGTTTCTATGGCAGAACAATGGTGGGCTCTTGATCAACTACTCAGATGCTCCAAAGATAGGAAGGCATTCTGATTTGCCCACTTAAAGGTATTTTTTAATATCAGTAATTATTTATGCATATTATATAACTCTTTATTTTATTTCTTGTAAAAAATTTATTTTTATCCACCACACCGGGCTGAGAAGATCGTAGAGAAGTTTTTTGCAGTCGCCGCTAAGCTGATCCGTGTTGTGATCTATGACCAGAAGGTTCATCATTGCTCCGGAAATCCCATCCATGGTTGGATCACGCCTGAGCAATGGACTGCGATGGTGGATAGATTCGACGATCCCTGGTATAAGGAAATTTTGGAGAGGGCAAAGGCGGCTTGGTCGAGGTCAAAAAAGTGGTGTGGTGACTAGATTCCTATGACAGAATATTTTTGTCGTTTGGTATGTATTCTATTGAATATATATTATTTTAATAAAAGTAGACTAAAATATTTAATTTTAATAACAAATAATATATTTTTAACAGGTACAGAGGGGTAAAGATGCCAACATGGTGACTGTCTTCCTAGATACCCATCGAAAGGGTGAAAAGCTCATCAATGAGAAGGCCACTATCACTTCCCAGATCCAGAATACTGGAGAGTGGAGGAATGACTCAGCCAACCATACCTTGCGGAATATCAAAGTAACCCATAATGTGTTAAGGTTATCTAGAGACATGGGTGTGCATACTACAATCAGGTCTCCTAGGGTTAATAATTTATGTATCTCAATCATTCAAACAAGTAGCAATAACATAGATTATTTCATAATAAGCAGTAAGGTGTCACAAATATCGTATCAGAATATTCTTAGAGATCTAGCAAGACAAAATGATAAGCCAGATATAAGATCAAAAGTATACATGACAGTGAGTTAGTTGCATCTGAATATATTACAGTCATGTAGGGAACTAGTGTCCAGATTTGTCAACTAACAGGTATCGATTGGCTAAACGTCCAAAAGAATATTGTTCAAAAAAGATGAGTTATGAATAAAGAAACCCGCTCGTGTCCCTCAACAGCCATCCTTCTAGTGTGTGCCATCAGTGAGGGGAAAGTAAGCTTGATCCTCAGGTGCTGGCTCTAAACATGGCCATGCAAAACCTATGGGTCAGACCCCAAATTGCAAGTACTACAAAGAAAGCACGAAATAAAGAAACAAATCCAGTTCTATAGCATGAGATGCATGATCTAACAATCAATAACATATATCCTATCTATGATATGGCACGATATCCCTTCACTAAATAAGGACAAGAAATGTCATATCACATCAAGATAGAATACGTCCCTTGATTATGGTCAAGCTAAAATAACTCTGCATCATAGTTCAGTCCATAGCCTATCATATCACAATAGCGAAACCAAACAACCAAATAAGGACATGAGTTGCATGATCATGCTACAACAGTCTATATCCCTAATTCTACTTAACAGAAGGCACAAAACACAATCAGAGATATTACATAGTAGAAATAATATAGCTTCAGTCCATGGATTATTGTAACATAATGACGTAACCCAACAACCAAACTTGGATATGGGTTGAATCAGCATGCCACAATAGCCCACTTTCCAGGCTAGGCATGCATTACAAAAGATTTAAATGGCCAATAATATATTATGGCTTGATATATGATCTCTGGGTTATCCCAGAAATACAATATATAAGTATCCTCAGATTGTGCCCTAATCAAGCAGGACTGGCTGAACCAAAGATATATGAGCAAGAAAATATGTATAAGATGCACCAGTACCTTACAAGAAAACTTAGCTAATTAACGATTAATAAGTGTTTGAGGCTTTCTATAGGAAAGATACTGGCTCGGTCTTATTTTTAGATCAGATAGTGACTCCAGTAGTGCGGATGGTATACAATATCTGTGGTGGCCAGTCTTTACTCTCAACTAATTTAGGGTGGCTCGACATGCATGATCTAGGAATACCGTTCTCTTTCAATGCTCTAAATTTAAGTTTCCTAGTTAACCCTAAGTTAATAGAATCTTATGTCGTGGTCACATGAATATTCTGATAGAACTGAGGATCCCCAGGACCGCAGATTGGTGTGCATATCGATCAATAAAAGATTAATAAGTTTAATACGTGATCTAACCCTTCAAAGACGAAAACTAGGGTTCACAAATTATACCAGATGTAACAAAAAAGATGAATATTTTCAGCAACCTTGATCAGTTAGCGACCCCAAGATCTTATACATGTATTCCTTTCTCAGATTGGACATCGTGTGGGAGACGATCTTTCAACCTTTTTTTCTTTTTGGCCGACCCTCTTTCTCTCCTTACATAAAAAATAAATTTAGAGAAAGCTACTTACTTTTTTATATATTACCATCACGTCCAGAGAATAAAGGATATATATAGGCTACGACAGGGACCATGAGGAGAAATAAGGGTTAGATCTCCTAACGGATCTGGGTATCCTATGTTCAGTCCGAACACACAACCCTGGCCCGTTAACAATAGCTCGGTCCACTAAAGAGCTATTGTTGCACTACCTTCCTAATCCTAAATTATGATTATGTCTCCTTCTTATTATTTTCTTGTTTGTCTTTCCATGTTAAGATATCGAATGTCCGTCGATTAAATTAAGTTACTGACAATTATATTGATTAAAATCTTTTATCCTTAAGTAGTACAACTTAACTTTATTTGTTATGTCAGATATAATTCACCTGCAGGATTTATATGACAATCCTTATGAGTTCCTTAAGGGGACATCATGAACCCTATGTATTGGGATATGGATTCCTTTTATAATCAACAGTCCAGCATACACACAATGTCATTACCCAATTCATAGAGATTATTGACCCATAATGAATCTCACTCTTTTATGAGTAAAAGTAATGTACACTGCATATACATGTCTGTTATTATATCTGAATTAAGAGCATAAGCATACATAATAACAGAGATGTTTGTTCTCTTATGTAGTCAGTACAAAGAGAACAATCTTAAGTGGCCCTGTTCAATATACACAAAGTATACTAGTGTAAACCTATAGTCAAGATAGACTAATACCATATTACACCACAACCTTTCTAATGGTTTGTCCAAGTCCATTAGTTTGTGAACTATTTATATATTCCACAGAAAAATAATAATATGATCTTCTGTGTGACACCACATACCATATTATCTATAATATAGAATATCAGATACTTGTATTGACATTATAACAAATACAACATGCAAATATTTGCCTATATGATTCTCTTTTAAAAATAAGAAAATATAGTTAATACAAAGTGATGCTTTTAGTATATAACCCTAACATATTCTTCTTAGATGTCGTACTTTAAGTACGGGCACTCTTGATACAAACTTATATTGTTACTCACAAGTTAAATATGGATTTACCCAAGTGTGATACAACAATCAATATTATCTAGCCACGACTAAAGTCACTGTCCAACTACTAGATTCGTGCATGGAAATAATTATATATATCACGTAGGAAGAGTATGTGGAACGATGGCTCATTATATATATATATATATATATATATATATATATATATATATATATATATATCAAGTAGCACTCTCAGTGTAATCAAGTGTATCAGCATGGATACAATAGTCAGGACAGGAACAAGTTCTAGTATCAAGGTTAAAGTCAAGATCATAGACAAGTTATCAAGTAGTAAGTCATTCAGGACATGACAGTTAAGTACTGGTCATATTAATTATCACTTTATTATATCGATAGATGAGAATAAGAGTAGTGTGATAACTCCTCGAGATAAGATCCACAATCCTTAAACTAAATAAGGACAGGAATTGTATACCTTCCCCCGAGTTATACTACGCCCCTTATTCTATCCAACATATAATAAGGTGATCAAGAAAAATTAGTAAGTGTATATAAGGCCACATCTAAAGGGCTCCTGTCAGATACTTAGTTAATTTAGCACAGGGTCACATCTGGGACATACTGATCCTTTCTAAGTTTAACACATATCATCACAATCATTCAATCAAACAAAAATATTTAAAATCAAGCAAGTGTTCAACGTCTGCAAGAAACTGTAAGCGCATAGCCAGCGTACCGCATGTCTGCATGGATGTCAAGGCCGCGTACAGTTGTTGGCCGCATGGATGTCAAGGCTGCATAGATGGGTCGAGGTCCACTCTTCGGGATAAGTGCCAAAGTGATGGATAATAAATATAAGTCAGAAAGGAGACATAAAGTGATGGATGTGACTGATGTGACATACAATAAATTATGTCAGAAGAACAAGACAAAATTATGAAAAGATTAGCCAAGGCGGTGCTGATTCATGCATTCAAAGAACGAGAAAACGCATAGCTCGACACTGTATAGACGATGAGGTCAAATCCGAAAATACCAAGTTCTAAACATATGGAGAATCACATAGCAAACATAAAGGACTCATAAAATAGGAGATTCCTCTATTTTATGGAAGGTGTACTTGCCTATGGACAGAGAGAGAAAACCTAAGAAAGAGCATGGAAAGGAAATAATGAGAAGAGAGAGAGTGTTTTTTGGTTTATATAGCAGCAATAACGTTATCAGTGTCACGACCCGATTCCGTAGAATCGTTGGGGCGTCCCCCGAATCGTGATGCCGTGCGGGCCTGGGATTGCGCCCGCACAAGGCTAAAGTATTTTGCATAACGAGCACATATTCAGAGTACGCAGATAAATTGAAACACAGATTTGAAACATGGAAAAGTTTTCTTTATTGATAATGAACATCTATTACAAACTCTTGAACGAGTCAGCTAATACGTCGTACGGGCTTACAAAAGAGATGACTCAAAAATGAGATAGCAGTCATGTACATTATATCCCTTTACTAAACTTCAAAAGATATAGACCTCTAGGCTGTAGGATAGCTTTGCCACGGAGCTGCATTTGTGTATGAAGAGTTGCAGGCTCCTGTCTTCAAAATGCTTCAAAGGGGCGCGGTGAAGATGCGCCAATAGCTGGACTGGATCGGGAAGACGACTTCGGCTCCTCGCTCGGTTCGCCTTGGTGCGGAGAACCTGTTTCAACGAGGGTCAGCATGTCGAAACATACTAGTGAAGGCGAGCTAACCGAACTATACCAATCAACACGTTATTTTAATGAAGCATGCATTATTTGTGGGTTTCTATCTTGCCTTAGTTTATTTACAAGTAAGCAGCATATAAAATTTACTGAAATGAACGTGCCACCGTTTGGTGGATTTTACCTGACCGTCTGAATTACCTGCATAATACTTACCATGCCTTTCCTGCCACGAAGACACAAGTTAGTTTGCAACAGGTTTAAATATACACGATGATCACTGGCATGGTTGCCATAATGGACGATTAGTCTTGACGAGAATGGTTTGCAACGTAAGTACAAGAGGTGCTGCAAGCCATTTCATCGAATAAGAGACTAGAACAATATGTGTCACGACCCGCACCCGGTTTAGGGGCACGAGTGCGTGGGTACGTCCAGCCTACGCCGCAGCATCGGCGGTAGAACGCTGTCAAGGTCTTGATACTATCTAGCCAATCTCACACAAGCATCCAATCTCCATAAGGAGGCACGGATGACCCAAATAAAATGAACACATACTCAATCACAGGGTTATAGCACGATAAGATATCGAACAAAAATTAAATACAACACAAATCCAGAATGTAATCTAACTCAACAAATATCCAAGTCTCATCAAAAATGCCGGAGACAAATTCGGTACCAAAAAGTCTACTTAAAGAACTAACTAAAAATAGTAATTTCCGGCTAGACCTCACGGAATCACAACTAACTACCAAGCCTGCAGCTACTCACCATATGGTCCATAAAGTGTTGGCTACCGATCCTCTAAGGCATAGTCTGGAAAAATGTTTCCAGTCAGGAAGGAGCAAAGCACAATCTCAAATAACAGTTCCATTAAATTGATAAGGACTATAAAGTAATAAACATGTGATGCTAGCTACTGAGAAGACCATGAAATAAATGTAATGGCAATAAAGAGAGACAGGCAATGTAAAGAGACAGGCAATAGGCAATATGATATAGTCATTGCATGCATGAAAATAAAAAGAACAAGGAACAATATCATATACGGGTGATGTAGTATATGATTTAAAATAGGGAACTGTAATCTATTCTAAGTGTTTGAAATAGTAGTTTCAAAATATGATTGGCTTGGGAACATGTACGATAGCTACAGGGCCTGGCTAATCATGGGTGAAGAGCATGATTAACACTTACATTGTTCTACACTACAATAAGAGGTTATGATCACATTTCTTACTAACTACTTCCCCGCCCCCAACTAGTACTGTGGATCCAACCATGACACGTCACGATACACGAGCAAGTCCAGTCTATCATGTACGATGTCTAATATACATGTCGTGTACAATGTCAATACGATAATCAATGTAACATCTCATGACTGCAGATCCAAGCTATACTAGTCCGTGTAATACAGTGTCAAGGATTCAGATGTAACATTTCATGATTATTTAATTTATAGAAATTATCAAGGAATTGGAAATTATCAGAGAATGTACTTGCCTTGGGTCCTTAGCTGGTAATTATGGATGTCCTGTTCCAGAGTATCCCCTGGGTGAAGCAACAGTCCTAAAAACATATCACAATAATACTTGTATCAGGTGCTACCCTAACACACAGTCTATAAACACTGGCCTCAGGGCCATGCCAGGCAGGGCACTAGTCAACTAGGGTCATCTAGTAGGGATACATAAATAAATACACATTTACACTCAGAGTACATACCAATAATTACGTATATAATACATATATATAAGCCTATCAGTAATTTGTACAAAATACATATATAATATATACACTAAATAGATGTACATAAATATATATTCATATACCAAAATATGTCTTGTATCTATACCAATCAAATATATATTCATAATTATACCAAATCGTACTTATACTATATACAGGTAAATATACCAATTAAATAAATATATATATATATATAACATTAAATACGAAAACATACATTAACATATATTATACCAATTTAAATTAAAACATACACATACTAAAATACGTATTTATATATATACCAAGTAGATTAGATATTTACATATACATATGCATATACTGTTAAACATTAATTTAAATACATAATTACATATACAATATTTATGTGTATTATTTTAATTAATGGAATAATATATATACATGTTGAACAATACATTTACTATATACATTAATTTTATATATTAAAAAATATACTAAGTATGTATACAAAATACATGTATATACATATACAAGTTATATATATTAGAATACGTAGTTATATATATTAATATGTTGAAAATACATATGCCATATTACTACAACCAATATTTTGTATAAAACGAAAATATTGAATATCTATATAGATATATATATATACCAAATCTTATTATATTACACATAATATTAAATACTAAAACTTTCATTAACCTATATCATATGTATACAGATAAATTAATACACATATATATTTAATACGTATTTACTAACATACAATCAATACCTATATATATAATAGAGAAATACGTGATGTATATATATATACATATATATATATACATATACACATATATATATATACCAAATTAAATTAAATACATACACTTACATTTCACATTAGTTAAATATATATAATCACTTTACATTAATTATATATATACATATACATTGATTATACACGTATATGTACATATACTTTAATATACACCTACATATATCTTACACATTAATTAAATATGTACAAATACATATACATTGGTTATATATACATTAACATATACATTAGTTATATATATACATTAACATACTAATTAATTATACACATACATTATATATATACTAAACATACATTATACTAAAGAGGGAAGAAGGAGAGAGGAAACTCACTGTGAGTTGGGGTGGCTGGCCGGCCGGGGCTCGGTCGGAGAGCAGTGAATGCTCGGCTAGGCCGGAGTCTCGCCGGAGGGAGCAAGGGGGCTCGCTGACCGGAGGGTTGGCCGGCTGTGAGCAGGCCAGCGGGAAGAAGAGCAGCAGGGGCTGCGGGGCTCGGCCGCCTGAGGACTGGGCAGCGGGGAGGAAGAGTGGTGGTGGTAGGCCGCCGGAGCAGGTAGGGAAGGGGAGGGGAGTTGTCCGGCGAGTGCAGGGTGGTGGAGGTGGTGTTAGAGAATGGGAGGAAGGCTGTTGGCAGCGGAAGGGGAGCTGGACGGGAGGCTGGGTCTCGGCCGGGTTGCCGGGCTGCTTGGTCGGGCCGGGTGGACAGCGGCTAGGGGACCGGCTGCGGGGACTCGGCCGCCGGGAGCAGAGAGGGGGCTAGGCCGGGCCGCCGGAGTCGGCAAGGTCCGCCGGGGTACAGAGGTGAAGGGTGGGTGAACAGTGTTCCCCCCCTTCCAATTTAAATTTGAAATTAATGAAGAAAGGAAGAAGAAGAAAAGAAAAGAAAAGAAGAAGAAGATGAAGAAAAGAGAAGGAGAAGGGAAGAAAATCCTACGGTTGAGGATGGAGGCTTGGTTGGGAAAACCTAGGTTTTCTAGGGATTAGGGTTGATGGTGACATGACATATATAGGAGAGAGGGTTTGATGGAGGGTGGTGATTGACCCCCTTTAAGTGAGGGGTCCAGATTTGACATGAAGGAATAATTCATGTGGGGATGAGGGTGAGAGGCTAATTAAAAATTATTAGGGATTCCTTATTGTTTTTAAACAAATGAGGTGATGACAAAATGCAAATTTGCAAATTAACCCCCTTAAATTTGGGTATTTGCACAGGCGCATGAAATGACAAAAATTTGGCGGGCGATTCGTGTCCGGTGTTTTGTAGGGTCAAGGGGGTGATGTATGATCGGTATGGGCTCAATTTACAGGGCACTGGAATTAAATTGGGATTTTCAGAATCAGTTAAAATAGTATCCTCAATTTAATTAGAATAAAATATAAGTTGTGTTCTAAAATTAATTAGGAGTACATGGGACCAAAATCAGGTCAGGTCATCAATACCAATAATGAAGAAGACTCAGAACAAAATATTATCCTAATTTGGGCCGCACGAAAAATAGGTCAAGATTGCCTCCAATTTCGATTGGAACGTACAACGATACAAAAATAGGAATTTATTAAATAACGTCCGCGACAATTTTTGTGCGGCTAGAAATAATGCACAGAGAGCATAATTATGAGTTGCAAAAATAGCAGAATAGAAGGCGGGCATGTCTAGGATAAGATTGTGAAATTTGTTGGAAGACAAAAGTCAGGGTAGTGCTCCAAATATCGAAGCAAAGGCAATGCGCAAAAATATTAAATAAAATACGGTAATTAATTATAATCTCCAAATATTAAATTCTAGAATAAATAATTAATCTCAAAATCCCATAATTTGGACAGGTGTTCCCCTATTGGGCTTCTAGGTCAAGTCTACCAGCTCAAACACAATTGAACACTGTATATAATATTATATTTAAATTACACATCACACATTTATTTAAAATCAAATATACTATCATGAAATTAATAAATTATAACTAATAATATTAAATATTATGAAAAGTCGAAAATACCCCCGTTTTCAGAACGTGGTAGTGACAATATGTCTCGCCCGGACCGGATCGATGCCAGTGCCCCAACATCGTCCGCAAGACCGTGACCCTGTGCACAAGTTGTCCATGATCGAACAATATACAAGTAACAATTTATTGCAGTTGAGGCAACAAGAGTGCAATTTGAGGCAACAAGAGTACAAGACAAGCAATTGTACAAGACAAGCAACAATTCATGATTTATTCCCAAACGAACAAGCATGCAGTTCAGTATCCGTTCATGAAGTTATTGACAAGCATAATAAACCAAGTCTATTCTCTTTTTTCTTGATTTCTTTTAGTTATTACTTGGTATCATTTGATCGGGGCAAAGAAGAATACAGATTTTAGGGTGTGAAGCTTGAAAACAGGGCTAGCTAATCGGGTTGGTAGCCACTCACTTAGATAGTTGGAAGGAGAAGGAAAGAGGCGCTTCACGACTCCGCTCGTAAGCCGCCTACTGCTCGTTCACCTGCATTGCACGAACAGCTCGATCAATACTCCTTCCACTCTTTCCAATCTCGGAATTGAAGTACAGTTCAATGAACGAAAATAATGAAAACTATCAAAACCGTTCAAGGAAAACAAGCAAATCCCAAAACCAACTCAAAGCACGAAAGCAACAAGCAACATCGAAATCCGAGGCAATAAAAGATAGCAGCGGAGAGGTCCCTCCTGACTCTGCCGCTAAGTCGATCCCGGGGGCACGGTCCACTGAATATTGGAATCGATTCCGAAGAAACAAATCCATAACGAGGACGAGTTCTTAATTCAATCTATCCCGATCGAACGATACTGTCTTGTGTTTCTTAGCCGCGCTCTCCGCACCGGAAGAACGGGGCGCTACATCCTACCCAACTAATTGGAAGTTTCGTCCCGAAACTTAAGAATAGAACCTACCGTTAGGGATTATTGCGTTCGGGATGACGATCACAACTCAAGGAACAATCACGAACAGAATGGTCTGATCCGCCACAGGCTAGGCATAAACCAAGTTTCATACTACATTTGTCGATTGTATGCCCCGGCTTTTTGCAGAATTTACAAGGATGGATTGCTTTCTGTTTTCCGCCGTCATTGTGACGCTTTGCAGCATTGTTTCCTCTCTCGTTGCTTTGGCATTTGTGACTGGATGTATGCACAGCGCCGGCAGGAACGTGAGGATAATGTGGCTCAAGCGACAGGGCGTGATTCATGACTTCACGCATTGTACGATACTGATGACCAACTACGTGCCCATGAATGGCAGGGCACAAATCGCCTTCAAACCTTCTAGCTCGACTTACTGCATCAGGTAAATAGGCCCTAGCGAATTTGGAGAGTCGGTTGAATTCGGCAGAATATTGCTTAACTGTCATACTGTCCTGCCTTAGTTGCACGAACTCGTTCTCCATTTGACGTTGTACAGGAGGGGGTACGAACTCCTTTTCGAACGCGGCACGAAAAGTCGTCCACGAGATCGCCTCCTTTTCGTGATCAAATTGGAGAGATCGTCGATGCACGTCCCACCAATCGTGCGCGTTGAGGCGGAGCTGTAGTTGCGCGCAGGCGACGCGCTTCTCTTCGGGGACCTCTAGTAGAGCGAAGTGATCTTCAAGTTCGGCCAACCAATCTAGAGCTACGACTAGGTCCTCAGTCCCGTTGAATGGAGTATTACAGACTTTCTTGAAGTGGCCAAAGTCGAAGGCAGTCACGTCCCTCGCCCTTGGAATTTGTGACGTCTCTACTTCAAGCGCGGGCTGTTCCACCGAAGTCGACGCTCTTGTCGAGGAATGGTTGGAAGCCAAAGTCTGAACGATCTGTTGCAGGGCATCCACCTGCTTCTATTGGACTGAGAATCGTGCTTCTATATTGTCTTGAAACTTGAGCTGACTCTCCTCCGCCCGCTTCTCGGCCCGTTCATAGCGAGCCTCGTCCCTTTGTTGGTTTGCCTCCAATATCTGCAACATTCGTTGGATGGGATCGATGCTTGGCACGACTCGCTGGCTCTCTGAACTTTTCGAAGTACCCAAACTACTTCCTTGGCCTTACATTTCGTCCGGTATTACCACTGCAGATTGCGCTGGAGCCATTCCTTCAAAAGAAGGTAAATTACATTAGGATCATAATGTATTATGGACTTATTGCATGAACGTATCTCATTTTGGCCTAGCGAGTTCAAGAGTTCGCACAGGAATTTGATCGTTAAAGGAACTTTTCCAGCACAAAGTCTAAGGAACTTTGAATCTGTGCACTGATACCACTATGTCACGACCCGATTCCGTAGAATCGTTGGGGCATCGCCCGAATCGTGATGCCGTACGGACCTGGGGTTGCGCCCGCACAAGGCTAAAGTATTTTGCATAACGAGCACATATTCAGAGTATGCAGATAAATTGAAACACAGATTTGAAACATGGAAAAGTTCTCTTTATTGATAAGGAACATCTATTACAAACTCTTGAAGGAGTCAGCTAATATGCCGCACGGGCTTACAATAGAGATGACTCAAAAATGAGATAGCAGTCCTGTACATTATATCCCTTTACTAAACTTTAAAAGATATAGACCTCCAGGCTGGAGGATAGCTTTGCCACGGAGCTGCATTTATGCATGAAGAGTTGCAGGCTCCTGTCTCCAAAATGCTTCAAAGGGACGCGGTGAAGATGCACCAACAGCTAGACTGGATCGGGAAGACAATTTCGGCTCCTCGCTCGGTTCGCCTTGGTGCGGAGAACCTATTTCAACGAGGGTCAGCATGTCGAAATATACTGGTGAAGGCGAACTAACCGAACTATACCAATCAACACGTTGTTTTAATGAAGCATACATTATTTGTGAGTTTCTATCTTGCCTTAGTTCATTTACAAGTAAGCAGCATATAGAATTTACTGAAATGAACGTGCCACCGTTCGGTGGATTTTACCTGACCGTCTGAATTACCTGCACAATACTTACCATGCCTTCCCTGCCACGAAGACACAAGTTAGTTTGCAACAGGTTTAAATATACACGATGATCACTGGCATGGTTGCCATAATGGACGATTAGTCTTGACGAGAATGGTTTGCAACGTAAGTACACGAGGTGCTGCAAGCCATTCCATCGAACAAGAGACTAGAACAATATGTCTCGCCCGGACCGGATCGATGCCAGTGCCCCAGCATCGTCCGCGAGACCGTGACCCTGTGCACAAGTTGTCCATGATCGAACAATATACAAGTAACAATTTATTGCAGTTGAGGCAACAAGAGTGAAATTTAAGGCAATAAGAGTACAAGACAAGCAATTATACAAGACAAGCAATAATTTATGATTTATTCCCAAACGAACAAGCATGCAGTTCAGTATCCGTTCATGAAGTTATTGACAAGCATAATGAACCAAGTCTATTCTCTTTTTTCTTGGTTTCTTTTAGTTATTACTTGGTATCGTTTGATCGGGGCAAAGAAGAATGCAAATTTTAGGGTGTGAAGCTTGGAAGTAGGGCTAGCTAATCGGGTTAGTAGCCACTCACTTAGATAGTTGGAAGGAGAAGGAAAGAGGTGCTTCACGACTCCGCTCGCAAGCTGCCTACTGCTCGTTCACCTGCATTGCACGAACAACTCGATCAATACTCCTTCCACTCTTTCCAATCTCGGAATTGAAGTGCAGTTCAATGAACGAAAATAATGAAAACCATCGAAACCGTTCAAGAAAAACAAGCAAATCCCAAAACCAACTCAAAGCACGAAAGCAACAAGCGACATCGAAATCCGAGGCAATAAAAGATAGCAGCGGAGAGGTCCCTCCTGACTCTGCCGCTAAGTCGATCCCGGGGGCACGGTCCACTGAATATGGGAATCGATTCCGAAGAAACAAATCCATAATGAGGACGAGTTCTAATTCAATCTATCCCGATCGAACGATACCGTCTTGTGTTTCTTAGCCGCGCTCTCTGCACCGGGAGAACGGGGTGCTACAATCAGCAGCAGCACTTAGGTGATGTAGCAGCATCAGCAATGTGCAGTGGAAATAGTAGTATCAACAGCAGCTAGGGATACAGCAGCGTTAACAATAGCTATATTGTGCAACAATAATATAAGTAGCTGTCTATCAGTAGCGAGGAGTAGTAGCAACAGCAACAACTGTGTTGTGCACGACAGTTTAGCTCAAGTACAGTAGGCAAAACTGGCTCAGGTCTGCAATAGGGGGAGTAACTATGTTTTGTGCTTGTGGACCAGTATGCACTAATGGAAGTGAGTGAACATCAGTCTAGTTACTAATGTGATGTAGATCAGAGATGAGAGAGGGTTAAGTGGCCATGTGGGTAAGTGCATGGAGGTTTAGGTAACTTAGTATAAGAGTGAGGTTGCCTTATGAGTAAGTGCTTAAAAGTTAGTGAGTGTCAGCTATAGGTAGAAGGTTTGGATTTAGGTACCATGATACTCAAGTATCATGAATAGGAAATTGGGGGATCGATATTGGGATAAGGTAATAATCCATAGCTAAGATATAAATGGAGGTATTGGGTGTAAGGTTCGTGGGATACAGGGTGTTGATAAGGTATTTATTATATGAAGGCATTTTGGTACATGTTAAGGTATTAGTTGTTTAGTTGGGCAATTAGTGTAAACACTAAGATAATATTTGATAGTAGATAAACTAAGATAATATTTGATAGTAAATCAAACTAGGATAATATAAGTTTTATATAGATACCTTAGCAATATTATCTAGTATAGCTAATACCTTGAGGTAATAACCTAGTATAACTAGTATAAAGTAGTGTTAGCAAGTTAGTAACCGAATTAACTTAGTATGGACCAAGTTTAGCTAGAAATGGCCTAAAAAAATCATCTTTAGTGTATTTTAACTCATTTCTAACTTCATTACACCAAGTAATATGATGTTCATATTTAGGTGTGTGTGACACCAGCTCGGATACCGAGATATACCATTTGATGAGGACCACAGGCGAGTACATTCTTTGATAATTTTCTTATTTGATAGCCTCTATGTTTCATGTATTTAGTATTGATATATTTGATTCTTGACATGATGGTTTCAGGGATAGGTATACGTGGATCTTAGTTATGAGATGTTATTGTTGTGGTTACTCAGTGATCGCCGTGTCGTGCTTCATGATTACTCAGTAATTACTGTGATATCTTAGTAATTATATGGACCATGATCATAGTGCATAATATTATAGATCGTGCAGTATGATATACGTATTACAATGTATCGTGATTTGGATCCGTGTACTAGTCTGGGTTAGAAAAGTATTAGTGGATATGTGATCATACCTGATGGCATATGATTTAGTATAGCCCATGATAGTTGGCAGATTATGTCACTCAAGCGTGATCATGCTAGCTCACCTTTTATATATAGCCCGTATTTGTCCCAAGCCGATCACATTATCTTACTAATATTTCAAGGCACATTTAATATATTGTTTTCTCTATTCCAGTTTATTATATTATTGTTCCTTACCATATTATTCTCTGTTCTTGCCATTATTTATCATATCTTGCGCAATATTGATTTTGTTGAATTAGTCTTCAAGATGCCTCTGAAGACCCGATCGCAGCGCTCTGGAGCAGTTTCGGTGAGGTCGGTTACTTTGTTACCTCAGAGAGAGTAAACAACGACTGTTTTATCTTCTTTCTTATAGAGGATTGCTTCACTGGTCTAGGTGGGCATTTCAGTAGTAGCTTTTGGGGGTGCTCTACCACCAGTTTCGAGGATTGTTCCATAAGTCATGGAGGATCTTCCACCACCACCACCTATGCCAGCAGATGGGACACAGATGTTTGCTATATTCTAGGAGATGATGGCGGCGCAGCAGAGATAGACAGAAGCTCTATGTTAGGGTATTGAGAGTGTTCATTAGTTAGCATTAGCTACTATGGAGAGGGTATCAGTTGTTTGGCCACAGATAGTACAGCTTTTGTAGAAGCATGAAAAATACGCTGCAGAATTATACGCAGTATGCATAAAAACCTGCGTAAAGCAGAGTTTTGGTGCTGTGTAGCGTAAAGCATAACTTCAGAGCTATCGGCATACAGCAGAGCTTTATCGCTAGTACAACGTAAAACATAGCTCCTGAATAACCCGCGTAATGCAGTATTTTCAGACTGCTTCAGCGTAAAAAGGTTGCTATCTCGCCTTTATGGCGTAAAATCCATCTACTTTTAATGCTGCGGGAAGGTGTACGAGGAACTCTTCGTATTTCTCGAATGAACCTGTCAGATCATGCAGTGAACCTGACTCCTGACAAAGAGTACTACACGACTACCCAGACGACGGCTGTAATGATGGTTCGGTACAGAGACCCAGAGCGTCGTTTAGTGATATTTCCTTGATACAAATTGCCTTTACGCATTCAAGGGAATACGCTGCCTAGTTTTACACAGGCAGACGTGAGCTTTTACGCTCAGCAGAAGACAAAACGAACTACCACGTCAAAAGCTGCTCTTCGTACAGAGCTCGAGGCACATCTCTGCAGTTAATGCGCGTGATGGGGGCATATCTCTGCATTTAATGCACGAGATTTGGTTCTATTTTTAAAGACTAGGTGAGCCATAATTATGGCTAATATGTCCACATCATCACCTCTGCATATTACGCCATCAGGCTATTTTCAGCTATAGGAGCACGTTGTACGCTATATCCTTGAAATATGTCGACCTGGCCATTTTCAGCTACAGGAGCACGTCGTATGCTATCTCCTCGGAATACGCCAACTCAGGCCATATTTGTATTGGTGCGTGATAAGGCTATTTGGTTCAGACTATGTTCAAGACCTCAGTCAAAGAAGGAGGAGCGGCTATCTTTTACGCTAGCTACCTACCCATGCAGCACCTGGCTTCTACGCCTACTCGGCTTCTACGCCAACCTGGCTTCTACGCCTACCTGGCTTCTACGCCATGGTGACAGTCATTGGCTTCTACGCCAACCTTTTCTACGCGAGGGGCAGTTACCTACGTGGCTTGCATGCCGTGATCTTCGCAGCAGTTATACGCGTTACCTCATAATGGGATACGCGTCACACGCAGATTCAGAAGATCATTAGTACGTGGGTGACAATTATTCTAACCGCCACGTAAAAAGTGCCACACTCTCCACTGTCCGACTTCTACGCTGACTGGACGGTTACTGTCACTAAAACTCTATAAATAGAGACCTCTGTCCACAGAGGTCCGGGGGGAACAGGTCGAAAAAAGGTCAAAAACATGGAGAATAGAAGTCAGAAGATTGAAAGATCAGAAATCTATTCTTGAGAGAGAAGAGCACAGACAGAGAGTAGTGATCGACGATTTTGGCATCAAGCATCCCCTCCTTCTTGCAATCTTTGAAGCATCTCCTTCTTCTACAGCACTTCTTCATCATCGTGTGGTCCAAGGGATAAAGTGATTGACCGCAGATCAGACTCCTATAGCAATATTTACCCAGATTAAATTTTGTACTTAACATCCTCGTATAGGATTAATAGTACTTCTTGTTTGTAAACCTAAGAAAGGGTTTCGTATAAACCTAGTTTTATTTCTTTCGTTTATTATCAAACACAAGATGGCGACTCTGTTGGGGACCTCTTTCTCATCTGACGAGAAAGTAATTGCTCAATACGATGCAGTATCGGTAGGATCAATGAAGAAGACCTTGGTCGTCCAGTTCGACCAGTCAGCCTACGTAGATATGCTTCGAGCAGGGGGTAGCTCTCACTCCCTCTCTGTCCAAGACAACAGGAAATCGCGTAAAGTGTGGATGCCCCGGACATCCCCTACCATTCCTGCCGACTCTCTGGCTTCTTCGACCAGCAAGGTTGTGGCTTTGCAACCTCCGCGCTCCGCGCGTAAAACTCTGTCTCCCGTCTGTGACGTGGCAGACAAAACTTTTGGCAATGCCTCAGTGCTAGTCCAGAAGTCTACTCCGTACTTTGCGCGTAAAACTCTGTCTTCCGTCGGTGACGTGGCAGACAAAACTTCTGGTTATGCCTCAGTGCTAGTCCAGAAGTCTAGTCCGTGCTCTGCGCGTAAAACTCAGTCTCCCGTCTGTGACGCGACAGACAAAATTTCTGATAATGCCTCAGCGCCAATTCAGAAATTCCCAATGCGCTCCGTACGTAAAAATGCATCTTTCCTCCGTGGAAAAGCAGATGGGCCCTGCAATCTACGCAAGGGGAAATAAGTGGAGGATCTCTCAACTTCTCGGCCTTTACGCCAGCAAAAGAAGAATCTGCCCACTCTCCAGATTACGCGAGAAGCTGATGGCCGATTAAGGACTTCCTCAGTTCTATGCCAACCTGAGCAGAGTTCCAAATTATGCCAGGTCAAGCCCCTCAGCGTAAAGAAAGCCCTATTTGTGGATAGATATGCTCCCCATGGATCATGTGCCACTCATATGGCTGAGCTGCTGTATATAGGTGGCACAGAAAGGGTTGGGGTTCCCAATATCCGTATTCCAACTGATATAAACAGAAAGAACAAGCCTTCTTCTTCTTCTTCTGTTAATCCTCCCGACTTGCGTGAATATCTGATCCAGAAGCGCAAAGATAGAGGATCTTCCCATATGTCTATTACGTCCCCTAGGGAGCATTATTGTAATGGTCATAAAATTATAGTTAATTATTGCTGTTCTGAAGCAAAACGGTCAGTTTTTGACCGGTTAAACTACTCTTTGCCTTTACAGGAAGAAGAGCCTCCATTTGCATCAGTGAACATGGCTTCACATGTTCCTAGAGGAAGGTCGAATTCAAGACGTCATCCCTCTAGAACTCCAAGCCAAAGGAGATTCAATAAACTCCTTGAGAACATTGAAGCTGGGGTGTTCCGAAACACTCGTTCGAGGTCACGATAACCGGCTTCGTATTCTTCTAATTTTGACACTAGGGGTCGCCAGTTTTCCGAATCAGACGCTAAAAGTATAGAGTCAATCTCTACAGAGACCTATACTAGCCCTTCAATGACATCTAGAGAAATGGGAGTCTATGCCATTGAAGATGAACGCAAAAAGGCTTTCTCATCAGGAAGTACTGAGCAACGCATCGCTGTATTGGAGATATCTCTGAAAGAGATACAGCCCATGATGGAGAATATGTACAGATGATGCTGACTCAACACACAGCTGCTATAGCTCAAGCATCGATCCCTCCGACTCAGATACGTGTGGGGGTGGACTTACCACCATCCAACGCGAATCAGGAGCCTGCTCTAGATCAGGAGTCAACAGCTCCTCCACTTCCTAATTCGGAGAATATATTGCCTCATGTTGGAGTTACGATACAACCGATCTCTCACCACTCCGCGGTCCCTTTACCGGCTGAAGATCCGATGCAGGCGGTGCGGGAATTGAAAGCCCAATTTGATGCCTTAAAACATAAGGATCAGCTCAAGAAATTGGGAATCAACCAGCCTTATCCATCTATCTGGGATGAGATCCCTTTCCCTCCTAAATACAAACCACAGACTATGGCTTTGTTTGAGGAAAAGACATCACCGAGCCAGTACATGAACTACTTCAGTATGATGACGGTGTTATTACAAGGGAATGACGTCCTTCTTACTCGAGTGTTCAAAGGCTGTCTCTCGGGAGTGGCTTATCAGTGGTACCGTAGTCTTACGGACAACTATATTACTTCCTTTGAAGATTTCAAGACTTTGTTCTTCGTACAATTCTATGAAGGTGGGATGGACATGTCTATGTCCTCTCTTATCGAAGTAAAGCAGAAGGAGAAAGAGAACGTTCGTACTTTCATCGAACGTTTTCGTCAATCCATTTTACAAATGCCTTCCGAAGTTCCAAACTCAGCATTGGTGGACATTTGCAGAAAGAAAATTCTTCCAGTAATCTCGGTGTTCACAGGACCATATCAGTTCCATGATTGGCCCTCGTTCATCATCTCAGCGGTGGCCGCTGAAGACAACAGTCGGAAGGCGCGTGATAATGGAATTATGATATCTACCTCTGATACAGGCAAGAAGTCATCCTCCAACAGCGACCATCCTCGTGGTTCCAAAAGAAAAGAAGCTCTGGCGATCAATACGTCCAGGCAAAAGACTGCGACAACCACACAGACAAAACCTGGGAGTTCCAGGCCCATTGAAGTATATTCTTTTGACGACAAAGATATTCCGAGCATATTCGAGTGTGTAGTCAAAAGCGGCAAGATTACCCTCCCTGAGGTAAAATGGCCTAATGAAGTCGGCAGTACCAATAATCCCAAGTACTGCATTTTCCATAGGTACATACATCACCCCACAAAGGCGTGTTATGTACTAAAAAGGAAAATCCAGGAGTTGATCGATGCTAAGGCCATCACTCTGCACAACGACGAGAAGACGGTCACAGCCAACATGATCTCTCTTCAATTTGGCAATCTGCCTCCTCAAGAAGTTCCGGATGGTGTTGTACCCATTTCCCGGACAACGATGAACATTGTTAATCTCCTTCCAACCAGGGGTCAAAATCATGACATTGTACCCCTAACTACCCAGTGTGCAGAGATTATGTGGGTTCATCCAGATCTGGTATCAGAGATCGAGGAAGAGACTCAAGCTACTAAGGCTAAGTCTAGAAAGAACTCGAAGCGTAAACCATGTCATATGGTTGCTATATCCTCGACATCAGAAGAAGAGGTCTTGGCTACTAGAATCCGGTCAGGGAAAGCCTACCTCAAGGACTATGGAGGAAGTCAGGAAGATGCATCGGCAGACGCTTCAGCTGCCAAGCCTTCAGAACCGGAACCTGTCATACCGAAGGCCGGTCCTTCGAGACCAACTTCGGCGGACAAGGGCAAGCAAAAAGAAGTGCGCTTTGACAAACCTTTGAAGAATATTCAAAACAAAGGTTTGAAGAAGCCATATAACTTCAACATCCTGGCCCAGTTGGCTAATACACCAGCCAGATTGTCCATTTTTGAACTACTCAGGCTCTCCAAAGACACTCGTCAAGCCCTGAGTGAAGCATTAATGCAGGCGGATACATATTTGACCCAGCTCAAGTCCCCTGACGAAGAACCTGTGGCATGTCCTCAATGCCATAGTGTGATGGAGGTGGTCCCGAATATCACTTTCACTCAAGATGACATGTTGTTGAAACACAACAAGCATGACAGGCCCCTCTATTACACCGGATATGTCGGTTCCATGGAGGTCGACCGGATTCACATAGATCCACGATCATCGATCAGCATCATTCCTCATAGTCTGCTCAGACCGCTGAGGATTCCTACCAGCGAATTGGCTTACACCACCACTACAATCATGGGATTCAACGCCAGGAAAAGTAAGCCGTTGGGGAAAATTCGTCTGAGGATCCAGATTGGCGACCTCAGATCAGTGGCTACATGCTATGTCATTGATTCAGAGGTGTCCTACAATATTCTGTTGGGCAGACCATGGATCCACGACCACAACATCGTTCCTTCGACTCTACATCAATATTTCAAATATATAGATGCCCAAGGAATAGTACAAACGGAGTTTGCTGATCTTAACCCGTTTAAAGGAGTAGAATCATATTACTCCGATGCCATATTGTACACCCAAGACTACATGGAGGAGGTGTCAGGAAAGACAGAGGGAGAATTCCACCGGGAGCCAAAAGAATCCTCTGCCGAGCAACCTCTATCAATCAAGGTGAAAGGGCGAACTACTTGTTCGAAAGTCATGGAACCCATGGCTATCCACCTGAACAAAACCAAGTCAGGACAGGGAGGTGATCCTCTAGTGATCACTTTGAACCAGAAGCCTCCACCTTTGGTCATCAACCTTCGGTGCAACAAGCAGCCAATTAATGTAAATATAACCAGGAACGTGGTTTCTGACGATAATAAAGATCCTCTTTTCCAGTATATTGACGCTCAAATTCCAAATCAGGAATCCTCTCCCCATAACGATATAGAACCTATAGCACAAAGATTCTTGAAAGCTATAGATTCCTATCATCCGTATATGTGGGAAGTAGCGTCACCATCTAATGTCATCATGACATATGGGCCAAAAGAGGAGTTTATCTTTATTGTCCCGCCTACTCGTAGCAGTCAACATCCAATAGTCATCGGTTGCATGCGCAATGAGCCGACTGTACAAGAAGATTCTCCCAATGATGATGCTGGAAAAATACAGGTTTACAGATATAGCCCTCAAGCTTTGAAGATTATGCAAAGTATGGGTTATAACTTTATGCTGGAACCAGGCCTCAACTATGGGAAAGGCAGGCGAATACCGTTGCACGGTGATCCCTACTGTCAACGAACTCATTTTGGGTTAGGTTATACCACCTCCCTTGCAACTTCTGAGTCAAATAAGGATATCTCTTTCTCTCCTCAAGATAGCTCATCGTCCTCCGGCTCATCTGATGATCTCGAACGAGAATTATCAGTAAATATGGTATTAACAGATTCCCTCGAAGCAGACAAATAAGAATATGAATCGTTTGAGAATGACTCTTGGGCTCAGCAAATGGATACGCAATGGAAACTCTGGTTCGAGCAGAGAGAACCTCCCACTGAAGATAAAGTTATCCAAATCGATGTTGGGGATGAACTTTTGCCAAAGCCGATATTTATCAGTAACAATCTTTCCGAAGAAGAAAGGGAAGAAATAATCCAGCTGATAAGAGAATATGACATCTTTGCGTGGAATTATGAGGATATGCCAGGTCTTGATCCAAAAGTGGCTACTCATAAACTTAATATATTGCCCAATTCGAAGCCTGTGAAGCAACATCAACGTCGGTTTCATCCGGATATGATGGACGCCATTGAAGCTGAAATCAAGAAGTTGATAGTCTGTGGCTTCATTCAGGGAGAACAACATCCTGACTGGGTCGCCAATGTTATCCCGGTCATGAAGAAAAGTGGAAAAGTACGTGTCTGCATCGATTACCGAGATCTGAATGCAGCCTGCCCCAAGGATGAGTTTCCTCTTCCTATTACAGACGTCATGATCGATAATACGTGCGGTTTTGAGTAGATGTCTTTCATGGACGGATTTTCAGGATACAACCAAATCAAGATGCATCCTGAAGACGAGAAGCATACTGCCTTCCGGATACCATTAGGGGTATATTGCTACACGGTTATGCCCTTCGGACTGAAGAATGCTGGGGCTACATACCAACGAGCTATGAGTAACATATTCTATGAGCATTTATACAAAATAATAGAATATTACATGGATGATATAGCTGTCAAAAATCGTATCAAGGATAATCACATCTAAGACTTAAAGACAGTGTTTGAGTTGATGCGCCAACATCAACTCAAAATGAATCCTACAAAGTCCTTTCTTGGTGTATCCAGTGGCAAATTCCTGGGATTTGTCATTACCGCCAAAGGCATTCAAGTGGACCCTGATAAAGTCAAGGCCATCTTAGAAATGCGACCATCCTATAATCTGAGAGAACTCAGGGGATTTTAAGGTCGTCTGGCTTATATTCGGAGATTCATATCCAACCTCTCTGGGAGATGTCAGCCTTTTTCTTGTCTCATGAAGAAAGGTGTATCCTTCATTTGGTACGAATCCTATCAGCAAGCGTTAAATGATATCAAATGCTACCTCACTATTCCTCCAGTTCTGGTGCCTCCCATCATAGAAAGACCATTTTTGCTGTATGTTCGAGCAATGGATCATTCTCTGGGAGCTCTACTCGCACAGAAGAACGATGAGGGTCATGAACAGGCTATCTACTATTTAAGCAGGATGATGGTCGGAGCTGAACACCGGTACAATCCAGTGGAAAAAGAATGCTTAGCCCTAATGTTTGCCATTCAAAAAAATATGACACTATGTCACAGGATATGTCACGACCCGCACCCGGTATAAGGGCACGAGTGCGTGGGTACGTCCAGCCTACGCCGCAGCATCGGCGGTAGAACGCTGTCTAGGTCAAGTACTATCTAAACACTCTCACGCTAGTATCCAACTCCATAAGGAGACTCGGATAATACTATAAGAATATTAACAACATACTCAATCACAACTACAGCACGATAGGAATTTGAAGAAATAAAAGAATACATCACAAGTCTAATGACACGATAATCATACCTGCAATCAGTAACATCCAATTTTTCCCCAAGTGCATCGGAAACCAGTCTACTAAGGTCACAGTCTGGAAAAATATTTCCAGTCAGGAAGGAGCAAAGTACATCTCTAAATAGCAGTTCTATATAAATGACATAAACTATGTAGCAGTTCTAGATGAAAACATACCAGATGCATGTATAGGTACGAGAATGTACAAGAAAAGAAATATACTGGAAATACTGTAAGTAAATGCAGGAAGAAAAACGATATGTCAATGAGCAAGAAACCTATGACTAAGTGTGTGAGTACTAGCTTTAACATGTGATCGGCTTGGGACTAGTAAACTTATTACATGGGTTAGTAGGGCTAACCGATGTAACAGTGAGGAGGCATGTAAACTCATTACATGGGTTAGTAGGGCTAACCGATGTAACAGTGAGGAGGCATGTAAACTCATTACATGGGTTAGTAGGGCTAACCGATGTAACAGTGAGGAGACATGTAAATGGTCAGGCCGCACCCGACGTGAGATGTGGGGTGAGCTATGGTGCATATAAAGTTGGGTATGATCACATATCTACACTAAAGTACTCCCCAAAACCCCCGACTGGTATAGTAGATCCAATCATGGTACGCTATGGCACAGGATTCCCTAGGAAGGTAGCAAATCTCCCCGGGAATCAGTGTCTGTACATGCACAAGATATCAAGGAAACAAGTCTTGTACAAGCTACACCATGGATAAGGAATAACATCTCATGACGAGATCCGTGTATACCAATCCGTGTAACCAATGTGTCAAGAACATGGATATTTACACTAGATACAGTGAACATAGGAGATATCATAAATTAGAAACTAATCAGAGAATGTACTCGCCTTGGGTCCTTAGCTGGTAATTATTGATGTCCTGTTCCAGAGTATCCCCCTGGGGGAACCAACAGTCCTAAAATATATCAAATACAACATTTGTATCAGGTGCTATACTAACACATCACAAATACATGAACTCAGGGCTCTGCCAGGTATGGCACTTAGTCAACTAGGGTCATCTAGTAGGTAGACCAATATATATATATATATCTACATATATATCACACACATTAATACTATTTAATTATAATTAAAAGATACCTTTATAAATTACACACATACATATTATCCATTTGGTATGAAACTAGATATGTATTTATAGGCTTAAATAAGGCTAATACTTGTATAAAAATAATACTGTATGTTTAATTATATAAATCCACTAGGACTTACTTTACACAAGGTATACATATATATATATGCATATGAATACCCAAAAATAGGATTTACTATATGTACTAAATTCCAAAAATACAATTTAATATGCTAATATATTTACCATATATACTATTATATAATCTGTATATATATATATACATACATATGTACTGGTTCGAGGTTGTGAAATTACACATATACCAATCAATTGTATTTACAATATATATATGCCTTTTAAAATACCTATTTGATAGTTGAATATTACCTGTGTATACTCATACATAAAATACATTTTTTTAAATATATATATTGTTAATGTATTCATTTTAAATATATACTAATACTAATACATCACATTAAATACAAATACAATACATTAATTGTATGTACAATATATATATATATACATTTATACTAATTAAGTCATTACTAAGCAATTAATGAATTTAGTACATACTAAGCATTTGGCACATTATAATGGAATATATTATATATTTAGAAATTGCTAACAAAATTTACTTATATAAAGTTGTGGCTATACTAAAACATGTATACACACACAAATTTATATACAAAGCTGAACATATGTACATAATTTGCATATGCGTATATTTACATAAAATAAGTTAGGTTGTAAAATGCTTATATTTTAACTCATATCTCAATACGTATATAACCAACAATAATACAAGTCTATATCTATATATACACTACTACCTAATTATACAATAAATAACCTTATGTATGCATCACATAAAAAGAGTAAGAAGGGAAGGCAAAATAGGGAATTACCCTCAATTTCTTATGTTAAGCCGTATGCTTGCTGCTGCTGTGTTCGATTCCATTGGAGTATCACAACTCCTCAGGAGAAATCAGTCGAGCACTGTTGGCCCATATAGAAGTCGTTAGAGCCGGGGAGGTTGTCGATCGCCGCTGTCTTCCCTCGATTCTCCGCCGTGGAGAAGATCTCGTCGAGGAACTCGCCTTGCCGCTCGCCGTTGTCTAGAACCGGTCGCTGCTCGCCGGAGCACTGGGAAGAAGTCAAGATCATCCCCGAGGAAGGAGCAGCCATCACGAGATGATCACTGAGAGGAAACTCTTGTCGGTCGTCGATGAAGCGACGCCTCTATCGTGCCCGTCGCCAAGGCACCGCCCACCGGAGTTGAACTTCAGGTGGGATGGAAGTACAGCTGGGAGTGGTGGAGGTAATGGTGTTGATGGTGATAATGGAGGTGGCGGTGGTGAAAACCAGCAGGGAGGAGCTCGCAGAATGCAGGGGAGGAGCAGTCGCTGTCCGGACTGGTAGGAATGGGGGAGGAGTTATGATGGGTTGCCGCCGGAGTTAACAGAGGAGCAGCGGCTGGGTGCAGCCGGCGGGTTCAGAGGGCCGCCGGAAAATGTTCAATGGTGATGGTGATGGCCGCCCACCGGAGTAGTAGCAGGCTGGAATCGGAGGAGGGAAGCCGGCACAGAGGACCGGTGCAGCGCTGCCGAGGGATGGCTCGGCCGGAGCGTGCATGCTCGGTTGCGGGGGACTCGGCCGCCCGGAGTACAGCAGCGGCGGAGGAGCGCAGCCGCGGGAGGGAGTTCGCCGAGGAAGATGGTCGTGTGTGGCGGTGGTGATAAGCTCTCGTGGTGGTGATAGATGGAGGGAGAGCCGCCGGAAAATGAACAGGAACTGCGGCAGCAGCAGTAGACGGAGGAGTCTCAGCGGCCGCCGGGGATCGGGGCTTGGCCGGCCTGAGCAAGGATCAACAGGAACAGTGTTCCCCCCTTACAGTTCAAATTTGAAATTAATTTCAAAAAGGAAAAGAAGGAAAGGAAGAAAGGAAGAAGAGGAAGAAGAAAAGAAAGAAAGAAGAAAGAAGAAGAAGAAAAATTACCTACGTATGAGAGAGGGGATGTGGGGGCTTGTGAAGGTGGGGAATCCTAGGTTTCTTGGGATTAGGGTTTGAAGTAGACATTATATAGGGATGAGGGGATTTGGATGGAGGGTGAGGATGCATCCCTGGAATGGTTGGCTAGGATTGAACATGAAGGGAAATAATTCATGTAGGGATGAGGGTTTTTAATTAAAAATTAATAGGCTCCCTCATTGGTTAAAATAATTAGGTGTTGACACCTACAATTGAATAATTGCAACTTAGCCCCTTAAATTCGGGAAATTGCACAAACACATAAAATGACGAAAATTGGGCGGGCGATTCGGTGTCCGGCATTTTGTAGGGTCAGGGGGCACTGTACGATGGGTATGGGCTGAATTTGCAGGGCACTGGACTTAATTTGGGATTTTAAAATCAGATAAAATGGTATCCTCAAATTAAATAGAAATAAATGCAAGTTGTGTTCAACAATTAATTAGGAGTACTTGGGGTCAAAATCAGATCAAGTCATCAATACCAATAATGAAGAAGACTCAGAACGGAATATTACCCTAATTTGGGCCGCACGAAAAATAGGTCAAGATGGCCTCCAATTTTCGATTGGAACGCACAACGATACAAAATAGGAGTTTTATTAAATAACGTCCGCGACGATTTTTGTGCGGCCAGAAATAATGTACAGGAAGCACAATTAGGAGTTGCAAAAATAGCAGAATTGAAGGCGGACATGTCTAGGGCAAGATTGTGAAATCTGTTGGAAGACAAAAGTCTGGATAGTGCTCCAAATATCGAAGCAAAGGCAATGCGCAAAAATATTAAATAAAATACAGTAATTAATTACAATCTCCAAAAAATTAAATTCTAGATAAAATAATAAAATCCAGAATTCTATAATTCGGACAGGTGGTCATCTACTGGGCTTCTAGGTCTAGTCTGCTAGCTAAAAATAAATAAACACTGCATCTAGTACTATATTTAATTTCACATCACACATAATAAATTAAATCAAATATGCTATCATGCAATTAATTAATTGTAACTACCATAAATTAAATATTATAAAAAGTCGTAAATACCCCTGTTTTCGGAATGTGGTAGTGACAAGTCTACCCACCTTAAAAGAATTTCGTCCTCGAAATTTAAAGTCCTCATAGTAGTGTTTACTCATACACATTATTATTTCCATAAATAGTGAAATTCAACAACCCACATAATCCTGAAATAGTCCACCTTGTCGTTTCGCATTTTTCAAAAATTTGAAATTACTATATTCCTGAAATATCCTCGAATAAAAATCAGTTTCCATTTCCTCACAATTTCCACGAATTTTAAATTTAAAAATATTTATACTCGGAATTTGATATCTGTTCCTCAAATTTAATTTCAATCAATGTATTGAATCTCATCCCAAAAGTCTGAATCCCAACAATAATCCATCAATGATCTAACTCTTCAGTTTCCTCCTTTCCTCAAATTTTAATCATACCTTGATCTTCGTAATTACCAAGGATCCATCAATTTTGTTATATTACTCATTAACTCTTTATTTAAATGAATGCTTCCCTTAAATTTTTAATCAGCTTGTCCCTTTCATCCAGTCATAACCTTGTCATAGATCCTTGCTATAGTCAAAACCCCAACGATCCTGGCCTAAGAAAATTTTACCCACAGTCATACAACAAACAACTTAGAGGAAACATGCATGGTTATGGTCTGTCTTATCATGGTATTGCATTCTCTGTCAGGGTGTACTACTAACCATATCCTAACAAAAATCACGAATATAACCCACGGTACTAGGGAATCAATCAATCAGAAGACAAAAAACAACATGAGAAAAGAAAGAACCTGCTAACATATTTCTTTTGGTATCTCCCATCTCTAACAAACTCTTAACTCTAGCATATTCACTAACTAATTTCTATTCCTGTACACTGGTACCCATATCAACTAATCTTAATCCACAAGATCCATGAATATATCCCTATGGCACACACCTGTCTATTAATACCAAAATCTGATACCAAGAACCTCTAATATAATCATGATTCAATAATGCATCCAAGTTGATACCTCTATCTCTTTAGTACCATACTCTCTGCCAGTTCCCGTTCCTACTACAATTGTTCATACTAGTTGTTCTTATCACTCAAATACACGTCAAATGCAATACCATACTGAGTGCTAAGCCCCTTTCTAATACAACTCTAGATGGACACCCAAGTCTGTTTGCGGTGCCATCTCAATCATGCTCAAGTTATCAGGTCCTTACACATGTGTATCATCTACTCATATATTAATATTCACCTCTTATCTACCATAAATTAATCCTCAAAATAATCGTCAAGGTTTAACTTCTCGATCAACGTAAAAATAATTGCATATACCTCCTCGAAATCAGATACTTAATATCGATAAATTTAATCACTTTTAAAATCCTCATAGTTTTAACCTTGTGTATTGAATTCACATTTGAAATCCTCAAAAATTTAATGACATAATCTCAACTCCTCAATTAAAAAAATAAAACCTTATTTTCACCTTTTAATTTATAACTCCACAATGTACATATCAGTGCTCACGGTCTCTGATACTCAAGGTGCACTCAAGGCATCTAGTGTCTATAATTGTGTACTAAAATTGTACTGCCTGAATCACTTGTACTATTACCTCCAATGATCAAAGTTATCATCACCTATATTTTCCTTCATGATTTTAATTTATGTCAACTGGTATATCATTTAATTTTCATTACACAGAGTGCTTATTGTTTTGAGCGTCATTCCCGACTAACCCTCGAAATAGAACCATTAGCACTCTTGGTATTATATCACTAGCTTCATTAATGGATCATCTCATCAAGCTCATTATAACTCATGATTACATGTATCTTCTATAACACTCATGTTTCTTTACTCTCATGGGCAAGTATATGGTTCTCATCTCAATTGATGTATATGTATTTCCCTTTAACCTTTTATAGCCTGTTAAACTAATCCATGATACGCCTCACCATTTTCATTACCAATTCCGATATTTCTCCGATCATGACACCTCATTACAACTCTTTATGCATATATCCTTCTTTACTTTTAACATATCTGATATCAATCATCAAATTGAATCATGATCCATTAATTCTTAACACAATTTTCTTGATACCTAATTGTTCACGTAGATCATTCAAATGGCAAAATCATGATTATCCAGGACGGGTATGTTGGCTCTGATACTAACTCTTGAACTATCACTGATACTCTATACTCTCCTTCTACTCACAGTCTCTAATGACCTTATCCTAGAACCATTGGTACAAGGTACTATGCTAAGGGCTAACTCTAGATTAAAACCTACTGCTCACATATCCAACTAAGAAACACTTACAACTCACTAGCAACACAGTCAATACTAATACAAGACACAAACAAAATTACAAGCCACTAATTATCATACTTAACAAGAAATCCTCAAGGGATAGGAGCTCAAAGACTGAATTGAGGACAGAAGGTATCTTTACTGCTAGTAAAGAAAAGAAGCGATGGAACAAAGTCCTGGAATAACATAAATAGATAAGTCTTGAGATGATATTTTAAGAACCAATTTAAGATACAACCTGATAATCATACACGTCTATCCGAAATCATGACACTCAGAATCCTCGCCACGCCAGTAAACATAGATGCGATAAACGACAGGTTCCGTAACTAAGGTATGCAACCCTATAATCATGTCATCTAGAATCCTCGCCACGCCAACCGGTATGGCTGCGAGAAACTCTAAATCTCATAACTAAAGTATGTACATCCAAGTTAGGTCCCTACGTTCTCGTCACGACAGCTAATATGGCTGCGATAAACTCTAGGTTCCATAACCAAAGTAGACGTTTTACCTTTCTCACTGTCCTCATCAACATATGTCATCAGATGATACCGTAAATTCTAGTCCGTAAAATTCATCTCAATTTGAAATCTCAACAACGATACCAAGAATTTAAAGTTAACAACTGGTCAACAAGAATCGAACTTAACAATGATACCAAGAATTTAATTTAATAACTGCTCAACAAGAATCAAGTTCAGTAACAACAAGCGAGAGCGGACGAAAACAAGGAAAAAGATTCAAATTGGAAATTATAATAAGATTCTCAAGGGGTCGTCCCAGGAATCTCTCAAGAATTTGTGATTGAGTATCCTCTCTCATCCTAGCATCCTATGTCCTATATTCAATAGCAGGCACGCGGTAGTACAACGAAGACGTCACGCTACCACGACATCGCACAACTTGCGAAGTCTGACCTGCATGGGCCACCACTAAAACGTGTCACGACCCGCACCCGGTATAAGGGCACGAGTGCGTGGGTACGTCCAGCCTACGCCGCAGCATCGGCGGTAGAACGCTGTCTAGGTCAAGTACTATCTAAACACTCTCACGCTAGTATCCAACTCCATAAGGAGACTCGGATAATACTATAAGAATATTAACAACATACTCAATCACAACTACAGCACGATAGGAATTTGAAGAAATAAAAGAATACATCACAAGTCTAATGACACGATAATCATACCTGCAATCAGTAACATCCAATTTTTCCCCAAGTGCATCGGAAACCAGTCTACTAAGGTCACAGTCTGGAAAAATATTTCCAGTCAGGAAGGAGCAAAGTACATCTCTAAATAGCAGTTCTATATAAATGACATAAACTATGTAGCAGTTCTAGATGGAAACATACCAGATGCATGTATAGGTACGAGAATGTACAAGAAAAGAAATATACTGGAAATACTGTAAGTAAATGCAGGAAGAAAAACGATATGTCAATGAGCAAGAAACCTATGACTAAGTGTGTGAGTACTAGCTTTAACATGTGATCGGCTTGGGACTAGTAAACTCATTACATGGGTTAGTAGGGCTAACCGATGTAACAGTGAGGAGGCATGTAAACTCATTACATGGGTTAGTAGGGCTAACCGATGTAACAGTGAGGAGGCATGTAAACTCATTACATGGGTTAGTAGGGCTAACCGATGTAACAGTGAGGAGACATGTAAATGGTCAGGCCGCACCCGACGTGAGATGTGGGGTGAGCTATGGTGCATATAAAGTTGGGTATGATCACATATCTACACTAAAGTACTCCCCAAAACCCCCGACTGGTATAGTAGATCCAATCATGGTACGCTATGGCACAGGATTCCCTAGGAAGGTAGCAAATCTCCCCGAGAATCAGTGTCTGTACATGCACAAGATATCAAGGAAACAAGTCTTGTACAAGCTACACCATGGATAAGGAATAACATCTCATGACGAGATCCGTGTATACCAATCCGTGTAACCAATGTGTCAAGAACATGGATATTTACACTAGATACAGTGAACATAGGAGATATCATAAATTAGAAACTAATCAGAGAATGTACTCGCCTTGGGTCCTTAGCTGGTAATTATTGATGTCCTGTTCCAGAGTATCCCCCTGGGGGAACCAACAGTCCTAAAATATATCAAATACAACATTTGTATCAGGTGCTATACTAACACATCACAAATACATGAACTCAGGGCTCTGCCAGGTATGGCACTTAGTCAACTAGGGTCATCTAGTAGGTAGACCAATATATATATATATATCTACATATATATCACACACATTAATACTATTTAATTATAATTAAAAGATACCTTTATAAATTACACACATACATATTATCCATTTGGTATGAAACTAGATATGTATTTATAGGCTTAAATAAGGCTAATACTTGTATAAAAATAATACTGTATGTTTAATTATATAAATCCACTAGGACTTACTTTACACAAGGTATACATATATATATATGCATATGAATACCCAAAAATAGGATTTACTATATGTACTAAATTCCAAAAATACAATTTAATATGCTAATATATTTACCATATATACTATTATATAATCTGTATATATATATATACATACATATGTACTGGTTCGAGGTTGTGAAATTACACATATACCAATCAATTGTATTTACAATATATATATGCCTTTTAAAATACCTATTTGATAGTTGAATATTACCTGTGTATACTCATACATAAAATACATTTTTTTAAATATATATATTGTTAATGTATTCATTTTAAATATATACTAATACTAATACATCACATTAAATACAAATACAATACATTAATTGTATGTACAATATATATATATATACATTTATACTAATTAAGTCATTACTAAGCAATTAATGAATTTAGTACATACTAAGCATTTGGCACATTATAATGGAATATATTATATATTTAGAAATTGCTAACAAAATTTACTTATATAAAGTTGTGGCTATACTAAAACATGTATACACACACAAATTTATATACAAAGCTGAACATATGTACATAATTTGCATATGCGTATATTTACATAAAATAAGTTAGGTTGTAAAATGCTTATATTTTAACTCATATCTCAATACGTATATAACCAACAATAATACAAGTCTATATCTATATATACACTACTACCTAATTATACAATAAATAACCTTATGTATGCATCACATAAAAAGAGTAAGAAGGGAAGGCAAAATAGGGAATTACCCTCAATTTCTTATGTTAAGCCGTATGCTTGCTGCTGCTGTGTTCGATTCCATTGGAGTATCACAACTCCTCAGGAGAAATCAGTCGAGCACTGTTGGCCCATATAGAAGTCGTTAGAGCCGGGGAGGTTGTCGATCGCCGCTGTCTTCCCTCGATTCTCCGCCGTGGAGAAGATCTCGTCGAGGAACTCGCCTTGCCGCTCGCCGTTGTCTAGAACCGGTCGCTGCTCGCCGGAGCACTGGGAAGAAGTCAAGATCATCCCCGAGGAAGGAGCAGCCATCACGAGATGATCACTGAGAGGAAACTCTTGTCGGTCGTCGATGAAGCGACGCCTCTATCGTGCCCGTCGCCAAGGCACCGCCCACCGGAGTTGAACTTCAGGTGGGATGGAAGTACAGCCGGGAGTGGTGGAGGTAATGGTGTTGATGGTGATAATGGAGGTGGCGGTGGTGAAAACCAGCAGGGAGGAGCTCGCAGAATGCAGGGGAGGAGCAGTCGCTGTCCGGACTGGTAGGAATGGGGGAGGAGTTATGATGGGTTGCCGCCGGAGTTAACAGAGGAGCAGCGGCTGGGTGCAGTCGGCGGGTTCAGAGGGCCGCCGGAAAATGTTCAATGGTGATGGTGATGGCCGCCCACCGGAGTAGTAGCAGGCTGGAATCGGAGGAGGGAAGCCGGCACAGAGGACCGGTGCAGCGCTGCCGAGGGATGGCTCGGCCGGAGCGTGCAGGCTCGGTTGCGGGGGACTCGGCCGCCCGGAGTACAGCAGCGGCGGAGGAGCGCAGCCGCGGGAGGGAGTTCGCCGAGGAAGATGGTCGTGTGTGGCGGTGGTGATAAGCTCTCGTGGTGGTGATAGATGGAGGGAGAGCCGCCGGAAAATGAACAGGAACTGCGGCAGCAGCAGTAGACGGAGGAGTCTCAGCGGCCGCCGGGGATCGGGGCTTGGCCGGCCTGAGCAAGGATCAACAGGAACAGTGTTCCCCCCTTACAGTTCAAATTTGAAATTAATTTCAAAAAGGAAAAGAAGGAAAGGAAGAAAGGAAGAAGAGGAAGAAGAAAAGAAAGAAAGAAGAAAGAAGAAGAAGAAAAATTACCTACGTATGAGAGAGGGGATGTGGGGGCTTGTGAAGGTGGGGAATCCTAGGTTTCTTGGGATTAGGGTTTGAAGTAGACATTATATAGGGATGGGGGGATTTGGATGGAGGGTGAGGATGCATCCCTGGAATGGTTGGCTAGGATTGAACATGAAGGGAAATAATTCATGTAGGGATGAGGGTTTTTAATTAAAAATTAATAGGCTCCCTCATTGGTTAAAATAATTAGGTGTTGACACCTACAATTGAATAATTGCAACTTAGCCCCTTAAATTCGGGAAATTGCACAAACACATAAAATGACGAAAATTGGGCGGGCGATTCGGTGTCCGGCATTTTGTAGGGTCAGGGGGCACTGTACGATGGGTATGGGCTGAATTTGCAGGGCACTGGATTTAATTTGGGATTTTAAAATCAGATAAAATGGTATCCTCAAATTAAATAGAAATAAATGCAAGTTGTGTTCAACAATTAATTAGGAGTACTTGGGGTCAAAATCAGATCAAGTCATCAATACCAATAATGAAGAAGACTCAGAACGGAATATTACCCTAATTTGGGCCGCACGAAAAATAGGTCAAGATGGCCTCCAATTTTCGATTGGAATGCACAACGATACAAAATAGGAGTTTTATTAAATAACGTCCGCGACGATTTTTGTGCGGCCAGAAATAATGTACAGGAAGCACAATTAGGAGTTGCAAAAATAGCAGAATTGAAGGCGGGCATGTCTAGGGCAAGATTGTGAAATCTGTTGGAAGACAAAAGTCTGGATAGTGCTCCAAATATCGAAGCAAAGGCAATGCGCAAAAATATTAAATAAAATACAGTAATTAATTACAATCTCCAAAAAATTAAATTCTAGATAAAATAATAAAATCCAGAATTCTATAATTCGGACAGGTGGTCATCTACTGGGCTTCTAGGTCTAGTCTGCTAGCTAAAAATAAATAAACACTGCATCTAGTACTATATTTAATTTCACATCACACATAATAAATTAAATCAAATATGCTATCATGCAATTAATTAATTGTAACTACCATAAATTAAATATTGTAAAAAGTCATAAATACCCCTGTTTTCGGAATGTGGTAGTGACAGGATAGACTATTCATATCATCTCCTGGATCAATCCTCTTCGGGTATTGATGAACAAGCCAAGTGTTCTCAATTTTCGACTCGCGACTTGGGCGATGTTACTAACACCTTATGATATGGTGTACGTCCCGCAGAAGTCCATAAAAGGTCAACCATTGGCTGATTTCCTAGCTGCTCATCCAATTCCGAAAACCTCTAAACTATACGAGGATATTTCCGTCGAAGTTGCAGAATGTAATTCAGCAATAGAAAGTGTTATATGGCAGCTATTCTTCGATGGTGCCTCCAGGACTAGTCCCAGGGGAAACGTGGTTTCAGGAGTAGGAATTGTCCTGGTCACTCCTGATAAACTCATCATCTATCGAGCATATTCTCTTAGCGAACCCGGCTCTAATAATGTGGCAGAATATAATGCCCTACTCATCAGACTCTAAGTCGCTAAAGAATTGGACGTCGAATATCTGGAAGCTTTCGGTGATTCTCTACTGATCGTCAATCAAGTCAGAGGAATATACGAAGTTCGTAATCCAGACCTCGTTCCTTATCACCAAGCAACGATCGAGATATCAATGACTTTCAAAGGGTTCTACGTAGAGCATGTACCTCGATCTCACAATCTGGAAGCTGATGCCCTAGCCAGTCTAGCTGCAGATTTAGCTATTCCTATAAGAAGGTAGAACTCGGTGATCCTTCTTAACAGAGATTTATTCTGTGTGAAAACAACTTTCACATAGAACGCAGCTACGATGTGAACACAGATCTTCCCAAGAGAGACTGGAGAATCCCTTTATAGATTTTGTAGCATACGGAATCTTACCAGAAGATCCTAAAGAAGCAGTATCCATCAAAAGACGATCATTATGCTTCTATTTTGATGTGTCTTCACAATGTCTATATCGTCGGACTTATGACGGACTGCTATTACGATGTCTCTCCGGTGATGAAGCGCAGCGGATTATCCGTGAAGCTCACGACGGCGTATGCGGAGCACATCAACCTGGTCCTAAGATACAGGATCGTATCAGGAGGATGGGCTATTACTGGCCTACTATGATCACAGATGCAATAAAATATGCAAGATAGTGCAAAGCCTGTCAACTTTATGCAGATTTTATATATCAACCATCTGAACATTTATTTCTTACGGTGGCATCCTGGCCTTTTGAAGCATGGGGTATGGATATCATTGGTCCTATTCACCCATCTTCTTCCAGAGGTCATCGGTTCATATTAGCCATCACGGATTATTTCTCCAAATGGGCAGAGGCAATCCCCCTTGCCGAGGTGAAGACATCCAACATGATCAGCTTTATCAAGTACCATGTCATTTATCGCTTTGGGATACCCCAAAGGATAATTCATGAAAATGGGCCTCAGTTCATCAGCCAAGCGTTTTACCGATTTTGCGATAAAAATTGGATACAAAATATGGCCTCTACGGCATATAATCCTGCTGCTAATGGTTTGGCAGAAGCCTTCAACAAAACCATTATCAAACTCTTGAAGAAGTTCGTCTCTTCGAATAAAAAAGATTGGAATGAGAAGCTCGGAGAATGCCTCTGGGCATACCGCACAATGGTACGAACACCGACGGGTTGTACCCATTCTCATTGGTTTATGGGATTGAAGCAGTTCTCCCCATTGAAATCCAAATTCCGTTACTCAGAATAGCAGTAGCTAATGAGTTGACTCAGGAAAAGAATAACCTACTAAGACTTCAAGAGCTAGAAGGATTAGACGAAAAATGCCTCCTAGCTTAACAACTTATTGCGTTCTACCAGGCACGTATTTTCAAAGCTTTTAATCAAAAAGTAAAGGAAAGGGTGTTCAAAGTTGGTGAGCTAGTTCTAGCTGTGAAAAGGCCAATGATTATTACCCACAAGTAAGGGTAAATTCTAGCCTAAATGGGAAGGCCCTTATGTGATCGAGACGACGTTCTCAAACGGCGCTTATAGATTAGCCAAGCCTAATGGAGACTTGTTAATGGCTCCTATCAACGGTAAATTCCTGAAGAGGTACTATGCTTAATCTCCTTTGCTCAATGGAGTATGGTGAAGATCTCGTTCTGACAACACTACCGCCAAAGAACTAGTTGGATCATATTCTATCATGTCCATATAACCTCTGAATAGATATATTTAACTAATTTGGAACATCAAAACCTATCACGTCCATATTACCTCTGATAGTATTTTGTGTACAAATTTTAGTTGGATCATATTCTATCATGTCCATAAAACCTCTGAATAGATATGTCCAGCTGAAGCTTACTGAAAGTATATTACGTCCATATTACCTCTGATATCACTTTCACCCTAGCCTGTCATTTATATTCAAAAATAATGGGTCCACCAAAGTCAGATAAAGTCTCTTTATTATCTCCAGAAAGAGCAAATTACATATAAAAGCAAAAGGTACATCATTTGGGAGGAGCAGTCAAATCATGGATTTGCTGTGCCAGAGAGGCCATTCTCTTATTCCTGGAGCTCAAAACTGTAGCACGAGCCCGCTCCAAACTTGTCTCCTCATTGTTCAAGGCAGACATTTCAGACCAAGCATGTATAAAATCTGCGTGGGTGACGCCCGCACGTGCCAAGTTCTGCTGAGCCGCTTCCCTTCGGTCATTCAACATATCTCGAGCTGCCGACAAAGAGAGAGCCAGCTCCTTGGCCTTAGCAAGGTCAGCTTCCAATTTATAGACCCTCGCTGCCTCTTCCTTATATTCGGCCTCACACTGAGCCAGCTGGGGAATGACATATTCCAATACGATATGCTCTTCATTCATCTCTTTTTGCTGAGCCTCGATGGACTTGCTCAGAGTTTCCATCTCCCCAACAAGCCTCGCAGTCAAAGAGTCATATTCAGCCTGAATTAGGTCATCAATGTTGCCCTGGGATAGTTGCAGATAATTGTTAATGGGTTGTTCCAAACCATTAACTATCTGCTCCAGCGCATCAGCTCTTCCAGCTTCGTTGAAGTCTCTGATCGGCGCTATCACAAACTGGGAGGACCTCCTCAGAGCCTCAAAGCCTAGATTCTTCTCCAGCACCATTGATATCAGTATTTTCAAAGTAGTGTAGAAAATAATAGTATACTGCTCAATCAGCATGGCGAGATCCGAATTGACGCTGGGAGTGGCTGCAATATCGGCAAATCCCCTTCCAGGAACGACTGCAGAGGGTGTCATCACAGTCGTCGCTTCAGCAGATGGCACGACAAAAGTAGAGGCGCCAACAACGGCCAAAGTGGCTGACGTACTCGAAGGAGGCATCGTCGTGATGACAGGCTCATCCTCCTCTGAATATGTTGGAACTATATTGGGTGAGCCAGCACCTGAAAATGTTTCCTCTTCAAGGTCGAGCACCGTCGTCTCATCGGCAGGAGCTGCAACAAAGCCAAAAGTTGCGTCGATGCTGCCCTCCCCATAGATGTCCCCTAAAAAGAAGACAAGAGAAAGTTAATATCAACTTGATGTTAATTTTTCTAAAAAAAAGGCATAAAAACGATATTTACCCATGGTCGATGGTGTATATGTCGCGTCGGCAACCAGTACAGCTAAATCATTTCTTAATGATGTTAAGCAAGCTGTCATACCTGGAGAGGAGGGTGCACCAAAGGACGACTGAGGGTAGTCATCCAAGTCTTCACCCAGATCCAATCAAGATTTATCAGGTGGAATCTCGCTGGGGATACTTACAGATGAAAAAGGAGCTGGACTCATTCTTGGTCTGGATAAAGATATTCTTATCGGCCTCGAAGGCGATCTCGCAGCACTACCTGAAGTGGTAGCAGCGACAACAGCCTCGAGCAAAGAATCTCCGGTACTTGCAGCCGAAACTATGGAGATTCCCTCTCTAAAAGGCGAGGAACCTCTAATCAAAGGATTATCCCCAATAGGGGAAACAGCAGGTTCACTCCTAGGAGCCTCAGGGCTGGAAATCCTGACAGGACCACTAACAGTATTCTTTTTCTTGCGAGGAGAAGTCTCCTTCAGAATAGGAGCCCTTCGCTTACTAGGGATAACCAGAGGCTCTGCAGGCGGAGGTATTACGCCTCTCGGTACTGTCAGCAAAAACTTATCTGGAGCGACAGAGTCTTCATCCTCGTCAGAGGAAACTGATAGGATTTCCTCTCTTCCCGTGGACTTAGAAGAGGGCATCCTAAAACTTCCACGCATATCAAAATTGCGATGGAAGATATTGGTGGCCACATAAAACTGGGCGTACGAATGGAGGATGCGCAACTCCATGGAGAGAGAAGTCGCGGGCACAGTAAAAGCTGCTCCAGTATAACCCATTATGAAGTACTGCCATCCTCTCGCTCCATCAATAAGTCCACCTTTGGACTTGAAGCTGGTGATGGCATTTCCTACATGCAATTGGTCATACCCAAACTGCTTGGCGAACCGACTAGGCAGATATGGCTACAAGAAGCAATGGTCTTCACTTCTATACAACAAATGAGAAGGTCTAATGCAGACCAACCAATAAAAAGCTTCAGGAGAAAGAACGGTCTTCCCTTCACCTGAATCCTGAAGTCTCATCCCCTGTTGATTGATATGTACAGTGGGGACGATACAGAAGAGCTTCCAGCTATGAGCAAAATTTAATGCTCGTCGACAGTCTACTACGGTCGTCACGTTCCAAGTGGAATTCTTGTAATTTAACAAGAAATTATTCTCCGAACTACTGGAAGAGCCGGGAGACGTCACCCTGGGGTTATGAAGAATTAACCATCCCATAAGATATAGGAACGGTAATTCTACCCTGGGAAAGCTGTCATGCCGTGTTTCGTCGGCAAGCAGCCCATCAGTAATGGCCCTCAGGCCAGCTTGTATCTAACATACCATGGCAGGGAGCAGGCCTAGTCTTGCCCCAACACCAAACGCACCGCAGGCCATAAGGTGTTACGTAGAATGCGATCCGAAGATGCAATGCCTGGTACTACCAATGGGCGTAGCCATACAGAGAGAAAGCCAGCCAGTTGAGCTTCCCTGGACAGAGGCCTGCGACAATGTCTCATATAACTGTAGGCTTTAGTGCCTGTAGGATATTTCCCTATCCCCTCATCAAGAACCTGATCTGAAGCCCCGACGTCTTCAATAAGATCATCGACTACTTGAGCATTAAGCACGCTCAAAAGGCTCAAAGTCTTATCCCTGCTATCCACAACTTTGTCAGGCTTAGCATCTCTGGCCTGATAAAAGAAGAGATAGGATGCCCATTTGTTGGTATGAGCCAAATCAGAGGGCTCATTATAGAAGGCAGTGCACACAAGGTAATGGCTTATTAACTCCTGGTACACTGGCACCACCCGAGAGTTTGTATCCCCCAGCTCCCGGTTTGTGGGAACATACTCTTCATAAGGAGTATCCCCTATTGGCAGTCTCAAAATCTCTGCCATCTCGTGAAGAGCCAATCCCAACTCCCCTAGTGGAGTGGCAAAAGTCCCAGTGAGCGAGATATACCACTCCATCAAAGCCAAAAATAGGTTGGGGTTGAGAGGTAACCCAACACTGGTAGCACTCACAGTCGCGTACAGACCAATGCTCTCCAGCTCCGTCTGAAAATGCTTCAGGGCCCAGGCAGATAAACGAGCCCATCGAAGATTTGAATGGGTAACCCACCCGTTGGTCCTAGGATTAACCTTGGGGTATACTCCTCCATGCCCCATGAAGTCATTGCAAAAAGTCGATAATTGGACTGGTTGGAGCAGTGAAGTATCTTCACTCGGGATACTGCCCGGAAATAATCCCCTGAAAGGCATTACAGGGCCTGAAGGGTGGCTCACAAATAATCCTTGGTCTGATCCTTTCTGATAAAATATCTTCCCCGGCTGGCCATGAAGATTAGGGGTCAGAGTCCACGACATCTTTCTGGGATACGTGGCATGGAAGAATGTCGATATAGGATAATCTCTCGGCATCCTGGGCAGGTACATGACCATGCCCCCAGTAGTAAAAATCCAGTTTTTCTTCTTGGGCTTCGTCTGGGATTGTTTATCAATCATATTCCCGAAGAGGAAAGCTGGTTTTATATATTTGGCCCCGTCTATATACGTCAAGGGCTCCCCGTTGATCATACTCAACAACATCCGTTCTCCCTGAGACGATATCAGAATTCTTCTTCCTTCAGGATACTGGGGTCCAGAAATAGGGAATGTCACATGGGACAAATCCTCCAGGTAATTGGAGTTCAGCATCCCAGCAGCGGAACCCATCACCTCAGCCAACGGAGGTATTTGCAAGTTAACTACAAAACGCAAGAAGAACATGTCAGTTTCTATACTAGACATTACAGTCTTGCAGTTTATGCCAAAGATCAACAGTCTGTGCTTTTACGCAAAGACTGTAAAAACTTGAGTTTTTACGCTGGGACCTATTTCCGAGGCATAAAATTCAAGGTTGGTAGTATACAGTCTGTAATTTACGCCAGACTGCCCAAATTTGAAGATTTTATGCCAGAATTTTCATCCAGAGCGTAACCCCAAAATTTGTAGTATACGCCAAATTTTGACAGTCAAAGCTTTTACGCCAGACTGCAAAAATATGGAGTTTTTACGCTGACACATTAGGAATATGGGCGTAAATAATAAAACATCTCTGTGCATCATCTTCCTCGAAGAGGCTCTCAGCACAGAAGATGACCTAGCACGTTCACGTACAACGTGTGCGAAAGGTTTTTCATTTTTGTCGTCCCAAAAGCTTTACCTATAACGTCCGGTGCACAGCTTGACGATGGGACAATTCGTTCAGAGCGGGGTTCGGTCAGTCCAACGGGAATCGCTCATGCTTGTGCAGAGGAGCGAGAAGAGGAGGCAGCTTTCTTTCCTTTAGTGGTGGAAGGTTGTTTCGGTGCCATTGCTAAAACTCGGAGTGCTCAGAGAAAGAAACGAAGAAGAGTTCTCAAAGAGATGAAAGTTTTTGCAAAAGACAGATGAAGAGTTTCTTCTCTCAAAACCTTGGGGTATTTATAGAGTTCAGGTAACTCTTCAAATCCTGACCAAATCCGATATTTAATATTCGGTTATGATTGGGGACTACGTCAGCCTATCATTTAGGGAAGACGGACAGTCAGCGGATTCAAAATTTTTGCGCAGAGCAAATCAACGGTTTTACGCTAAGGAGCTTTTACGCTCGAGAAGCCACAAATCTACGGTTTTACGCTAAGAGGCTATAAGTCTATAGTTTTATGCCCAGATACTTTTACGCTCGGTAGCTTTTACGCTCGAGAGGCTACAAACCTACGACTTCACGCTCAGAGGCTATAAACTTATGATTTTACGCTCAGAAGCTTTTTACGCTCAGATGCTACAAATCTACGACTACACCCTCGGAAGTTTTCTTTTCAGAGACTATAAATCTACAGTTTTACGCCCGGATGCTCTTATGCTCAGCAGCTTTTACGCTTGAGAGGCTACAAACTTATGATTTTATGCTCATCTACACTACGGATCTATGACTTTCCGCATATCTCAAAATACGCAGGCCAGAGTATGCGTATATCTGAACAATTCTCAAGACGGCCAATTACAAGGGTTCACGCAGAAGATGCTCCTTCTTGGCCTCAAATTATCCCAAGTACCCAATACATGCAGAGTACAACATTGAAAATAGCTCTTCTTCTTGGGTCGATTGGAAGTTCATCCAAAATCCAGTCAGAATCTTTTCTCTACAGTTCAAGCATGGTCATTTTTGACAGCCATTTCTCGCCCTACTTCAAGGGATTTTCGGAAAATCATTCTTGAAGATGATGGTCTGAACAAGAATTATTCTTATCAGAGAAGTGACAGTTCAGAACTCTACGTGACTCATCATTCAAAACAGCATGACAGTTCGGATATTCGACTTAAATGCTAGACAGCTTTCTACGCGTCTTCAGTTACGCGTAAAAGATGGGACGAGACCAGATACTCTTGTTATCAGAGTCGACGTAAAGTTATTCAGACGTGTCGAAGCTACACATATCCAGACTTCATCACAGCAAAAAATATGGCAAATCATCATATGCATAAAAGAAGACAACTTTATTAATCATGATTACATATGATGGAAATCCAATCTACAAAGGGTTTTTCATCTTCATGATTACATATGATGGAAATCCTTGTTCTACCAAGAGTTTCTTATTTTCACTTAGGATCACGCCAAGAGTCTGTTCTGTCAGGTTCTTGTATTGGTGGAGATCTTTATCCGTCTTCTTCAGCAGTTAGTCGGTTTCTGCGGCCGATTAACAAGAAAATAATTAATGACGGGAGGATACAAAACTGGGCCTGTTTAAATTATTCAAGAGCCCATCCTCCATACGCCTTGACAGATTGAGTTAGGATTCAGACCCAACTCAATATTGGAAGATAGGGCCAGTTTGTCTGCCCTCGTCCACCGTCATGATGGAAGAAAATACAGCTTGCAAGCTGTGTGGTCTAATACGACCCTTCCTCTCTCCCGGACGAATCGCCATATGAAATTGCTGATCATCCTGAGCAAAGGAAGCTATGATATCCTTCCATGATCCATCGTTGCAGAGGACATTTGCTCGAAGACGCCTTCTTTTTTGGCTCCTTATGAACGGGAAGAACATGATCTTCTTCTTCTTTCTTAAGTCAGCATGACAGAACTCGGCAACCATTTCTATGTGGTGAAGGAAGTGTAGGAAAAATATGTTAACTCAATCGCCTTTTTATAGGCAGAGGAGAACACACCAAATCCGAATAAATCCCTAAATATTTGCCGAGAAATCAGCCTCGAAGAACGAGTCAAACTTGACTTTTTCATGCTTCATTTAAAGTGTTTCAAATTACGAGGAATTTGAAAACTTTGAAGGGGGTCTTGTAGAAGCATGAAAAATATGCTGCAGAATTATACGCAGTATGCATAAAAACCTGCATAAACAGAGTCTCGGTGCTGTGCAGCGTAAAGCATAACTTTAGAGCTATCGGCATACAGCAGAGCTTCATCGCTAGTACAGCGTAAAACATAGCTCCTGAACAACCCGCGTAATGCAGTATTTTCAGACTGCTTCAGCGTAAAAAGGTTGTTATCTCGCCTTTATGGCTTAAAACCCATCTGCTTTTAATGCAGCGGGAAGGTGTACGAGGAACTCTTCGTATTCCTCGAATGAACCTGTCAGATCATGCAGTGAACCTGACTCCTGATAAAGAGTACTACACCACTACCCAGACGACGGCTGTAATGATGGTTCGGCACAGAGACCCAGACCGTCGTTTAGTGACATTTTCTTGATACAAATTGCTATTACGCATTCAAGGGAATACGCTGCCTAGTTTTACACAGGCAGATGTGAGCTTTTACGCACAGTAGAAGACAAAACGAACTTCTATGTCAAAAGCTGCTCTTCGTACAGAGCTCGAGGCACGTTTCAACAGTTAATGCGCGTGATGGGGGCATATCTCTGCATTTAATGCACGAGATTTGGTTCTATTTTCAAAGACTGGGTGAGCCATAATTATGGCTAATATGTCCACATCATCACCTCTGCATATTACGCCATCAGGCTATTTTCAGCTATAGAAGCACGTTGTACGCTATCTCCTTAAAATACGCCAACCTGGCCATTTTCAGCTACAGGAGCATGCCGTATGCTATCTCCTCGGAATACGCCAACTCAGGCCATATTTGTATTGGTGCGTGATAAGACTATTTGGTTCAGACTACGTTCAAGACCTCAGTCAAAGAAGGAGGAGCGGCTATCTTTTACGCTAGCTACCTACCCATGCAGCACCAGGCTTCTACGCCTACCCAGCTTCTACGCCTACCTGGCTTCTATGCCATGGTGACAGTCATTGGCTTCTATGCCAACCTTTTCTACGCAATAGGCAGTTACCTACGTGGCTTGCATGCCGTGATCTTCGCAGCAGTTATACGCGTTACCTCATAATGGGACACGCGTCACACGCAGATTCAGAAGATTATTCATATGTGGTGGCAGTTATTCTAACCGTCGCATAAAAAGTGCCACACTCTCCACTGTCCGGCTTCTACGCCGACTGGACGGTTACTGTCACTAAAACTCTATAAATAGAGACCTCTGTCCACAGAGGTCCGGGGGGGAACAGGTCAGAAAAAGGTCGAAAACTTGGATAATAGAAGTCAGAAGATCGAAAGATCAGAAATCTATTCTTGAGAGTGCCCTGAGGCTAGTACAGATCTCGGAGGGCTTACAGATAGAGGCAGTGTGCAGCCAGATATTCGATAATGCGCTGACATGGTTCTGTACAAACCCAAGGATCGCAGCGCCAGGATTGACTTGGAAAGCTTTTAAAGAGTTTTTCAAGGAGAAGTTTATTCCAGATATGGCTCTGAGTGTTCTAAAGAGCCAGTTCCTAGATCTCGTCCAGGGGAGCATGATGGTGGACGAGTATACAACAGAGTTTTACATACTAAACAGATTTATAGAGGGCCAAAATCCTCTAGGGAAGGCCCAAAAGTTTGGAAAGGGTTTGACCAGGGAGATCAAATCTCTCACTAGAGGATACCGTACGATAATATTTAAGAATATCCTGAGGGACACACAGAGAGCAGAGGATGACTTGGACCTCAAATCCAAGAGAATGTGAGACACGTCAAAAGGAGCAGGCAGTAGTGCGGGTCCAGCAAAATGACCCTACTTCCAACAGTAGAGGACCTTCCAACAGCAGAGACATCATTTTTATGCACTATTCTGAGCAACAACATAACAGGCATACCAGGCCCCGAGACCAGCACAACATGGCCCGTACTCTCTATACTGTGAGAAGATTGGACATACACGAGAGGTCTGTAGGAAGAGGCTTAGAGTGTATGTCATGACCCTCACCTGAAATAAGGGCACGGGCAGTGAGCAACTCCTAGCCTACGCTGAAATACCGACGGTAGAATATTGTCTGGGTACCTAACAACTCACACAATATGTATAAGGTACCTATCAATGTCGTCTCAACTCCAAACGAAGAAAAAATATGGTATATGATAATGGTAAAATATACTCAATCACAATGTCAAACTAAGAAAGATATGGAAAAATAGAGAAAAAGAGTCATAATACATCCATAAGTCCAAAATAATATATATATATACATACCAATAACCTCAATAAAGTCTAATACAAGTCTAAATAATAAGTCTAAACCTCCTCAGCCTCTGGTACTAGGTCCTCCTACTCTAAAGGAGTATCCTCTAATGCTACACCATCCTACAGCCCATAGTAGGTGGGACACTGGTCCATAAGCCAATCATCTAAAATATATATTCAGTTAGGATTGAAGAGAAGTATATACCTCTGAAAGCAGTTTTAAATACATAATCGAGCATATATAACAACTATTAGAAAAGAATACATGATAAATAACCATAAGAAATGGAGTAAACTAGAGTGAACAGGTAATGTACTGGAATAAAGAATAGGCAATAGAATAACTGCAAATAAAAGGAAATAGATAAAACTAGCTAATGTGCCAAGGAATATAAGTTTATTATGTGATCGATTTTGGGTTGAACGCGAATACAATATGGTTACACGTGTTATATGTAATCGACATGTACACAAATATACTTGTCTTGATCACATAACCAACTCCTACTCCCCCATCCCCAACCAATACTTATGGATCTAATCATGACACATTAAGAATACGAATATGGGAACACTGAATACGAGCAGTGCATGAACACGAAGTACACTAAATCAATACCCCATAAACACAATGAAATATATGTGAAGAAGTACCCGTTGAACATGGTAAGGAATAACATTTCCTAACATGATCCATATGGTACCAGTTCGTGTAACCACTGTGTCAGAATCAAGTATAATATTCTAGAACATGCGATATATACACTATTATGAAATAAAAACAAACAAAGAGATGTACTCGTCTTTGGTCCGGAGAAAAAGGGGTAACTCAATGTCCGAGCTGGTGTCACACAACCCTATTTACAAAAAAATAAATTAAATGGTGTAAATAAATGATACATAGTTAAAGGATGCACAAAAATGCATTTCTAGGCCAATACTAGGTTGTCTTAGCTAAACTGGGTCCACACTAAGGTTATTAATCCATGTGAGTCACTAACTAGCTAATACTAACTAATTATACCTACACTTGGTCATTAATTAAGTTTTAAGCTAATATTGGTGAGGTAATACTAACTAACTGGTACCTTCTAATACTATCATACTACTAGTACTAACAGCTAACTAACTCTAACTTACTATATATACTACTAATTCATACAAACTTAGGAGGAATAATACTTCACTAACTCCTTAATAACTGACAAATAATAACTAACCATTCCATATAATAACTGAGAATGTTACGAATTGATATAATAAATACCAGCACACAATAACTTACTTACCAATACTAACTAGATTAACTAACTGTTATTAACTAGCATTACTAATAAACAGTACTAACTGACACTAATATCCGTTCAAGGCACTAATATCTGTTCAAGTGATACACTATGTCATCCTTCCCATTCTCAGGTATCTCTACTTCATTTTACTGAAGAGCAATGTAGTGCTAACTCCACCTGGAATTTATATTTGCTGAGTCAATACCTTCCTCACTTGATCTCCACTATATTCAAGCACTCCTATACTGCTAACTAATATATGCACTTGACATTAAGGTTAAGCAAACTAACAGGTAACTAATAGTGTATCTAAAGATGCTACCATATCTAACTAGTGCCTACTAGATGCGAACTAAGCACATAGCCAACCTACGCAATTGCAGTAACTCAGTTAAGTTACTCTAACACACTTGAAGCCATACTCTCTTAATCATCACTTATAACTAGCAGCAATGCAGGATGCTGATATTGATTATGTATCAGGTATCACACCACCCACTACCCCGGGCCAACCATAATTCAACTTGCTTTCTAATATTCAGAACCTAATGTAATGTTTTAACTAACAACCAACTGCTATCTAACTAATGTCATTCAAATAACAATTACCATCTGAGTACTAATTGATGACTCAACTAAGTCTAATAACTAATATACTAACTACTAATTAAACTAACTGGCCTCCTACTGATACTAATTGCTAGTCTGTATTAACACCAACACCTAACTTCCCTTGATGTCCATTTTCCCCATCTAACTTTGTCACTAAAGTTTCTTACTCCAGTTGCTATTACTGCAACTTAATTACACTCAGTAGACATCTCTTACCTCATATTAAAGTCCCCACTTGATACTACACTCCTCTCTAATTCACCTATACACAATACACTCTCATGACACAAACACACACACACAGGATTTTTTGTCATCTGTAACACTCTCCCTCACACAAACACACACCTGCACTGTGCCCGAGCTTTTCCCCAACACTATGCCAACGCTATTCTTTAGGATAGTAAACGAGAAAAGATTTGATGAATACGGGAAAACGAGGTCTTGTGCGAAGACCCGCCCTTCTTTTATGTTTACAAACAAGATTATACAAATTTGATCCTATACGAGGATGTCTAAGTACAATTTATTTAATCTGGATGAATATTGCTATAGGTGTCTGATCTGCAGTCGATCACTTTCGCCCTTGGACCACACGATGTTGAAGAAGTGCCGTGGAAGACAGGTAGCAGCTTCGAAGGTTGCTAAAGAGGGTGGATGCCCGATGCCAAAGTCGTCGATCCCTTCTCTTCGCCGGAGCTCTGGATTCTCCTCTCTCTTTCTCTTTCTCACTCCTCTATTTCTCCTTTTAATTTGTCGACCTTGTTCCTCATTGATAGAGGTCTCTATTTATAGAGTTTTAGTGACAGTGACCACTCAGTCGGTGTAAAAATCAAGTAGTGGAAAGTACAGCACCCTTTTACACAACGGTTAAAATAACCAATGCCTGTGTATAGATGATCTTTTGACTGAGCGTGTGACGCGGGTCCAACTAAGGGACAAAATGCGTATAACTTCTACGAAGATCACGGCGTAGAAGCCACGTAGGTAGGTATCCCTCATGTAGAAGAGGTTGGCATAGAAGCCAATGTCTGTCACCATGGTATAGAAGCCAAATAGTTATCAAACCGGCATAGGAGCCGAATAGGCGTAGAAGTCGAGTGGTCATAGAGGCCGAGTGGGCGTAGAAGCCGAGTGGTCATAGAGGCCGAGTAGGCGTAGAAGTCGAGCAGGCACCGAAGCTGAATGGGCGTAGAAGCCACTGCATAACGTGCCAGAGTGATGATGTGGACGTCTTAGCCAAAATTATGGCTCTTGGAGATAATCAGATCTCTTGCATTAAATGCAGAGATCTGCCCCTATCCTGTACATTAAATGCAGATGCTTGTCTTTAAGATTTGCATCATTCTGAGCATTAAATGCAGATACGCACCTTGAATCCTGTGCGAAGAGTAACCGCTGTCGTGGCAGTCTGTTCATCTTTTACGGAGCGTAAGGAGCTCACATTTGCCTATGTAAAACTAGGCAGCGTATTCCCTTGTATGCGTAGGAGCAGCTCTCGCAAAGGGGATGTCACTAAACGACGGTTCGGTGATATTTAATTAAATCTTCTGCATTAAATATGGAGATCCGCCATCATCCTGCGCATTAAATGCAGAGGCGTGTTTTGAGGGTCTGCCACCCTTCTGTGCATCAAACGCAGAGACGTGCCTCATGCATCTGTCAGTATTCGGCGCATTAATTGCAGAGACGTACCTTGAGGGCCTGTTGCCACCCTGTGCATTAAATGCAGAGACGCACCTCGAGTCCCGTACGGAGTGCAGCTCTTGACGTGACAGGCGGTTTATCTTCCGCGGAGCGTAAGGAGCTCTCATCTGCCTGTGTAAAACTAGGCAGCGTGTTTCTCTGTGTACGTAAAAACGGTTTAAGCAAGGGAAATGGCAGTAAATGACAGCCTGGGTTGCAGTATCGCGCCATCATTATAGCCGTCGCCTGGGTAGTCGAGCGGTATCCCTTTGTCAGAAGTCCAGACGTCAGGTTCATTGCAGGATCTGACAGGTTCATTTCAAAGAATACAAAGTGTCCCTCGTACACTTAAATGCTGCATTGAAAGCAGATGAGTTTTTACACCATAAAGGCGATGAAGCACCCTGTTTACGCTGAAGCAGCCTGGACATACTGCCCTACGCGGATGGTCCTCGAACCTATATTTTACGCTGTGCTCGGCGGAGAAGCTCTGTTCGTACGTTGAAGGCTCTGAAGTCCTCTGTGTACGCTGTTTTGTATCAATATGCTGCGTAGAGCTATCCAACGTATTTTTCATGCTTCTATAAGACCCCCTTCAAAGCTTTTAAATTCCTCGTAATTTGAAATGCTTTGAATGAAGCATGAACCGCTCCTCGTAACTCAAAACGCTCTGAGTGGAGCCTGAAACGGTCAAGCCTAACACGTTCTTTCATGGCTGCCTTTATGGCAGAGTTTATTGGGGATCGGTGCTCTCTCTCGCCTATAAAAAGGCTGAGGAGTTATCCTGTTCTTCCCACACTTCCTTCATCATACAGAGATGATGGCCGGAGTTCGTCGGGTCGACTTGAGGAAGAAGGAGATCATGCTCTTCTAGCATGTAAGGAGCCGAAAAAGACGACGTCTTCGAGCAAATGTCCTCTTCAACGATGGATCATGGAAGGATATCATAGCGTCCTTTGCTCGGGATAATCAGCAACTTTGTATGGTGGTTCTTCGGGAGAGAAGAAGAATCGTATTTCACCAAGCTGCTTGCAAGCGGTACCTTCTTCCGTTACCTCCGGGGACGGGAGCAGACAAACTGTAACTGCCGTCCTCGAGTGGCGTCGGTTGTAAAAAGCAGATTTACCCTACTTTTCTTCTGTTGGAGGATGGGTCTATGCCCAGTTTTGTATCCTCCTGCCACTGATCATCTTCTTGTTCATCGACTGTGGATGTCGATGAACCGTCTTGGAAGAAGAGGAAGATCTCCACTAATGCGAGAACCTGTCAGAACAGATTCTGGGCGCGATCTTCAGCCGACGATGGGGAAGTCCTTTTTAGACGGGATTTTCCTCATATGTAATCATGAAAATGAAGAAAAACCCTTGTAGATTGGATTTCTCTCATATGTAATCATGACTTTAATTTTTAATAAAATCGTCTTTCTTCCATGCATATGATCATCTTGCCATACTTTGCTGTGAAGTCTGAATATGTGTAGCTTTGACACGTCTGATTCTTTACGCTGACTCCGTTTAGAAAAAGTGCTAGGTCATATCCTATCTTTTACGCATAACAAGGGATGCGTAGAAAGCCGCTTTAGCATTCGAGTGTTCGAACTGTCCTGCTGTTTAGGAGTGAGGAACCGCGTAGAATTCTGAACTGTTACTTCTGATAAACGAAATTTTTGTTCAGACTGTCGTCTTCAAGAATGATTTCTCAAAAATCCTTTGGAACAGGGTGAGAACTGGCTGTCAAACTGAGTCGCCATCTTGATTTTATAGACAAAATATTCAGACTTGATTCTGGATGAACTTCGAACTGACCCATGAAGAAGAGTAATTTTTCAATGTTTGAACTCTGTATGCTTCGGATACTTGGGATATCTTGAGGTCAAGAAGGAGTATCTTCTGTGTGAACTCCTGTAATTGACCGCCTTGAGAATTGTTTGGATGTACTGTACTGGCCTGCGCATCTTTCAGAAGTGCGGAAAGTCGTGGAGCATGAAATCATAAGTTGGCAGCTTCTGAGCATAAACTAAACACCATCGAGCATGAAATCATAGACTTGTAGTTCCTGAGCGTGAAGTCGTAGGTTTGTATCCTCTCGAGCATAAAAGCTACCGAGCACAAAGGCATCCGGGCGTAAAACCCGACTTGTAGCTGTCGAACGTAAAGCCGTAGATTCGTAGCTGTCGAGCGTAGAAAGCTCCTTAGCGTAGAACTGTAGATTTGTTGCTTCTGAAAAGAAAAATTTTCGAGCGTGAAGTCGTGGATTCGTCGCCTCTGAGCGTAAACTAAGCGCCACCGAGCGTGAGATCATCGATTTGGTATCTGTTGAGCGTGAAGTCGTAGGTTTGTAGCCTCTCGAGCATAAAAGCTACCGAGCACAAAGGCATCCAGGCGTAGAACCATAGACTTATAGCCTGCGAGCGTAAAACTGTAGATCTGTAGCTGTCGAGCGTAGAAAGCTCCTTAGCGTAGAAACCATGAACCTGCTTTGCGCGAAAAAAACTTTTCGAATTCGCTGACTGTCCGCCTTCTCTGAATAATAGGCTGACGTAGGACCCAACCATAACCGAATATTAATTAGGAGATTTGGTTCGGGGTCCGAGGAGTCCATCCAAACTCTATATATATCCCAAGTTTCTGAGGGAAAAACTTTCCATCCGTCTTCTGCGAGAGAAAGCTTTCGACTGTTTCGATTTCTTCTCAATTTCTTCTTCGAGTCTTCAAAGTTTCCAGCAATGGCCTCGAAGCAAGCTTCCTCCACTAAGGGAAAGAAGGTTGATTCTTCTTCTCGTTCTTCTGCTCAAGTGAGAGCGTCTCTGGTTGGACAAGGCAAACTTTATTCTGAGTGGAGCATCCCGCCGACGAGTAGTGCACCCGGCCTGGAAGGTAGAGCTTTTGGGAAAAAGAGAATGACTGAAAATCCTTCGCACACGTTGAACGTGACCGCGCTAGGTCATCTCCTGTGCTGATAGCCTCTTCGAGAAAGATGACGCACGGAGACGTTTCATCTTTTTACGCCCATATTTCTAATGTGTCAGCGTAAAAACTCCATTTTTTCGCAGTCGAGCGTAAAAGCTTTGACCGCCGAAAACTTGGTGTATACTATTAAAATTTGAGTTTTATGCTCGTGGATGAGAGTTCCGGCGTAACAACTCCATTTTAATCAGTCCGGCGTAGAGCACGGACCGTATACTGGCAATCTTTGAATTTTACGTTTAGGAAATGGATTCCATCGTAAAAGCTCAAGTTTCACAGTCTCGACGTAGAGCACGGACTGTTGATTTTTTTTTTGCAGATGCTGCAAGTCCTATAATGTCTAGTTATAGGAACTGACGTGTTTCTCTTATACTTTTGCAGTCAACTTGCATGAGTCTCCGCTAGCTGAGGTGATGGGCTCTGCCGCCGGGATGCTGCACTCCAACTATCTGGAGGATCTGTCGCACGTGACATTTCCTATCTCCGGGCTCCAGTATCCCGAAGGAAGGGCAATTCTGATATCGGCTCAGGGCGAGCGAACGCTGCTGAACTTGATCAACGGGGAGCCCCTGACGTACGTGGACGGAGAGCAATACCTGAAGCCGGCTTTCCTCTTCGGGGACATGATTGACAAGCAGTCCCAGACAAAGCCCAAGAGAGAACTCTGGGTTTTCCCTGCCGAGGGTTTGGTCTTGTACCTGCCCAATATGCCAAGAGACTACCCTATCTCTGCCTTCTCCCATGCTACGCATCCCAGGAGGATGTCGTGGATGCTGACCCCCGATCTTCACGGCAAGCCAGGGAAGATCTTTTATCTGAGAGGAGCTGACCAGGGGTCGTTTGTCAGCCGTCCTTCCGGCTCTGTGACGCTGTTCAGGGGGCTGTACCCGGGCAGTGTCCCGAGTGAAGACAGTTTGGTGATCCAGTCGGTCCAGTTACCGACTTTCTGTAATGATTTTATGGGGCACGGGGGAGTATATCCTAAGATGAACCCTCGTGTGTGGCGGGTGGATCAGCCCTTCAAACCTTCGATGGGCTCGCTTAGTTGATTAGGGCCTTGAAGTATTTTCAGACCGAGTTAGAGAACATCGGTCTGTTTTGCAGCTGTGAGTGCTACCAGTGTTGGGTTACCTCCTAACCCTAACCAGTTTCTGGCACCGATGGAGCGATATATTTCGCTCACCGGGACTTTCGCCACTCCACTGGGGGATTTGGGATTGGCCCTCCATGAGATGGCAGAGATCTAGAGACTGCCGATGGGGGATACTCCATACGAAGAGTATGTTCCCATGAACCGGGAGCTGGGAGATTCAGACCCTCGGGTAGTGAGAGTGTATCAGGAGCTGATGTGCCACTATCTCGCTTGCACTGCTTTTTATGGCGAGCCTTCAGATTTGGCTTATATCAACAGATGGACATCCTATCGTTTCTTCCACCGGCCCAGGACTGCTAAGTCGAAGAAGGTATTGGAGGGCAAGGATCTGCCTATGAATCCCCTGAGTGTGCTTAATACTCAGGTAGTTGACGATCTTATGGTGGATGCCTGGTGCTCCGGACCGGTTCCTCGACGAAGGGACGAGAAAGTATCCTGAAGGCACTAAGGCCTATAGTTATTTGAGGTACTGTCGCAGGCCTCTGTCCAGGGAGGCTCAACTGGCTGGCTTCCTCTCCATATGGCTGCACCGAGTAGTAGTGCCTGGCGTCGCATCTACGGACCGCATTCACCACAACACGCTGTGGCCTGCAGTGCGTCTGGTGTTCGGGGCAAGACTGGGCTTGCTCCCTGCCATGGTGTGCCGTATACAAGCTGGCCTGAGGGCTATGACCGACGGGCTGCTCGTTGATAAAATTCGGCGTGATAGCTTCCCCAGGGTAGAATTACCATACATGTATTTGATGTGATGGTTAATTCTCCACAACCTCTGGGTGATGTCTCCCGGTTCCGGCAGTAGTTCGGAGGGTAGTTTCTTGTTGAACTATCGAAAGTCTTCCTGGAATGTGAACACAGTTATAGACTGTCGGCGGGCGCTAGGCTTCAGTCACAGTTTGAAGCTTTTCTGCACCGTCCCTTCTGTACATCGCAATCAATCGGGGATTAGGCTCGAGGATTCGGGTAGAGAGAAGACCATTCTTTCTCCCTAAGCTTTTAATTGGTTGGTCTGTATTAGACCATCCCATCTGCTGTACAGAAGCGAAGATCATTGCTTCTTGGAGCCCTACTTGCCCTGTCGGTTTGCCCGGCAGTTTGGGTATGATCAGTTGCACGTGGGCAATGCACGTCATCAGCTTCAGGCCAGAGGTGGACTCATTGATGGAGCGAGGGGATGGCGATATTTTATCATGGGCTACACTGGAGCAATTTTTACTGTGCCGGTCATCACACTCTCCACGGAGCTGCGCATCCTGCATTCGTATGCCCAGTTCTATGTGGCAACGAACACCTTCCATCGTGATTTTGATATGCATAGAAGCTTTATGGTGCCCTCTTCCAAGCCTGGGGGAAGAGTTGAAGTCCCCTCGATTTCTTCCAATGAGGGTGAGGAGTCTGTTACCACAGATGAACCTCTGGTATAGGTACCTAGGGGTGAAGTACCTCTGTCTGCGGGGGCTTTGGTAGTTTCTGGGAAGCGAAGGGCTCCTGCTCCCAAGAAGACTTCCCCCCGTAAGAGGAAGAAGAAGATGGTAAATCATCCTCTCCGGATTCCTGGCATTGAGGCTCCTGGAGGTGAGCTTGCGTCTCCCCGTGTTGGGGATGATCCTTTGATTGGAGGTTCCTCGCCTTTTAGAGAGGGACCTTCTACAGTTCCGACTGGTGGTGTCGGAGAATCTCAGCTGGACGTCTCCGTCGCTACTACTGCTTCAAGTAGTAGAACGAGGTTGTCTTCGGGGCTGAGTATAATAAAGTTCCATATACCTCTAGCCGGATCAACATCGGGAGGGACTTCTGCCGCGCCTGTGAGCGCACCTAACGAGATTCCATTTGATGAGCCTAGGTTGGATTTTGAGGAGGACCTGGAAGACTACTTGCCAGTGTTAGTTTGCAGACCCCTTTCTCCAGGTATGACAGCTCGCCTAGCATTATTAAGAAATGATTTAGCTGTACAGGCTGCAGATGCGACGTATATGCCGTCGACCATGGGTAAATATCGTCTTTTATGCCTCTTCTTTGGGAAAATTAATATTATGTTGATATTAACTTCCTTTTGTCTTCTTTTCAGGGGAAGACCTCTTCGGAGAGGGTGATGTAGACGCGCCTTTTGGCTCTGCGTCAGGTCCTAGTGGTGACACGGAGGTACCTGATTTTGAAGAGGAGACATCTTTGGGTGCTGGCTTGCCTGTCGAGGAGACTCTTGAGATATCTCAAGAGGAGGACGAGCCTGTCATTACGACAGTGCCTCTTTTGAGCACGCCGGTCACTTCATCCGGTGTTGGCGATTCTTCTTTCGTCGCACCTCCTGTTGAGGCGACGGCCGTGGCGACATTGTCTGTGGTAATTCCTGGGGGGGAAGTCACCATCATCGCGGATACTCCCCGCGTTCATGCGGACCTAGTTGCGCTGACCGAGCAGTACACCGGTATCTTCTACACCACTTTGAGAACGCTAATGTCAATGGTGTTGGCGAAGAAGCTGGACTTTGCGTCGCTGAAGAGATCCTCTCGGTTCTCGATAGAGGCGATCAGGGAATTCGGTGATACCGGGGTAGCTGACGCGCTGGAGGCGGTGGTTAATGGTTTGGAGCAACCCATTAACGAATACCTGCAGGTAGCTCGAGGCAACATTGAAGCTCTGGTCCAGGCCAGATATGACTCCTTGACTGCGCATCTTGTTGAAAAGAAGGAAGGTCTGAATAAATTCATCGAGACTAACCAGCAGGAGATGGACAAAAGAAAAGTCGTTTTGGAGGAGACTATCGCCCTTCAAACGAAGTGCCTGGCTGAGCATGACGGCAATGTAGCGAGGGTCCGCAAACTGGAGACAAAGCTTGCCCAGGCAAAGGAGTGGGCTTCTCAGTCGTCGGAAGGTCTAGACGTGGTGAATGGCCGACTGGTCGCAGCACAACAGAACTTGGCGAGTGCAGGAGTCGCCCGTGCCGGTTTCCTTTGGGCTAGAGCCGAACTGTCCCTCCTACTAGATGACGAGGCACGGTTGGAGCTGGTCCGCACTGATGTCTTGGATTCCAGGGCTGAGAGGATGGCCGTAATGGCGCAGCAGCTTCGCGACCTGACCGCTCCCTCTTCATGATGTACTTTTGCTTTTTAATGTACTTTTGCTCTTTTTTGGGAATAATAAAGAGGCTTTTCATCTGACTTTGTGGACCCATCATTTCGGAATATAAATGACAGGTTTGGGTGAAAGTGATATCAGAGGTAGTATGGATATGATATACTTTCGGTAAGCTTTAGCAGAGCATATCTATTCAGAGGTCATATGGACATGATAGAATATGATCCAACTAGTTTCATTTTGGAAGTAGTTTTGTCAGAATGAGGACTTCGCCATATTCTACTTGAGCAGAGGAGATTTAAGCATAGTACCTTTTCAGAAATTTTCTATTGATAGGAGCCATTAGCAGGTCTCCATTAGGCTGGGCTAATCTGTAAGCGCCGTTTGAGAACGTTGTCTCGATCATGTAAGGGCCTTCCCATTTGGGCTGGAATTTGCCTTTACTCCTGTGAGTAAGGATCATCGACCTTCTCACGGCTAAGACTAGCTCGCCGATTTTGAACACCCTTTCCTTTACTTTTTGATTAAAAGCTCTGGAAATGCGTGCTTGGTAGAGCGCGATGCACTGCTGAGCTCGGAGGCGTTTCTCGTCTAATCCTTCTAGCTCTTGAAGCCTTAACAGGTCATTCTTTTCTTGAGTTAACTCATTAGCCACGGCTATCCTGAGTGACGGAATTTGAATTTCGATAGGAAGAACTGCTTCACTCCCGTAGACCAATAAGAATAGTGTGCAACCTGTCGGTGCTCGGACCGTTGTGCGGTATGCCCAGAGACATTCTCCCAGCTTCTCGTTCCAATCTCTCTTGTTCGAAGAGACGAACTTCTTCAAGAGCTTGATAATGATTTTGTTGAAGGCTTCCGCCAAACCATTAGCAGCCGGATAATATGCCGTAGAGGCCACATTTTGTATCCAATTTTTATCGCAAAATCGGTAGAACGCATGGCTGATGAACTAAGGCCCATTATCATGGATTATCCTTTGGGGAACCCCAAAGCGGTAAATGACGTGATGCTTGATGAAGCTGGTCACGTTAGACGTCTTTACCTCAGCAAGAGGGATCGCCTCTGCCCATTTGGAGAAGTAATCCGTGATGGCCAGTATGAACCGGTGACCTCTGGAAGAAGATGGGTGAATAGGACCAATGATATCCATACCCCATGCTTCGAAAGGCCAGGATGCAACCGTAGGATGTAGATGTTCGGACGGTTGATGTATGAAGTCTGCATGCACCTGACAGGCTCTGCATCATCTGGCATACTTGATTGCATCTGCGATCATAGTGGGCCAGTAATAGCCCATTCTCCTGATACGATCCTGTAGCTTAGGACCGGGTTGATGGGCCCCGCACACGCCGTCGTGAGCTTCACGAATAATCTGCTGTGCTTCATCACCGGAGAGACATCGTAATAATAGCCCGTCATAAGACCGGCGATAAGGCATTGCGATGATGCATCAAAGTAGAAGCGTAGTGATCGTCTTTTGACAGATATTGCTTCTTTAGGGTCCTTTGGCAAGATTTCGTATGCTAGAAATCTATAAAGGGACTTCTCCAGTCTCTCCTGGGAGGATCTGTGTCCACCACGTGGCTGCGTTCGATGTGAAAGTTATTTTTTACACAGAATAAATCTCTGTTAAGAAGGATTACCGAATTTTGCCTTCTTATAGGAGTAGCTAAATCTGCAGCTAGACTTGCTAGGGCATCAGCTTCCAGATTCTGAGATCGAGGTACATGCTCAAGGAAGAATCCCTTGAATGTCACGGCTATCTCGACCGTTGCTTGGTGATAGGGGATGAGGTCGGGATTCCGGACTTCATACATTCCTCTGACTTGATTGACGATCAGCAGAGAATCACCGAAGGCTTCCAGAGATTCGACCCCCAGCTCTTTAGCGACTTGGAGCCCGATTAGTAGAGCGTTTTACTCCGTCACATTGTTAGAACAGGGCTCGCTAAGAGAATATGCTCGGTAGATAACGAGTTTATCAGGGGTGACTAGGACGATCCCTACTCTTGAAACCATGTTTCCCCCGGGACCAGTCCTGGAGGCGCCATCGAAGAACAGTTGCTATGCATTATCTTCCATTACGGAATTATACTCTACAACTTCGTCGGGAATGTCCTCGTACAGTTTGGAGGACTCCGGGATCGGATGAGCAGCTAAAAAGTCAGCCAATGCTTGGCCTTTGACGGACTTCTGAGGGACGTACACCATGTCATATGGCGTTAATAACATCGCCCAAGTCGTGAGCCGGGAATTAAGGACACTTGGCTTGCTCATCAGCACCCGAAGAGGATTGATCCTGGAGATGATATAAATGGTTTGGCCCGTGATGTAGTATCGCATTTTCTGAATAGTGAACATCAGAGCCAAGCATTCTTTCTCCACAGGGTTGTACCGGTGTTCGGCTCCGACCATCATCCTGCTGAGGTAGTAGATAGCCTGTTCGTGGCCCATATCGTTCTTTTGTGCGAGAAGGGCTCCCAGAGAATGATCCATTGCTCGAACATATAGTACGAATGGTCTTCCTATGACGGGAGGTACCATAACTGGCGGGCTAGTGAGATAGCGCTTGATATCTCTGAACGCTTGCTGACAGGCTTCGTCCCATACGAAGGATATACCTTTCTTCATGAGACGAGAAAAGGGCTGGCATCTTCCGGAGAGGTTGGATATGAATCTTCGGATATAAGCCAGACGACCTTGAAATCCCCTGAGTTCCCTCAGATTGTGGGGCGGTCGCATTTCTAAGATGGCCTTGACTTTATCCGGGTCCACTTGAATGCCTTTGGCGGTGATGACAAATCCCAGAAATTTGCCGCTAGATACCCCCAGAAAGGACTTTGTAGGGTTTATTTTGAGTTGATGTTGGCGCATCAATTCAAATACTGTCTTCAAGTCTTGGACGTGATTATCCCTGAGGCGACTTTTGACAGCTATATCGTCCACGTAACACTCCACTTCCTTGCGTAAATGCTTATGGAATATGTTGCTTATAGCCCGTTGGTACGTAGCCCCAGCATTCTTTAATCCGAAGGGCATGACCGTATAGCAATATACCCCCAGTGGTGTCCAGAAGGCGGTATGCTTCTCGTCTTCAGGATGCATCTTGATCTGATTATATCCTGAGAATCCGTCCATGAAAGACATACATTCAAAATCGTATTTATTGTCGATCATGACGTCTATGATGGGAAGAGGGAACTCATCCTTGGGGCAGGCTGCATTCAGATCTCGGTAATCGATGCAGATACGTACTTTCCCATTCTTCTTCATGACCGGGACAACATTGGCGATCCAGTCGGGATATTGTTCCTTATGGATGAAGTCGCAGGCTATCAACTTCTTGACTTCAGCTTCAATGGCGTCCATCATGTCCGGGCGGAACCGGCGTTGGTGCTGCTTCACAGACTTTGAATCGGGCAGTATGTTGAGTTTATGAGTAGCTACCTTTGGATCAAGACCTGGCATATCCTCATAATTTCACGCAAAGACGTCGATATATTCTTTTATCAGTTGGATAATTTTTTCCCTTCCTTCTTTGGAAAGGTTGTTACTGATAAATATCGGTCTTGGTGAAAGTTCATCCCCAACGTCAATCTGGATAACTTCATCTTCAGTGGGAGGTTCTCTCTGCTCGACGCAGAACTCCCATTGTGTATCCATCTGCTGAGCCCAAGCGTCATTTTCAAACAGTTCAGATTCTTATTCGTCTGATTCGAAGGAATCTGTCACTACCAGATTTGCTGATAATGTTTGCTCGAGAGCGTGAGATGAGTCGGAGGGCGATGAGCCGTCTTGAAAAGAGGAAAAGATATCCTCGTTCGACTTGGAAGTCGTAAGGGAGGTGGCATACCTTAACCCAAAACGGGTTTGTTGATAGTGGGGATTGCCGAGCAGCGGTATTCGTCTGCCTTTCCCGTAGTTGAGACCTGGTTCTATCCTCAAGTTGTAACCCATATTTTGCATAATCTTCAAGGCTTGCGGGCTGTACCTGTGAACTTGTATTTTACCAGCATCGTCATCGAAGGAATCCTCTCGTATAGTCTGTTCGTTGCGCATGCGGCCGAAGACTATGGAACGCTGACCGTTGCGGGCAGGTGGAACAATGAAGATAGAATCCTCATTTGGTCCATATGTTGTGGTGACATTGGATGATGACGCCACTTCCCATATGTACGGATGATAGGAATCTATAGCTGCCAAGAATTTTTGTGCTATAGGCTCTATATCGTCATGGGGAGAGGGTTCCTGATTTGGAATCCGAACGTCGATATATTGGAAAAGAGGTCCATTGTTATTATCAGAAACCGCATTCCTGGTTGCATTTACATCACTCGGCTGCTTGTTGCGCCGAAGGCTGATGATTAAGGGCGGAGGTTGCTGGTTCAGAGTGATCACTAGAGGATCACCCCCTTTCCCTGACCTGGTCTTGTTCAGGTGGATAGCCATAGGCTCTGTGGCTTTTGGACGGGTAGTCCATCCTTTCACCTTGATTGACAGAGGTTGCTGGGCAGAAGGCTCTTCAGGCTCCCGGTAGGATTCCTTCTCTTGGAGATAATCAGATCGATTGCATTAAATGCAAAGATCTACCCCTATCCTGTGCATTAAATGCAGATGCTTGTCTTTAAGATTTGCATCATTCTGCACATTAAATGCAGATACGCACCTTGAATCCTGTGTGAAGAGTAACCGCTGTCGTGGCAGTCTGTTCGTCTTTTGCGGAGCGTAAGGAGCTCACATTTGCCTGTGTAAAACTAGGCAGCGTATTCCCTTGTATGCGTAGGAGCAGCTCTCGCAAAGGGGATGTCACTAAACGACGGTTCGGTGATATTTAATCAAATCTCCTGCATTAAATATGGAGATCCGCCATCATCCTGCGCATTAAATACAAAGGCGTATTTTGAGGGTCTGCCACCCTTCTGTGCATCAAACGCAGAGACGTGCCTCAGGAATCTGTCAGTATTTGGCGCATTAATTGCAGAGACGTGCCTTGAGGGCCTGTCGCCACCCTGTGCATTAAATGCAGAGACGTGCCTCGAGTCCCGTACGGAGTGCAGCTCTTGACGTGGCAGGCAGTTTATCTTCCGCGGAGCGTAAGGAGATCTCATCTGCCTGTGTAAAACTAGGCAGCGTGTTCCTCTGTGTACGTAAAAGCAGTTTACGCAAGGAAAATGACAGTAAATGACAGCCTGGGTTGCAGTGCCGCGCCATCATTATAGCCGTCGCCTGGGTAGTCGAGCGGTATCCCTTTGTCAGAAGTCCAGACGTCAGGTTCATTGCAGGATCTGACAGGTTCATTTCGGAGAATACAAAGCGTCCCTCGTACACTTAAATGCTGCATTGAAAGCGGATGAGTTTTTACGCCATAAAGGCGATGAAGCACCCTGTTTACGCTGAAGCAGCCTGGACATACTGCCCTACGCGGATGGTCCTCGAGCCTACATTTCATGCTGTGCTCGGCGGAGAAGCTCTGTTCGTACGTTGAAGGCTCTGAAGTCCTCTGTGTACGCTATTTTGCATCAATATGCTGCGTAGAGCTATCCAGCGTATTTTTCATGCTTCTACAACGCCATCACCAACACCAACTATAGCAGCACCCTGCAACTGCTACTGCTTCAAAAATATCAAACAGTAGCTACTTCCACTCGACCACACCAATTATGCAACCCCAAACCCGACTACACCTAAAGCATATAGCAGCAACAAACCCCCTTCTAGATGATGCACACAGACCACTATATTCCCTCACCTTGATTTACACTTGTACCGCAACACACAAACACTCTCCATACACTCCTATAATCTCATGTTACATCCTCAAATACAACACACAAACGCCCACTGTTACACTTCACTTCTAAACCACACACACAAATATATATATATATATATATATATATATATATATATATATATATAATACTAGAGACATTTAACTAAACACTTGGCATGCTATGTATAATAATCCATGATACTCTCTCTAAGGAAGGGACAAAACTTACAATACACCACAATAATCATACATACATATTAAATATGCAATAATATAGCTAATACAATTTGCTACAATAAGAATTAAAGAATAATTATGCAAAATACCAAAAATTGGGCCCCGTGTCGTACCGTATCATAAAATAGCATGATACGGCCTACACGTATCCATTTGTTGACACGTACCTAGTCTCATAACCCCGATCTAAGTCTAATCAGATCTAACTGGTCTCAGAATATAATATTGATGTGTCAATCTTGTAATTCCTCCAACATGCACACCAATCACCACATAGAACTCATAATACCTAACCAATTAGCCTAGAACTTATTCTTATAGGTATCCTTATGCCATGAGATTATTTTTAATGGTCAAATAGATGATTAAGAAGCTACAATGAAGAAAAAATTTAGAAATTACTAATTAGAAAATAAATTCCCAATAAAAATCAAAGTAGACATGATTCAGACATGATCTCTCTACTAAATCTCCTTATCCTTGTGCTCCTTGCTTCTCCAAGCTCCAAGTTTCTTGTGGAATGAGAATAAAAGAAAAAATTATGGTGAATTGAGTAAGAATTCAATGAAGGAAATGATAGAAATTGGGGATCTAATTTCTAGATCTAAATGAATGCAAATTAGAGGTAAGAGAGAGGAGAGAGTCCCCTCTGATGGTGACCAACCCCCTTCCCTCTTTCCCAACTCATGTGCATGGTTCAAATTGTCCCTCTCCATCCAATTTTGAATAGGATTAGGGAAGGGCTATTTTTGTAAGCCCCCTGATTTTCAGAATTGTTAATTTGGATTTTTCTACAATTTTCTGGGATTTCTCTGTAATTAAAACCTAGGCCTTTGGCAATTTAATGATTTTTAATTGTAGTTAATTAATATTAAAATATTATGAAAATAATATTTTATGGTGTAAAATGGAAAACCGGACATAGGGTAATTTTTCGGGAATTTATTGGACTCCGGAAGCATTTTTAAAGCCCTAGAAACTATTAAATAAATAAACCGAATTAAACCCGTGTCAACGCCCAACATCCACATGAGAGCCGAAGCCAAGCCCAAGGAGCGTTGACCCAGCCTAAAACGTAGGTCAAACCCTAGTCCAATTTCTGTATGTATAAATACATAATTCCCTAAGTTTTTCTCCACAAAGAAAAATAAAAAGAAAAAAAAAATTTATTAATAAAAGCCCCAAATCCCTAATTTCCTAAACCTAACCCTAACCCTAATCGACCTCGGCCGACCCCTCCAGCAAGTCTCCGACGAAGCACCGCCCCGCCGCCTATCTCCTCAAACCTCTGCCATAGCCGCCGCCCATCTCCGCCCGTTCCCGCTGAGAATCCTCGCCCCTAGCCCAGCCGCCCATCCCCTCTTCATCTCTCTGCCACGCCTCGACCACCATCGACCACCGCCTGCTCAGCCGCCTCATCTCCGCCCCAAAGCCCCTCCGCTCGACCACCAACCCGCAGTCGGCTCCACCGTCCTCCAGCGCCGACCCCGATCCATCGCATCCCCCGTGGCCGACCTCGTGACTGGCCCAGCCCCCCGCTCCGGCCAACTGTGATGAGCCGCCGCCGCCCTAGCCCGACATCGCCGACCCCGATCCCGGCTCCCTCCGGCAAAGCCCCGCTGCTGGCCGCATGAAACCTAGCACGGACACGGCAGGACACACTTCAAGTCGGACACAGCAGGCACAGGACGCGGACACGTGAAAATCAGTCTTCACGGAGCCCTGTTCAGGTAAAGTTTTCTCTCACCTCGTGATTCCTTTTTCGATTTCGTCAGTTGCGTAGACTGTATGACCCTCTTGGTGCCCGTGCAACCCGCTCGGGGCATCGCGTCCTGTGGTGATCGCGAACCGTGATCCAAAAACAGAAAAAACAACACCCTGATTCACCCCGGAACTGAGTGCGCCCTGCCAAATGGGACGACTTGGTCGCACGCGGAATTTACCAAAATGTGCGTGTCGTTGATACGGACGTGTGGAATTTTGCAGAAGTCGATTCGGATTTGCGTGCACATCGGAATCAACGCGTATCCGCCGACAACGCCCCGTATCCGTCCATTCTGGATCACGCTGTAACTTTGTGTAAACACGTCGGATCGAAACTAAACTTGCGCCATCGGACTCGTAGCAATACGGTGGTCCTGTGACCCAAGTTTGGTACGATTCTGAGAACGTTGACAAAATTGCGTATCGTGGGCCCCACAAGCTCTATTTGACGGGCGATTTTGTGATCGGCTCATCGGAATCCAATTCTGAAAGTTCCGTTGGGTTCGTATTATCGTTCCTGACTTGCTGACACTAAGTTGGACAAATTTGGAGACCTTTGACCCTGACACGCTTTTCGGTGCAAAGTGGCCCACGTGTGGACCCCGCTTTGACCCGGAAATGTCATTTTTGCCCCTGTGTCCAAATCGAACTCAAGGACTGGCATTTTTAGCTATTTGATATTTTCTGAATCTAATGGTGATATTTATTTCAGCAACCGGAGTAGTACCTGCCATTCCCACTGGGACCAGAGCTACAGTGGAGCCAGGACCCTAGGCAAGTGTACCTTGCCAACCTCTACAGTATTGTTACATATTTTCCTTGCTTCATTATATTGCTGTGCATGCTTAACCTAGGACCGTGTGACGTACTTACCGTCCGATTATTAGTCGGGTGCCAACACCGTACGCGGTGTTGGGTACTGTCACCTAGAGATGGACATTCGTGACACTTTACATTCTCGTACTTGTCTTATCAAGTATCATATGACCCAGGATACTTGACACCATTCATGAGACAGGATCTTCCCAAGATATTCGTGGTGATTCTGTATAGGATACAGGACTTGACAGAGATACCATATCCATAGATATTTATGACTTGTTGCATTTAGCTATGATCTTGCGTAACATGGACATGGGGCCACATGGACATGAGACGTATGATTACATTGGGTGGGGAGAGATGCACAGGCTACAGGTTGATATATATATTATGACGGCATCTCAGTCTCACTCTGAGCTAGACAGCTGCCGGTGTCTCAGTCTCTCGCTGAGCTAGACAACCACATGATATCACTGCTACCGGCTCCCCGACACAGAGCCTGTAGTGGCTTCAGCCTGAGTTCTAGTGCTGCTCTCATCTTGCATATCACTTAGCTGGTTATTTAGTGCATCCCTATTGTTTCATTTATTGCTGGAGAGACACACAGGCTACAGGTTGATTATATTATGCTGGCGTCTCAGTCTTCCGCTGAGCTAGACGACCACATGATCTCACTGCTACCGGCTCCCTGACACAGAGCTTGTAGTTGTTTCAGCCTGAGTACTAGTGATGCTCTCTCTTGAATTTCACACAGATTATTACATATTTTGCCTATATTTACTCATTTATTCTCTGTACTGCATTATTTTGGCTTGTTTTATCTGTACCTTGTTATGTCCCCTGAGGACCTGGATCCGGATTATGTCCCCAGGATTAGTAGCCGAGATCCACCCAGAGTTATACAGTACAGGAGCATTAGCAGGAGCAGAAGCAGGAACAGGAGCAGTTACTGAAGTAGTACCAGATTCAGTGGACGAGTGATCACCGAGGTTATCTTCTGAGTATATATTATTTCCATACTCAGTATTTGCTGTAGTTATCTTTATTCTTGTATCCTGACATATGTATCAGACTCATTACCGGGTTATTTCCCGAGTTTATATTTTATTGAGATATGATCTTGCTTTATGATTCTGATATTGTGGTATTTATTCTTTGGATGAGATTAGTATACTTGGACCCTTACTGTTATTTACAGCTTAAGTGCGCCCCGATGGATCCATTAAATTGGGTTTGTCCATCGGTGTGTGCTGCTGGTCATTGCCACGTGTCCAGTCCCTCGTTATTTTGGGACTGGGGCGTGACATGGTTTTTGTGGTGGCCCATGCAGGTATACGACTAAATTGTTTGGTTTCAACTTAGGGACCGAGCAAGCCTGCAATAAGAATAGGATAAGTTTTTAGGATCTCATCCACTTGCTTGAAACGTTCGGGATATCTATATCGGATTCGAATTAATTCTTGACTTTCATCCTGCCTTGATTCCTGAATGCCTCTTATTGTTTATTTTGGTTACAGAATTATGGTTCCAGAAGCCGGCGACGAGACTCATCTAGGAACACCACAAGGTATTGTGGTTACCCACGAAGATGAAGTGACACCAGTTGACGAAGGTCAATCCGCTCAACAACGTAGTCAAGCAAGTCAGCATGCCTCGAGAATTCAGCAAGATGACGTTCCACCGTCAACGCAATTTACTCCACAAATGCCCGTATTTCCACAAGGGCAGGCCATGGACGGGCAGCAGATGTTTCAAATGATCTATGCAATAATGCAACTCAACAAGAGGCTTTGAGTCGCAGCCTAGCAATCGCATTAGAGCAGGCGAATCTACCAGCACGATGGCCAACGACGGGCTCTATTTCTGATTTCCGCCAGCTGAAGCCCCGTACCTTCTCAGGCAAAGCGGAGCCCACAGAAGTTCATGAGTGGCTCACCAACACTCAACATCAATTAGAAGCAGCCGAGCTTCCAAGAGAACGTTGGATAACTGTCGTCAGAATGCAGTTAACGGATAATGCACATCACTGGTGGCTATCTGAGGAGACACGGCTCGGACCAGACCGAGTCACTTGGGAAGAGTTCTCCAGACTCTTTCAGGAGATGTACATACCAGCCATCGCTCGATCAGAACTTCTCGACAAGTTTAATCGCCTCACTTAAGACAGTATGACAGTAGAAGAGTACAACGCGGAATTCATTCGTCTAAGTTGCTTCGCCCCAACCCTGATCCCGACAGAAGAAGATAAGGCTGAAAAGTTCTTCGACGGACTAAACATTGAGCTACAGAAACTAATTGGATCCGTTGCACCTACATCTTACCCGGACGTCCTTGCTGCAGCCCGATGCATGGAGCGCGTCATCAGGAGAGAGACCAGTCTGAAGCGATCATCCATATTAGCACCCGCCGGAGCACCACAAGAAGAAGCTACAAAGAGACCTCACATGCACCAGCCATCAGAAACATCTCCACAGGCACTACCTATCTGTCAATATTGTCACAAGCGAGGCCATATTGAGGACGAGTGCAGACGAAAAAGAAAAGTATGTTTAGCTTGCGGATCCAGTCGGCATTCATTGAGGGAATGCCCTAAGCGTCGAGAAAGAGCACCAATGGTTAAACAACAAGCGTTACCAGTACCGAGGCCAACCTATCCAGCATTGGGAGTACCACAAATAGAAGTTGAAGGAGGCCTACCACCAGCTCCAAGAGGGTATCAGCCGAGGCCACCTTTGATACCACAAGCAGCACTCTTCCAGCAGGCTCAGAAGCAGCAGAGAAATCAACTGCAAGAACGTGAACAAGCTCCAGCGATGACTTTGGAAGACGCACAGACCCATGGAGTAGCTAATGCGCGTAATTCTCTGTAGTTATCTGTTATAGATTTGTTTTATCTCGTGCCTATTGTTTCGTGACCTCAGCCTTAACCTATGAAATTTTGAGCTTGCTTATAATTGATAACTGTAGAGATTATAGAGTCTTGTGTTATTGTGCTTATTTTGTATTATTTTGTGAACTTAAATTAAGTTATACCTCCTTCCATCATCATCTAGCGTACTTATATTGGTTGTACCAACTTGACTTATGCTGCTAATATAGCCGAGTTTTTGCAAGCTTATCCTTTTATCGAGCTTGTTCATGACATATGTATTATTGGGTCGACACACTAATACAATTGTCTATTCAGAATCAGTGTATTACGGTCTGATCAACCTTAGTGCATTTTGGTTCGCTCTTCACACGACTACTTTACGTAGATTGAGATATATAGTTGACTAGTATACTTGCCCTCTAGATATGTCTGAACATATCGTGTCAGTTACATAACTGTACTAATACGAGCATGCGAACAGAGGATTACCAGAATAGGATTTTAATCCACAATTGTCTTGACAAATCCCATTTGAATTCGTTAAACGCCTTGATCCTGATACTTCTATTTCTATTACCTCACCCTTGAACTCTTTATTATTGATCTTCGTCTTCCCTTATTTCGGAAAGAGGAAACCTCGTGCTTGGTATAAGTTTGATATATAGACAGTACTAGATATACCCCACAGGCCGGTCGCATTGTTGATGACCCTTTTATATGTGATTAAGGGAATATCATAGGTGATATGTTTGGTTAAAGACTTGAGGATTCAATAACATGATTAAATAAGTTGGGCATAGCTTTATTAGATGTATAGCCTTAGATGATAGATGGGTAAATTCTAAGTTGGGTAGAGACCGCAATGTTTACTTGAGAGGAATCCTTTAGACTCTAATCAAGTAAGATCAGATAGAGAGAACCCTACCTATTTTAATTTCGAGGACGAAAATTTTTATAAGTTGGGTAGATTGTAAGCCCCCTGTTTTTCAGAATTGTTAATTTAGATTTTTCTGTAATTTTCTAGGATTTCTCTGTAATTAAAACCTAGGCCTTTGGCAATTTAATGATTTTTAATTACAGTTAATTAATATTAAAATATTATAGAAATAATATTTTATGGTGTAAAATGGAAAACCGGACATAGGCTAATTTTTCGAGAATTTATTGGACTCCAGAAGCATTTTTAAAGCCCTAGAAACTATTAAATAAATAAACCGAATTAAACCCGTGTCAACGCCCAACATCCACATGAGAGCCGAAGCCAAGCCCAAGGAGCGTTGACCCAGCCCAAAACCTAGGTCAAACCCTAGTCCAATTTCTGTATGTATAAATACATAATTCCCTAAGTTTTTCTCCACAAAGAAAAATAAAAAGAAAAAAAAATTATTAATAAAAGCCCCAAATCCCTAATTTCCTAAACCTAACCCTAACCCTAACCGACCGCCGGCCGACCCCTCCGGCGAGTCTCCGGCGGAGCACCGCCCAGCCGCCCATCTCCTCAACCCTCTGCCCTAGCCGCCGCCCATCTCCGCCCGTTCCCGCTGAGAATCCTCGCCCCTAGCCCAGCTGCCCATCCCCTCTTCATCTCTCCGCCATGCCTCAACCACCATAGACCACCGCCCGCTCAGCCGCCTCATCTCCGCCCAAAGCCCCTCCGCTCGACCACCAACCTACAGTCGGCTCCACCGTCCTCCAGCGCCGACCCCGATCCATCGTATCCCCCGTGGCCGACCTCGTGACTGGCCGAGCCCCCCGCTCCGGCCAACTGTGCTGAGCCGCCCTAGCCCGACCTCGCCGACCCCGAGCCCGGCTCCCACCGGCGAAGCCCCGCCGCTGGCCGCCTGAAACCTAGCACGGACACGGCAGGACACAGTTCGAGTCGGACACAGCAGGCACAGGACGCGGACGCGTGAAAATCAGTCTTCACGGAGCCTTGTTCAGGTAACGTTTCCTCTCACCTCGTGATTCCATTTTCGATTCTGTCAGTTGTGTCGCATAGACTGTATTACCCTCTCGGTGCCCGTGCAACCCGCTCGGGGCATCGCGTCCTTTGGTGATCGTGAACCGCGATCCAAAAACAGGAAAAATAACGCCATGATTCACCCCGGAACTGAGTGCGCCCCACCAAACGGGATGACTTGGTCGCACGCGGTCTTTACCGAAATGCGCGCATCATTGATACGGACGTGAGATTTCGCAGAAGTCGATTCGGATGTGCGTGCACACCGGAATCAACGCGTATCCGCCGACAACGCCCCGTATCCGTCTATTCGAGAACACGCTATAACTTTGTGTACATACGTTGGATCGAAACAAAACCTGTGCCATCGGACTCGTAGCAATACGCTGGTCCTGTGACCCAAGTTTGGTTCGATTCTGAGAACGTTGACAAAATCGCGTATCGTGGGCCCCATAGGCTCCACTTGACGGGCAATTTTGTGATCGGCTCATCGGAATCCAATTCTGGAAGTTCCGTTGGGTTCGTAACATCGTTCCTGGCTTGTTGACACTAAGTTGGACGAATTTGGAGACCTTTGACCTTGACACACTTTTCGGTGCAAAGTGGCTCACGTGTGGACCCCGCTTTGACACAGAAATGTCTTTTTTGCCCCCTGTGTCCAAATAGGACTCAAGGACTGGCATTTTTAGCTATTTGATATTTTCTGAATCTAATGGTGATGTTTATTTCAGCAACCGGAGTAGTACTTGTCATTCCCACTGGGACCAGAGCTACAGTGGAGCCAGGACCCCAGGCAAGTGTACCTTGCCAACCTCTACAGTATTGTTATATATTTTTCTTGCTTCATTATATTGCTGTACATACTTAACCTAGGACCGTGTGACGTACTTAGCGTCCGATTATTACTCGGGTGCCAACACCGTACACGGTGTTGGGTACTGTCACCTAGAGATGGATATTCGTGACACTTTACATTCTCGTACTTGTCTTATCAAGTATCATATGACCCAGGATACTTGACACCATTCATGAGACAGGATCTTCCCAAGATATTCGTGGTGATTCAGTATAGGATACATGACTTGACAGAGATACCATATCCATAGATATTTATGACTTGTTGCATTTAGCTATGATCTTGCGTAACATGGACATGGGGCCACATGGACATGAGACGTATGATTACATTGGGTGGGGAGAGACGCACAGGCTACAGGTTGATATATATATTATGACGGCGTCTCAGTCTCACTCTGAGCTAGACAGCTGTCGGTGTCTCAGTCTCTCGCTGAGCTAGACAACCACATGATATCACTGCTACCGGCTCCCCGACACAGAGCCTGTAGTGGCTTCAGCCTGAGTTCTAGTGCTGCTCTCATCTTGCATATCACTTAGCTGGTTATTTAGTGCTTCCCTATTATTTCATTTATTGCTGGAGAGACACACAGGCTACAGGTTGATTATATTATACTGGCGTCTCAGTCTTTCGCTGAGCTAGACGACCATATGATCTCACTGCTACCGGCTCCCCGACACAGAGCTTGTAGTTATTTCAGCCTAAGTACTAGTGATGCTCTCTCTTGCATTTCACACAGATGGTTACATATTTTGCCTATATTTACTCATTTATTCTCTGTACTGCATTATTTTGGCTTGTTTTATCTGTACCTTGTTATGTCCCCTGAGGACCTGGATCCGGATTATGTCCCCAGGATTAGCAGCTGAGATCCACCCAGAGTTATACAGTACAGGAGCATTAGCAGGAGCAGAAGCAGGAACAGGAGCAGTTACTGGAGTAGTACCAGATTCAGTGGACGAGTGATCACCGAGGTTATCTTCTGAGTATATATTGTTTCCATACTCAGTATTTGCTGTAGTTATCTTTATTCTTGTATCCTGACATATGTATCAGACTCATTATCGGGTTATTTCCCGAGTTTATATTTTATTGAGATATGATCTTGCTTTATGATTCTGATATTGTGGTATTTATTCTGTGAATGAGATTAGTATACTTGGACCCTTACTGTTATTTACAGCTTAAGTGCGCCCCGATAGATCCATTAAATTGGGTTTGTCCATCGGTGTGTGCTGCTGGTCATTGCCACGTGTCCAGTCCCTCGTTATTTTGGGACTGGGGCGTGACAATTTTGGAAAGCTTCTAACTAATTCTAATTAAGCTAATGCTCTCTAATTAATTAATGGGGGTGAGTCTAATGAGTTTGGATCCAAGCTAGGCTCACTAGTTGTCATGACAAGTCTAATTATTGGACTAGCCTCTAACAAAATAATTAATACAAGTCACATTTAATCTATAACTCACTAATAATTAAATAATTAATACAATCATCAAATAATTTCTATAACCCACTAATATAAATTTTTATCCCTAAAATTATTTACCCATGTCAATTTACCAAACGACCCCTAGTTAAAAAAGTGAGGGTGACAATCCTACCCACCTTAGAAAAATTTTGTCTTGAAATTAAGGAAGAAACTAACTACCAAAAGCAATCAATACAAGCAAGAAAGAATTATACCTCACGGCTTAAACAGATAAGGGTATCGCTCACGCATCTCAGCCTCTTGCTCCCAAGTACTCTCTCTTGGCGAGTGATGCCTCCATATGATACGTACCAAAGGAATCATTTGGTTCCGCAATACCTTCTTCCTGCGATCCAGAATCTCCATGGGCTGCTCTAGGTAGCTAAGAGTCGGACCAACCTTGATCTTCGAGTGATCTAGTACATGGCTAGGATCTGCCATGTACCGTCTCAACTGCGACACATGGAACACGTTATGCACTCTCTCTAATGTAGACGATAAATCTAGCCTGTAGGCTACTGCACCGACTCTCTCAAGAACATCGAAGGGTCCGATATACCGTGGACTAAGCTTTCCGCCTCCACCAAAGCAAATCGTATCCCGTGATGGAGAAATCCTTAAGAACACCAGATCGCCAACCTTGCACGACACACAACCTTAGCACTCTAACAAAAACAAGCAATCACAAGCAATAAAAAACAAAATCTATACCTCAAACTCCAATGGTCTTCGGTGGCTATCGACCCGATGCCGCTGTCTGTCCTGCACCACCCCAAGCCTATCCCTGACGAGCTTTACCTTCTCAGCTGCATCCACGACCATCTCTGGTCCCAATAAGTCTCTCACACAAATATTATCCCATGATAACGGAGTACGGCATCTATGTTCATACAACGCCTTAAATTGTGACATATCGATACTGGCCTTGTAGCAATTTTTGTAAGCAAACTCTACCAAGTGAAGATGATCCTCCCAAGAGCCTTTAAAATTTAAAACATAAGTGTATAGCATATCCTCGAGGGTCTCGATAGTTCTCTCCGACTGTCCGTCTGTCTGAGGGTGATATGCGGTACTGAACTTGAGCTGAGTGCCCAAGCTAGCCTGCAAACTTCTCCAAAAGTGGGATATGAAATAACTATCCTGATCCGAGACTATGCTCATAGGAACTCCATGCAATCTGACTATCTATCACACATACATCTGCGTGAGCTTCTTCGTAGACATACCCACTTTGAATGGCAGAAAGTGGGCCAATTTGGTCAACCAGTCTACGATGACCTAAATCGCATCTTTACCTCCTGGGGAACGCCGAAGCTCCAAAACAAAGTCCATCGTCACATGCTCCCACTTCTACCTCTGGAATGGATAAAGGCTGAAGCAATCCACCTGGCCTCTGTCTCTCAGCCTTTACTTGCTAACATACGAAACATCTGGATATGAAGCTAGCCACCTCCTGCTTCATACTATACCACCAAACATGCTCTCTCATGTCCCTATACATCTTGTTGGCACCTGGATGCATAAAGTACTGAGATCGATGTACCTTCTGAAGAACCTCCTTACACAATGCTTCACTCGGTACATACAATCTGGTACCGTGCCACAATAATCCATCCTCTGCAATACTAAAGTCCTCTGCCAACCTTATCTGGACCTGTACCCTGATGCTCCTCAGAGACTCATCCTTGAACTGTACAACTCTGATCCGGTCTATCAACTCTGACTTACCTAAAGTCCCCATATATGTGCCACAACTCCAGGAACAAGCACTTTAATACCCAAGCTATCAAGATCGGCCAATAAATGTCTGTCCCTCGTCAAGTATATAGCTACTAGATACCTACTCAAGGCATCAGCGACTATATTAGCCTTCCCTTGATGGTACTACAAGGAAATATTGAATTCCTTCATCAACTCCAACCACCGCCTCTATCTCATGTTGAGCTCCTTTTACGTGAACACATATTTTAAACTCTTGCGATCTATAAAGATCTCTACCGGCTCTCCATACAAGTAGTGCTTTCATAGTTTAAGAGCAAAAATAACTGCTGCCAACTCCAAGTCATGGGTAGGATAATTCTTCTCATGCGGGTGTAATTGTTTGGAAGCATAAGCAATCACTTTCCCATTCTACTGCAACACACATCCCAAGCCCTTACACGATGCATCACTATATATAAAAAAAATTCTTGTCCCTAATAGAAATTTCAATATTAGAGCTCTAGTCAACCTCTTCTTTAGCTTCTCAAAAGTAGCCTGGCAATCCTCAGTCCAGACGAACGCCACGTCCTTCCTGGTTAGTCTAGTCATCGGCTCCATAATCCAAGAAAAATCATGAACAAACCTCCAATAATAGCCTGTCAATCGAAGAAAACTCATGATCCCCGCCACTGAACTCGGGGTAGACCATAACTCAACTGTTCTTCGGGTCTACTGAGACCCCGTCTCCTGTAATCATATGCCCGAGGAATTCAACCTTATCAAGGATGAACTCATACTTCAAAATCTTGCCATAAAGCTTCTCCTTTCTGAGGTTCTCCAGAACTATCCTCAGGTGTTTCTCATGCTCCCCCGGGGTCTTCGAACAAATTAATATATCATCAATGAATACTACCACAAACTGATCAAAATACTGATGCAACACCTTATTAATCAGGTTCATGAATACCGCCGAGGCATTGGTCAATCCAAACGGCATCACTAAGAACTAAAACTGCCCATACCGAGTCCTAAAATATGCCTTCGAAATGTTCTCCTTCTTAACTTTTACTTGGTGGTACCCCGACCTCAAGTTTATCTTCGAAAATACTTATGCTCCGCTCAACTGATCAAATAAATCGCCAATCCACGGCAACGATTATTTATTCTTGATAGTAAGATTGTTGAGTTCCCTGTAGTCGATACACATGCGTATCGACTCATCCTTCTTTCGTACAAATAATACCGGAGCACCCTACGGTGATAAACGAGAGCGGATAAAGTCCTTATCCTATAACTCATCCACCTGCTTCTTCAACTCTACCAGTTTTTTATTGTTCACTTTATAGACGTACTGTGATATCGGGTCTGCATCTGGCACTAAGTCTACAGAGAACTTAATATCTCTGTCGGGTGGCAACCCTGGCAACTCCTTCGAACACACGTTCTTATACTCTATAATCAATAGATGTGGAAGCTCTTACTCTTTCACCATAGGTCCACAGAAATCTCGCTCGCTCTGCTCCACTTCTCCTCTAACAAACTCAAACTCTAGCTCTCTTGGTGCTTGAAACAAAACTTTGCCTCCACGTTAATCAATACTAGCATGGTGCCTACTCAACCAATCCAACCCAAGTACTATATTATAGCCCAAAAGTGGCATTACAAGTAGACACTCTTTCAGCTTTTGGCCTCCTAAAGAAACCCTTTGATCCTTACAAACATCACTGACCAGGATAATGCCATCCTCGGTCATTATCTTGCAAGTCCTCTCCAACGGTTCACTCTCAAGGTAATATTTCAGAGTAAAAGATTCAGATATAAAACTATGTAAAGCATCAGAATTAAATAAAGCATGAGCTGGAAAAGAATCAAGATAGACTGAACCTAAAATAATATCACCGACTGGCTCCTCCTCCTTGACGGTAAAAGCAAAAACTCGCCCCTGTCGTTGGGCACCTCTCTACTGCTGCTGGTGCTGAGCGAACTGTTATTGTTGTCGTGGTATGGAAGGTCCTCTCTGCTACCCCACTGGTAGTCTTGCGGGTGCTCTTTGTGCCTGGGACCCACCCTGAGCTGGATGAGCTGGAGCTCTAGGACAAGCCCTTAACTGATGGTCTCCTGATCCACAGAATAAATACTGGCCTAATGTTATCCTGCACGCATCACATCCATATCTCTGCTTCTTGCAGTATTGGCAAGGAATATCTGCCTCTGGATATGGTGCGTCTGTTGTACTGTCATTCTAGCTGGTCCAGGATACTGCTGCCTTGGCTGCTGGAAGTATATCTGATATTGCTGCTGAAAGTGTGGCCACTTCGTTGGGCCCATGTTAGCACTGGATTCTCCTATGTCCCTCGGCCTCTTGGAGCCAAGGTCTAGATCATCCTCTTCCCACTATGCCTGCCTCAGAATATTCTCAAATATAGTAGTGGGCTCCTTGTTTAGGCCCTTTCTGAACTTCCTAGCCCTTCCTCTGGGTTCTTTCCCTCCATAAAATGGCCTAATCTGTAATACTCTGCCGCATACTCATCCACCGTCATACCTACCTAAATGAGGTACTAAAATTGGATCTCTAAAGATGTCAGATCCACATCCGAAAAGAACTTTTTATTGAAGAGCTCCTTAAAAGCTTTCCAAGTAAGTCCCGATGCTGAGATCCCGGGGTCCGTCCTGAACCAAGTCAATGCGATATCAAACATCATACTTTCTATGGCCTCTACCTGCAACCTCTCTGGAATATGCGCCAACCGCAGTTTTCTCTCAATGTCTTCTATCCAATTATCAGCATGAATAATCCCCTCAGTGCCTTTAAAGTCCTTCGGCCCTATCTTCTTGAAGTCTATCATTTTTCCCTGCCTCAGCTGCTGTAGGGTGAACTGAGGTGGTGCCATCTATGGTTGGACTAATGAGACTCTCTCGACTGCGGTGAGCGCAATCTAGTGGGCATTCTCAATGCCCTCCCTCATAACCTCTGACTGGCACTGCTGTGCCTCCATCATCTGCTGAAAGAACATAAACATCTGTGTCTGATCGACTGCGGGTAATGGGGATGGAAGATCCCATGAAACTGTCGGTGTTACCCTTCGTATATGAGGTGGAGCACCCCAAAAGTTATAGCAAAAATGTCCACCTGGATCGGTGAAGAGGACCTCTGAATTATAGCTGCTAGAACAGTGTCTGTTGGTGCTGCCTTCAGAGGCGACGAAGTGACCGATCTCGCTGACATTGCGCCTGAGCGCTTGGAATGTGTCTTTGGCGGCATCTTGAAGATTGATTGAACAAGAAATTAATATTGAGTAAGATACGATATCATCAAAGAAGGCCATAATTATTTAAAGTAAAGCAAACATTCAATATATAAGGATATCAAAATAGATATTTGGAAATATTCCTTAGTTATGATTGAGTATACTCTCAGCCTATATCCTATATCCTAAAGCAGGCTCGTAGCAGTACTCTAGGTGATCACTACTACGATATCGCTCTAATTGTGACTCTTGACTTGCATGGGCCACCACTAAAAACGTGTCACGACCCACATCCGAAATAAGGGTATGAGCAGTGAGCAACGCACAGCCTACGCCGCAGCACCGGAGGTAGAACGTTATCTGGGTCAAACATACAATCTAACATCTCACACAATAAGTATAAGGTACCTGTCAATATCATCTCAACTCCAAACGGAGGAACAATATGGTATATAATAATGGTAAACTATACTCAATCACAATTTAAACTAAGGAAGACAAAGCACGATATGGAATAACAAAGGAATAGAGTCATAATACATCTACAAGTACGAAATAATATATATACATGCCAAATAACCTCAATAAAGTCTAATACAAGTCTAAACAATAAGTCAAAGCCTTCTCAGCCTCTAGTACTATGTTCTCCTGCTCTAAAGGAGTATCCTCTAATTGTACACCATCTTGTGGCCCGTAGTAGGTTGGACACTGGTCCATAAGCCAATCATCTGAAAAATGTATCCAGTGAGGATTGGAGTGAAGTATATACCTCTGAAAGCAATTTCAAATAATCGAGCATATATAACAGTTAATAGAAAAGAATATAGGATAACTAACCATAAGAAATGGAGTAAACTAGAGTGAACAAGTAATATACTGGAATAAAGAACAGGCAATAGAATAACTACAAATAAAAGAAAATAGATAAAACTAGCTAATGTGCCTTGGAATACAAGTTTATTATGTGATCAATTTTAGATTGAATACGAATATAATATGGTAACTCGATTACACGTGTGATATGTAATCGACATGTACACGAATATACTTATCTTGATCACATAACCAACTCCTATTCCTCCATCCCCAACTTATAAGCACGAATATGGGTGCACTGAATACGAGCAGTATGTGAATACGAAGTACACTAAATTAATATCCGATACATATGATAAAATATATGTGAAGGAGTACCCGCTGAATACGGTAAGGGATAACATCTCCTGACGAGATCCATATAGAACCAGTCCGTATAACCACTATATCGAAATCAAGTATACAGTTCTAGAACATGCAATATAAATACTATTATGAAATAAAAACTAACAAAGAGATGTACCTGCCTCTGGTCCAGAGCAAAAGGGGTAACTCGATGTACGAGCTGGTGTCACACAATCCTATTTAAAAAATATTAATTTAAATATTTTAAATAAATGATAAATAGTTAAAGGATGCACAAAAATGCATTTTTAGGCCAATACTAGGTTGACTTAGCTAAACTGGGTCCACACTGTAATATCCAGCAACCGCACGGTGTATTACGCTGAGTCGGATTGAATGAGGCAATAGCTGGTTATATTTTTGATTTGCTGGATTTGGAAACAAGTATTGATTGAGTTAGTTTCATGTGCAGATCGCTAGTAGAGTTCGATGGAATCAAATATTTGTTCAGAGCAGTACTGGGATAGCAGGATTGGAACGATAATGCAATATTCCTTAGTCCGATCGTTCGAATGATTTGGAGAGCACGTTCTGCTCGCACGGTCATACCAATTGAGTAGATTATGCCTTACATCGGACCACGGGTTCAAGGGAACGGCCGTATCGGCAAGGCAGGGTGCTTAATAGAATTAGACTTGGTAAGTGGGTTTTGTCCCTTCTCTTCTACTCCTTTATTCCTAATAATATGGAACACACGTAATGGCTTGAACACTTGGACTAAAACTTGGAAATTACCATACTGTGGTGTGCATAGAGTGTATGTCATTTGGTTGGATATAATTTTTGGCTTGAGTTGGTTTTGCGTTGGGCAGTTGGAGCTTGAGTAGACAGTTGGAGCTTGATTGGATCATCTTGGTTGGAGTATCGAGGCAATTCGGGCGGGCGAGCGAGCGTGCATCCGTACATGAGTATCAGTTGAGCGCTTTGTCATACAAGGCGTGCAGTTATGGTTCGAAATCGAACAACTGCATCGGTGAGGGCATTGTGCCAAGGGATTTTCTAAGCAAGGGGTGTTGCACCAATTGTAACACTGTGTCAAGAAGCGACATAGTGCCTATGGAGATAACTTGAGATGGTGCATTGGGATATAAGTTAGAGAATGGTTATGGATAGTTGGTTAGGTTGAGGCTAGGATCGTTTGGTGGGGCAAGAATGCTTGAATCTCTCGTCATACCTACTTGGTGTTTGCATCGGTCATGGATAACCTGTTGCACACAGGGTTTCATTTCCTCAACAGGATATGCTCCGGGGCACCAGGACCGTTCAGCCATGGAGGAAACAAACGTGCCTTAGGCGCGGTGCCGACAGTTTGATACGACCAGGCGGGCTAGCTACCCAGTCTGGATTGGGTATAACTGCAGTTGATTAGTCCTTTATTTCTTGGCCATTGACTTCATATAGATAAGAGTTGGTTTGCTTTGCTTGGGTTTGCTTTATGCTTTTTGTGTAGGCAGCGGCTACCTTACCTCGGCAAGAGTGTGCAAATCAAAGATTGGATTATAAGGCTTGGATTGTGGCTTAGTTTGAGGATGGATATTGAGGCTTGGATTGTGGTTCGATAAGTTTCCGCGTTGCTTGGGTTTGAGTAGGACGGTTTGTATGCTAGTTTCCTTTTTGAGTTGGATATATCTGCTTGTATATAGACTTAAGTTGAATGCTTGCATGTTTAACCTGCTTTACAATTTTCCTTAATATGTCATACCTCTGCCATGAAATGAATCTAGGATTCAAGTAGAAAGATCACTATATAACTGTTTGCATTCACTATTCTACTTAGTGTCGATTTAGACGAGTGGGTTACCCCGCTCACCAGTACGAATGTGTACTGACCCATGTTTATGGGCATTATTTCAGGTAAGCAGGTGTAGTGGCGTTGCTTGGATATACGGGATATGGTGTATGAACGGTAAGTACCTTTATGGGCAAGAGAAAGAGCAAGAGTGTTGCATCACCTTTGTGGCATTCTCCTTTGTGTTATTTCAATTGGACCCTACCAAGAGCTTCGCTGCGTATACTCTGATGTGTGATTGGCACGTAATACTTGACTTTGACTGCTACTTGGTCATTTCAATGATAACTTTGATGTTTGACAACATTGCCTTGTGCGAGCGCAACTCCAGGCTTGTACGGTATCACGTCCCGTTGAGAATGATTGTCCTGTGGGAGCGCTACAACATAGTGATTCACGTTTAGCGGGGACGACTGAGCTTGTGGGAGATTGGGGCATGATACACACTAAGGTTATTAATTTATGTGAGTCACTAACTAGCTAACACTAAGTAATTATAGTTACACTTGGTCATTAATTAAGTTCTAAGCTAATACTAGCTAGGTTACACTAACTAACTTGTACCTTCTAATACTATCATACTACTAGTACTAACAGCTAACTTGCTCTAACTTACTATATATACTACTAATTCATACTAACTTGGGAGGAATAATACTTTACTAACTCCCTAGTAACTGACAACTAATAACTAACCATTCTATATACAAAATGAGAATGTTACCAAATGATATAATAAATACCTGCACACAATAACTTACTTAACCATACTAATTAGATTAACTAATTTTTATTAACTAGCATTACTAATTAATAGTACTAACTGATACTAATATTAGTTCAAGTGATACACTAAGTCATCCTTCCCATTCTCAGGTATCTCTACTTTACTTTACTGAAGAGCAATGCAATGCTAACTCCACAGTCATTTACATTTGCTGAGTCAATACCTGTAACCACCCTAAATTAAAATAATATATGTATATATAAATATACGATTTTGTAAGAATAGTGATACGTGAGGGTGACACCTACTACGTTAGTATATTAGAAATTAGAATTTCTCGTAATAAATAAAATAATTTTGGTATTATAGAATAATAATAATAATAATGATTCTAGTGTTAAGAATAAATAAGTTAGTTGTTAAAAAATATATAAAATAAAAGTAATATAAATAAAAAAAGTATTAATAAAGTAAAGTAAAGAAAAGATAAGAAAAGGAGAATAAAACAAAACAAAACAAAACAAAAACAAAAACAAAAACAAAACAAAATAAAACAAAACAAACAAACTCTAGGTAGAAATTGAAACCAAGTTAAAAAAAATTATGTGACAGTTTTGAGCACTCAAACACCCTAATTTGAGCACGAATTTCTTCCAAATGATGCACGATTTTCAAAATCTATTTCATAGAACTTATTAACAATATATTCAAGATTAAAATCCTTCTTTTATATTTAATTAACTTGCTTTGTTTATTAATTTATTTCTGTTAGAACTTGACCATAAACCATATTTTTTAACCAAAATGCCTCATCGTATACCAATTATACAGAAAGGCGCATATGGTATCTTCTGACGTGCGAGTTTTCACAGAAGTTGATTTGGACGTGTGTGCACGCCGGAATAAACCCGTATCCGTCAAAAGTCTCCTGAATTAGTATTTTAAAAATTATCCTATTAGTTTGTGTGCGCTCGTCAGATCGCCACAAAACTTGCACCATCAGATCCGTGGTATCATGCTGGTCCTGCGACCCAAGTTTTACATTATTCCGAGACAGTTGACCGAGTCGCCTATTTGCGGGCCCATGGGTTAACTTGAAGGGTAAAATTTTGATCGGCTTACCGAAATCCAAAATTGGACATATCGTTGATTTCGTATCGACGTTTAGGATTTTTTTGACCAATAATTTTTCCAATTTAGAGACTTTTATCCCTTGCACGCATTTCGGTACAAAATGGGCCACATATGGACCCCGCTTTGAACCAAAATTAACGTTTTGCCCCTGTATCAAAGTTGGACAAAAGGGTAGTATTTTCTAACTATATCGCTGATTTCGAGAATGTTGGTGATGTTTATTTCAGCATCCGGAGATTTTCAGTCGGAGGTAGTGGGTTCAGATACTCTGTACTTGACACCTGAACGTTTATATTACGCAGCTTGCCTGCCAGGTAAGTATACCTTGTAATTGTACTATAATTTACATTCCATATGGTGCATGCATTTTATTTCTGTTATTTAGTTCATATATTTTAACTACTATATAAATTGTGCATCCAAGAATAACTTGGGTGCAACGACGGTGGCATCATATTTTGTCTTTATTATATATTATGCTTGTTGACTTAGTTTTACGAGAGCACCCCATTATCATGAGGCATTCTTATATTTTATTGGCCGTGACACAGTTGTTACATGAGTGTGAGTCACATATAGGACACATACTTACGTGATGGGCTGGCCACATGTGCGTATAGGACGTGCGACGGATAGGGATAACTGCTGATAGAATTGTATGATTAGAAGCCTTGGCAGTTATTAGAGATGTCATCGTGTCATGGGTATGGCATGAATAGATCATGGGATGGGAAGAACAACAAGTAAGCAGTCTGGGCTCCTTTGCACTTTTTCTTAAGTAATCCATACGCTCCGTCGGAGATGTGTGGTCTGATGACCCTTATATTATTTTATTTACATGTCGCCTCTGACGTCCAAGAGACGTTACGCTTTTTAGGCTCCTGATTCTTTGAGAGAATCATGCCAATCCTATTTTAGCCAGATAGCCCATGTGTTAGAAAGTTGTTCTCAAAGTGCATTCACATAGACGGTTAGGCGACCCTTGGATATTTATTTTCAGTACTTTATTGACATACTATTTTTGTATCTTGTTACGTCACTCTAAGGACCTGGTCCACTTTTAGGTGTAGACGGGTAGGATTATTCGCAGGAGTACGAACCCGAACCTGACGCTTCGTACCATATTTATGAGGTCTTACCTTCGGAGTACAACTGATTCTTCGTAGCTGTTGGATATTGTAGTTGCTATTCTTTTATTGACATTTATCTTATATTGGAGTTTTGGTCTCTTCTCTCATTTAAATTTTTGGTATAGTCGACTGGCAGTGGATTTGTTTTCACCCAATTTTTATTCTTTGATACTTCATATTTGAGATTTAGTTATTTATTTCATATTTCTTTATGGGTGTTGAGAATAAGATATAGATTGCGTGTGACATGTGTTGACAGTATATTACCCCTTGTGTATTTGATATTCATATACAGCGTACGAATGTGTTACGATCTTCCAACACATTGGGGTTATCGTATACATATGGCTGGCATGTTACGTATTCCTAGTCCTACGTATTCTTGGAATGGGGTATGACATATTTTTGTGGTGGCCCATACAGGTCAGGAATATATTGTCTCGGTTACGTTATTATATCGAGCAAGCCTGCGTATAGGAAGAGAGTATAGGATCTCATCCACACTTGACTATAACTCATCTTCCTTTCAACTTGTCCTATTTAAATGCTTACATCCTACTTGATTCCTGTACTTTTTTTAATCTTTTCGTCCATCTCTTGCAGAGAGATAAATTGGCATAGTGGACGTACCGCTACCGGGTGTGACACACCTTCACGGGTCAACGACCAAATACGAGGAGAGGCCTTAACGACTCCTAGACTTTCAGGGCCGGATGGAAAGACTCATAATTCGGTTCAACCTGATCATTCCACTGTGCCTAATGGTACTTTTCCAACTGTGCCAGCACCGCAGGATGGCCAGACATAGTTGTTCCAATAGTTTCAAATAATGATACAGGAACAGAGATAGCAGGCCACCGCACAGGCTGCAGAGCAGAGGTAGCAAGCGGCGGAGCATAGGCAAGAATTTTTGGCAGCACTTGAGAGATTGGTTGCACAAGCACCTGCACCAGCTCAGGCACGAGTTCCAATGCTGTAAGCTCAAGTTGGTTCAGTCAAGGACTTTATACAGATGGGCAGTCAGAGCATACTATTCAGACACTGGATAATATCATGAGGGCTTGAATGTTAGATTTTGGAGGATCATGGGAGGACCACCTACATCTTATGGAGTTTTATTACAATAATAGCTATCAAACGAGCATCCAGATGGCTCCATTTGAAGCATTATATGAAAGAAAATTTGGGTCTCCCGTGTGTTGGAGTGACATGGGAGAACGTCAGATATTAGGACCAGAGTTGGTATTCAGCATTATAGAGACAGAGAAGAAGATATAAGGGTATTTGCGAGCAGCACAATATAGGCAGAAGCACTTGACAGATCTTCACCATCGTCCCTTTGAGTTTAAAGAAGGCGATCATGTCTTCTTGAGGATATCACCTACTAGAGGCACTATTCTCTTTGGAGGATGAGACAAGTTGATTCAAAGGTATATTGGACCATTTGACATGCTAGAGCGAGTGGGAGAAGTGGCATATCGACTGGCACTACCACCTTCACTAGAGGGAGTGTATGATGTATTCTATGTGTCACAACTCAAGCAATATATGGCAGATAGCAGTCATGTTCTCGACCACTCCGAGATCACCATTGGGCCGACTTTGTCATACCAAGAGCAACCCGTGGAGATTCTTGATCGTCAAGAGAAGGTGTTGAGGAATCAGTCTATTCCCTTAGTCCGCATGGCATGGAGGCATCACTCGCAAAAAGAATCCACTTGCAAGCGCGAGGATGACATCCGCAAACGTTTTCCACATTTGTTCCAAGAGCAAGGTATGATTTACTTGGTTCTTTTTGTACCGCATAATTTTTGTTTCCTACTATGGGTTAGTTTTAATTTCGAGAACGAAATTTCTTTAAGTAGGGTAGAATGTAACCATCCTAAATTTTCTAATTAATAAAATAATATATGTATATATAAATATGCAGTTTTATAAGAATAGTGCTACGTGAGGGTGACCCCTACTACGTTATTATATTAGAAATTAGAATTTCAAGTAATAAATAAAATAATCTTGGTATTATAGAATAATAATAATAATAATGATTATAGTGTTAATAATAAATAAGTTAGTTGTTAAAAAGAATATATAAAATAAAAGTAATATAAAGAAAGAAAGTATTAATAAAGTAAAAAAAAGAAAAAAAATAGAAAAGGAGAATAAAAGAAAACAAAACAAATACATAAACAAAAATAAAACAAAACAAACAAAATCTACTCCAAACTCAAACCAAAACACCACCGTCACCAACAAAGCAAACCCACGCACACAACTCTATCTTCCCCCCAAGGAAACCGAACTCTTCCCGAGCCGACGTCCGTGCGCAGAAATGCCACCCTCCTCTGATTCGAAACAAGTCAAAAAAACTGAACTAATTTTGATGAAATCATTATATTCTAATCCTAACCCGATTCTCTTTTATTTTAAATCAAAAACATGATTTAAATCTCTCCAAATTCGATCAAAAATCAATTGGAAATCAATCCTAAAACCTAGTATATAAACACCAATGTAGAAACTATTTCTACTTCCCACCGCCGTGTACCCCCCTCATTTTTGAATCTTCGAATATCAGAGGGAACCACGACGTCCTGCGTACCCCCTTAACCACCTGCATCACTGTCAGACCCGCGGAACCGCACCATCGACCACCGGACGGCAGAATAGAGGGAACTCTGTTTGCAAGCAAGCAGTCCAGGTACCCCTCTTCTACTCCTCGTAACTCCCTCGATTTGGAACCAAATTTAGTTTTGTTTAATTCTTTAGAAATATTATGTAACCCTCTTCGATACCCAGTCAATAGATTTTAATACCTGACAATAAAAACTAGGTAGAAATCGAAGCCAAGTTGAAAAAAATAAGTTTTATGTGATAGTTTTGAGCACCCAAATACCCTACTTTGAGCACAAATTTCTTCCAAACCATGCACAATTTTCAAAATCTTTTTAAAAGGACTTATTAAAAATATATCCAAGAATAAAACCCTTCATTTATTTTTAAATAACTTGCTTTGTTTATTTAGTTATTTCTGTTAGAACTTGACCAAAAACTATATTTTTCAAAACAAAAATCTTGTGATACGGAGTCCTTCCTTCCAAATCGGACCATCTCGTCGTCTACCAATTGCACCAAAAGGCGCGAATGGTATCTTCTAATGTACGATATTTTACGAAAGTTGATTCGGACATGTGTACACGCCAGAATTAACTCGTATCCGTCGAAAGTCTTCCATATCAAAATTTTGTAAATTATCCTAATAGTTTGTGTGCACTGAATGGATCTCCACAAAACTTGTCGCAATGGATTCATGATATCACGCTAGTCCTGTGACCTAAGTTTCACACAATTTCGAGACAGTTGACCGAGCCGCCTATTTGCAGGCCCACGGTTGACTTGAAGGATAAAATTTTGATCGGCTCACCGAAATCCTATACTAGATATACCATTGAGTTCGTATCTATGTTTAGAATTTGTTTGACCTATAATTTATTTAATTTAGAGATTTTTACCCTTGGCACGTATTTTGGTACAAAATGGGCCACATATGGACCCCGCTTTGAACCAAAATTACTATTTTGCCCCTGTGTCCAAGTTGGACGAAAGGTAGTATTTTTTAGCTATCTTTTTTTTTCTGGGAACATTGGTGATGTTTATTTCAGCATTCGAAGACGTTCATTCAGAGGCAGTGGGTTCTGATACTCTGTACTTGACACCTGGACGTTTACATTACGTATCTTTTCTGCCAGGCAAGTATACCTTGTCATTGTAATGTGATTTGTATTCCATATGGTGTATGTATTTTATTTTTGTTATTTATTTTATATATTTTAACTACTATATAAACTGTGCGTCCCAGAATAACTTGGGTGCAACGACGGTAGCATCGTATTTTATCTTTATTATATATTATGCATGTTGACCTAGTTTTACGAGACTACCCCATTATCATGAGGCATTCTTATATTTTATTGGCCGTAACACAGTTGTTACACTAGTGTGAGTCTCATGTAGGACACGTACTTGAATGACGGGCTGGCCACTTGTGCGTATAGGACGTGCGACGAATAGGGATAACTACTGATAGAATTGCATGATTAGAAGCCTTGACAGTCATTAGATATGTCATCGTGTCATGGGTATGGCATGAATAGAGCAAGGGTGGGAAGAATAACAAGTACAGTGTTTGGGCTCCTTTTTACTTTTTCTTATGTAACCCATAAGCTCCGCCGGAGATGAGTGGTCAGATGACCCTTATATTATATTATTTACAGGTGGCCTCTGACGTCCGAGAGAGGTTATGCTTTTTAGGCCCCTGATTCTCCGAGAGAATCATTCCAATCTTATTTTACCCAGATAGCCCACATGTTGGAATGTTGTTCTCAAATGCATTCACATAGACGGGTAGGCTACCCTTGGATGTTTATTTTTAGTAGTTTATTGCCATGTTGTTTCTGTATCTTGTTACGTCCCTCTGAGGACCTGGTCCACTTCCCGGTGTAAACGGAAAGGATTATCCGCAGGATTATGGACCCATACATGACGCTTCATACCAGATTGAGGAGGTCTTACCTTTGGAGTACCCCTGATTCTTCGCAGCTGATGGATATTTTAGTTGCTATTCATTTATTGACATTTATCTTATATTTGAGTTTTGATCTCTTCTCTCATTTAGTTTTTTTGGTATAGTCGACTGGCAGTGGATTTGTTTCCACCCGATTATCATTCTTTGATACTTCATATTTAAGATTTAGTTATTTATTTTATATTTCTTTATTTGTGCTGAGGATGAGATATAGATTGCGTGTGACTTGTGTCGATAGTATATTACCACTTGTGGATTTAATATTCATATACAACGTACGTATGTGTTACGATCTTCCAATACATTGGAGTTATCGAATACATACGGCTGTCATGTTAAATATTCCTCGTCCTACGTATTCTGGGACTGGGGTATGACAATACCTCCCTCGCTTGATCTCCACTATTTTCAAGTACTCCTATACTGCTAACTGATATATGCACTTGACATTAAGGTTAAGCAAACTAACAGGTAACTAATAGTATATCTAAAGATGCTACCATATCTAACTAGTGCCAACTAGTCACGACCCACACCCGATGAAGGGGCACGAGTATACGGGTACGTCCAGCCTACGCCACAGTATCGACGTTAGAACATTGTCTTGGTCAACTATACTATCTAATTATCTCATAATAATGCATAAACCTCCAATAATATCTCAACTCCAAGAAGAGTGTAACATAATACTCAATCACAATTGTATAGCATGATAAGATATCAAGGAAGTCTATCATAACTATATAATCTAAACAAATATAACAACAATAATAAAAAAATAACCAAAATCTTAAACACAAGCCGGAAACAAATCTGGTACCAAAATGCTAAAAAGAACTAACTATGTTAACAAGTGATTCCGGCTAGATCTTCTGGCAGTCACTCCAGAACCAGTGGGTCCAATTTTGCACCATCTATAGGTTAGGGTCCGTAGTATGTCGAACACCAATTCCCAGGATCCTCAGAAAAATATTTTTCAGTAAGGAATAGAGCAAAGTATAACCCAATAGCAGTTTCAATTAATTGATAATAACTATAAACAGAAATAGAGAATATAATATAAGACAAGAAATAATGAACAATATTAACTATGGTAAAAGAAATAGGTAAACAAGAACAATATGGTATACATTGATCACGATAAACTAAAACAAGAAAATAGAATGAGACAGTGAACTAGAATGTGGTGAAGAACTGTAACTATGCTAAGTGATTGAAATACTGGTTAGATTTGTGATCGGTTTGGGTGAACATTGTCTACTTTAACTTTGGATAAATATTGTCTAAGTTAAACATTAAATATTATCAAGGATTTGATCACATATCTAGCTAAAACTTCTCCTTTTCCCCGACTAGTACAATTGATCCAACTATGACATGTTACGATACAAGATACTCAAGGCATTGTAAACAATAAACCTTGAACATTGAACATTGAACATTGAACATTGTCTAAGTTAAACATTATCTAAGTTATACATTGAGAACACGAGGAACAATAAAACAATATATTTAACATCCCATGACTGATCCATGTGTATATTAGTCCATGTACCAATGTGTCAAGGGTCATGTAAAATATTTCTAAATACTTGTATTATAGTAATTATCAAATAATAAAAACTATCTGAGAATTTACTCGCCTGCTGTCCAGAGTAATGAATGTCAAACTGTGTCCGAACTGGTATCACACAAACCAATATATGGAATATTACATTAATACAAGGTATTGGAATAAAATTAAGTTAAACTAGTCAATTTCTATGTCATAAAGCCATTTCTAAATCAAAACAGTCAAACTAGGCCAACTCTATGTCAAATTAGTCAAACTTGATCAAACTAGCTATTTCTAAGTTGTATGAGTCTAACTCTAGGGTATTACGTCCACACACTATGCAACTAGGCCACACTAGCTAAGCTAAGACACTAAGAAACCAACAAGATACCGTATCCTATGATACGCAAGTTATTAGATATAAAAATAGTAATTTATATATATATATATATACAAGACAATACATATAATAACTTAGCTAACTACTGCAAGGAGGATACCTTGGCTTTGAACCAATGCGTATCTCACTACTAAACCCCCATCTCGATACTCAAACCCAATACCTTGAGTATCAACCCAATACCTTGAGTATCGACCGATACCTTGACATTACCTTGGTATCACAAGGTAAGTCAAATTCTAATATAATGCTCACTACCCAATACTAAACTATAACTAACATACTAAACTATTACAAACTACTAAATACCTAATACTAACAACATATATATATATATATATATATATATATATATATATATATATATATATATATATAT